>VXBL01010262.1:23393-99292 GCA_013400195.1 Aramus guarauna
AAAAAAGAAATCAATGTTAGTTCATGTTAATACTCCGAACTACAGCTGTTGAGGTGCAAATTCAACACCTGTTCTGTTGTCCCGGCTCCAAGGGCAGTAATTTATGGTGGAAGAAGGAACCATCAGACACAGATGACAACCTTTGAATTTTTTCCAACAGAAATTGTTAAAGTGTATTTGGAGTTGCCTTGTGCTTATCCATGGTGGAAAGGTGATACTTCTGTGTGTTCCCTCCTATCCTCAGGCTACTTGTGCTAGTACTCAGGATTTGAACTTTAGTTCATCCCAGGAGAAAATTTGTGATCCAAATAGTGCACTAGGCTATTTTCAGTAAGTGCTGTGCTAGGGGAAGGCTGTGGTTTTTGTTCTGCTTTTCTTTATTACACATTTTAGTCAAGAGATTCATCTAACTGTAGAAATTCTAACATGTGAAAGTGTCTTCCTCATGCCAATTTATTGTCCTGATACATCAGATTCTGGAATAACTTTTTCTTTATTCCAGGTATTACCATTATCCATGTTAATATTTGGAGGAGAGATAATTTTGTACTTAGCTTCTCACTTTATTTTTATTTTTTTCTTTCTCCAGCTGGGAATCCTCTTTCATGATGATTTCTGCTATTTTCTCTTTCGTATTTTAATTTGACAGAAAATTTCTGACAAATGCTTTTAGTACTTAAACAGGACAACAATAGTGATGTGGCAGTGATGTGAATGTTAGTCATCTTGACAGCTTGACAACTGATACACTGTGAAGAAAGCTCATTTTCTTCCTGCAGAAGGAAATGCATATGTCAAAGGTATCAAGATGTCAGATTTGCTACACAAAAGAAAGCTGGATATCTGGGGGAGCAGATATGAATTGAGGGGTTTAACTTGTGAAGCACAAGTCCTGGATCTCAATGGTAATTTTTTTTTCTTCCCCTCTTTCCCCTTTAGCAAATTGGAAGCTGTTTATCCCTAATCTGTCATACTCTTTTTTTTTTTTTTTTTTTTTTTTCTTCTTTCTTCCAATTGCCCTGTGTGCCCAAAACACCAGCCACTCACTCAGCTATGTTTGCTTAGATGTATTCTCTAAGCAAGAAAGGTTGGGGTCCTTGTTAGTAAAACCAGAAATATTTCATTTCTCTTGTTTGCTCAGCACATGTCTTTCAGGGAAATGCCTGGCATTTCTAAGCTATGTTGAAAGACTGTAGAATAACTGTCATGCATTTATGGCTTTTAATTCTAAATTCCCCCTTCCTTAAGTTATTTTTCTTACTTTGATATTTCCGATGTTCTGAATCTTGGTGCTGTTTGGCTACGAACAGTTGACTCAAGAAATGTGTTCATTTCACGTAGCCAGGAGCATTTGTGCCAAAATGGCATTGAAAACCTGATGGTAGATTCCCTATTTTCCCCAAAACATGCAGAAACATCTGTGGTTTGGTCCGTGGTCTCAGGTGATACAAATACTAGAGGAAGCTGGATGTTGGCATGCATGGAGAGTAAATGAATGCAGTTTTCATGGTGCAATGGTGCCATAAATCTGGGCTTTAAGGGGGAGAAAAATAACAAAATGAGACTAGAAGATAGAAGATGAATCATGTTCCCCTTTTTATTGTTTCTGCTGTACTCTATCTTCCTTCTCTCACTGAGGGTAAGTTACCCTGGCTCTAGAGCAACTTGTCAGCAAAATAGATGTTGCCATGCACTGTGTAGTCTACTTTGGCTACTTGGCAAACAGGCTGGTGTTGAGGGCTCTCCCCTGTCAGTTCCCTCCTTGTTGATGTCACCACAGTTTTTATTTTATTCATACTCTACCTCGTCTTTTCATGAAGTTGGCCCAGGTAACATTCAAGCAGTGTTCAATAAAATTTCAGTAGGATTTAGATATCAGAGCTGTTATGCATACGAATTTTGGAAAGGAAGCTTGGTTCTGGCCGAGTCTCACAGCTAGAAGGCTAAAAAGAAAAAAAGCGAGGAGGGATATCCTTTTGTATCCTTTGCAGCCTGAGTGTAAGGAATTTTAAGATATTCAGACTGCGAAGAGCTGGCCTGTAATTCTGGTATCACTGTTTCCCAGCAGCTGGTGGCAGAGCATGCAGAACACACACCTTACCTTGACATGTTGTGCGTTACTGACATCTGTGCAAGTGTTGAGTAGAAAGAGCTGGGTAAGGCCTTGAAATAGTATCTTAAAGTTTGCAGAATGGGACTAAAGTAGGGATAGGGCACATTTCAGTTTCATCTTGGTTTTGGTTTTTGGGTTTTTTTCAGTCAGCATAGCTTTCATTGCATGTATTATACAAGTGGAGAATTCAGAGAGTGCTCGAGAAGTACAAAGACTTGAAAAGGAAAAACAAACTTAAAAACCAGCCATATGTGTTTTTTTAACTTAAAGAAGCAAAGCTGACCACCAGAGAAAACATCCCTTATCCCATTTTCCTGAGAGGAAACTGGGCAGCTTCCCAGGGTAGCCAAAATAGCCTGCAACAGAAGCCAAAGCAAAAGCAAAGCATCGGTGGGCAATGCAGTCCTGGCCGTGATACCAGCCCTCAGTTGTTCCATCTATTGCTTTGAAGTGCTCTTGCTTCTTCCCTTCTGCATGGTTGCTTTTAATGAGAAAGTAAGATTTGAAGGCTAGCACCTGAAAGTAGATTGGTGTGGTCTTTTGTTAGCATTGGAGAGCAAAATTATGACTGCTACCTTCAGTTAGCTGTTTGCTTTGAAACTAGCCTTTTTTTTCTTCTGAAAGATATGAATGTAAGGGTTTGTAAGACATAATCCTATTCTACCAGGATGTTTATCTCTCTCTCTTTTTACTGCTTGCTACCTGTGAGTGCTTTTTTTCAAGAAATACTCCTGTTTACTGAAAGAGCTATTTCATGCATGTCTTTGGCATTACATTTTATAAAACATTCCAGATGTCTTAACTGTAGTTTGATCTTGTTATGTAGGTATTTACCGTTCAGTTTTCATTCCCAGTCTCCGTGTGCTCTTGCAACAAATCACAGTCCATTTGAAATTCCTGTTTTGTAGCTAGAGGAGGTATATGAAATGTAATACATTCGAAAGGTTCTTTTTTGCTATAGGTTTTTTAATTGACTGTTATTTTCTTGTGTTCTTAAGTGACGTATATTTAAGTATGTAGCTACTAGAAGAGGGCTAGAATTTACACCAATTCTGGTAATGATGGCAGCTTGCAAAATCTGGCATCGTTTGTGGTAGGCTTTGTCTTGGCTCAGTAGATCTGTTAGCATTTCCAGTAACCTTTCCCTTCTCTTGATTTAGTCCTTCATTTTCATCCCAGATGCTTTTGTTTGCATTTTAAAAAGGAAAAAATCTGTTCAGTTCTTTTTATGGAAAAAAAGCTTAAAACAAATCATATTTAATGGAGAAATTCAGGGCTGTGGAAGGGGAGAAGGTATTAATTTCCAGATTTCATGCCTGAATGTATTCAGGTTTTAAAAGATTCTGTGCACTTATCTACTCTCTCTTAGTCAGCTGTTTCGATATCCTGATTTTATTCTATTTGTTGTGTGTCTTCTCAGGGCAAAAGAGACATACAATGGGAATTTTGAAATAAAACCAAGGAATAGAGGAGACAGAAATGTGTACGATATTAATAACAATAATGTCACATAATAAAGCGGCACTTAGAAACCCAAGTCCTTTGACTTTCTGTGAAAGTTACACTTTAAGTGCTTGCAGTTGCTTGGAAATGGGATCTGTATTTCTAAGTTAGGTGTGTTTTTAAAATATTACTATTTCCCATAATATGTGCCCCTTTTGTTGTCTTTCAGAAGCCTAGTATGTGCTCGAATTGTACGTGCTTGTGTCTATAGGGAAATGGCTATCTGTAGCAAAACCAACTGGAGAATACACTAAATTTTGTTGTGTTTGTCCATGGTTATTGCCCTGGAAATTATACATTCATCACCTGCTACTAGTAACCAGGAGCTATTATTGCTGATCCATTCCTGTGACAATACACTTGTTTCCTGTAAGCTGCAAGAAGAATTTTATCATCTTCTGGGAACCTCCTAGCCGGCTGTTTTGCAATTTGGTTTTTCCAGAAGTGGCAAAGTTAAAGTTTTGACATAAGCACTATCACTTTCTTGATTGTTTCCCTCATCAACATTAGTTCTGCATGTTATGTAATATGAAAAAAATAAATCCAACAAACCCAAACCACAACAGAATACCCCCCTTCCAAACGCCCCCCCCCCAAACCCAAATCAAAACTACACTGCTCTTTTATATCAAAATGAATTGAGTCTGAGAACTTGCTGAGTTTCAAAGAGGAATTCTTACATTCATAAGAATTTTTCCCAAGTTATTGAAGTAAAATAGGGTAATTCCAAGGTTCTAGAAAGAATAAAAATCTTCGTGTTTTAAGGTGCAGCACAAGCTCCTGCTGCTGAGCGTTAAAATGAGACTTGAGTTGATGATTGTTGATGTATGTAATGTTGTTCCATTTTACAATCGGGGATAATTAGTAGCATTAGAGCACTGAGAACTGATTCCTCAACATGCAGAATTTCCTCCCCTTCTTACTGATACAGGGAAGAGCCAAGGCAGTGGATTACCAGTAGTGCAGAGCTTGCACCCTTGCAAGCTTAATGATTAAGTTCAGTGAATTCAGGATTTGGCTTTCAATTTATAGCTATTAAAAAAGCAGATTTCTCTAGGCCCTTTCCAGAAACATGATGGTGGTGGAACTACTATCTTTTCGTGTAAAAGAAAAAGTTTGGAAAAGGAACAAAACTCTTTTTTTGTTTTGCTTTGTTTTGGTTTTTTTGTTTTTGTTGTGGGGAGAATTTTGCTCTAAATCTTAGGCCAAAATGTGTCATTCTTGGGACAGATTATTTCTTCATAAATTGTTATCCTTGACTTTTCTTGCTGTTGGAATGCAAGCAAACTCAGTCAACATTAGAAAAGTCTTCTGTGTTTAATACACCTTGTACTATTTTCTGCAGACTCTTTGCAAAAGAAGGAACTTTTAACTAAATGATAGATGGATGTAAATTTTGTTGTCTGATTCTCGTCTATCCCCATTCTATTGAATGTTTCGATAACGAACATTTTGTGACATCAAAGTTATTTGTGGATAATTCTTAGTTGGGAAGAATATGCGCTGCTAGCAACCTTGGGAGATAGTGGCAAGTTTAATTTGCATGAATTACTTTCTCTCCTAGGCAAAGGAAGAGCTTGTTTATGATACCCAAAGGGATGCTGCAATATAAATGAACTCTTTCATATTTTCCAGGGAGACAGGAAACTGGGTGTAGTTGACACGATGCTATGTTGAAGAAGGTAGTAAATCGTGGTGACAAAGATAAACTGCCCATGAAGTGTCTGCTGTTTAGATGCTTGGAAATAGTGCTATATTGAAATCAAAGCCTTCTGTCTTAACATTTAATGGCACAACTCTATCCCATCCAATGCAGGAGCAAGTGGCTAGATAGGGGTATGGTTATGGTGCAGGGAATCTATGCCTCCTAAAAGCCATCTCTGTCACAGATGTCCCTTGATGTATCAGCCTTGACCCTGATTGTATAGCCTCTGTGGATAAAAGAGAAAACTTCAGAATCTGAGCAAAGTCTGTACCTAATTATACGAATGAAATGCATTGTATGAGGGTTAAGGGACAGTCTGAGGGGTCAGGAGGAGCATGGGGCAGTGGAGAGCCTTCGCTAATGAATGTCAGATATACTTTGAGATTATACTTCAGTCCTCAGAATCAAAAGTGGCATAGTGGCATTTTCCTTCCCTCCTTCCCTCCTTCCCGCCGCGCCCCCCCTCGCCCCCCATGAGTGATATAATCCCATCACTTTGCAAGTAGAGGATAGGTATGTGATGTGATGTGATTGACAGGTGCTTTACAAGTATGGACCATGAAGTTGCATCGCTGCTTGACTTCTATGTAGAGTTTCAAAGTTAAAGCTCTGTGGTATAGGAGGGAAACTATTACTAGGTAGGGTAAGCTGTCATGTTTAGAACAGAATTACATTTTATTTGCTATTGTTTAGTTCAGCCTAAGCACAACTTCTGTTCAGTCATCTCGCAGTCATTTCTGTGTTTTAGGAAATGCAAGTTACCAGTTGAAAACAAGCTCATTTTCTCTCAGTCTCAAGTGTTTTGGACCTATTATTTCATGGAATTGTTCATGGGCCTTCATGGAAGGCTTTATAGTCTATTCCTGAGCATAGAAATGTGTTTATCTTTCCCTCTTCACGTAGAGGACCACATTTGTTTTTGATCCAAGCAGCAGCTTCTGGCTCATGTTATTTTGGGCCTTTGAGTCAATTACCTGGTGAGAACAGGCTTTAAATTTAAGGTGTGTACTGAAGCTGCGTATTGATTCTGGGGATCTTAGTGATGCTTACCATTTAGTCATGCTTAGAGAAGTTGATAAATATGGCAGACATGTTATCATCTATTGGCAAACGAGTAAATATGGCACAGCAGCTGTAGTTGGCCTAATGTTTTTCTCAGCCTTTTTACATTGATGACTCAAGGCTTGAAGCTCAAATTTTGTCAACTCTCTTACAGATATGCTACAAAGCTAAGGTTTAAATCAATTATGTCTTTAAAAAAATCTAAGGTATGTGTGCAAGTTTGAAAGCATAATAGAGGATATATTCTTAAAAGGCCCATGCAAAGAAAGGGAAGAGCAGCAACATTTCTATTTGGTTTAGACTGTTCTTTGTTCAACTTCAAATGAGCTTCCATCCATTTTCCTTGTAAATGACTGTCTGTTAGTAAAGAAGTGTGTGCTGTATTTGTTATAAAATTATTCTCTCCTCTTTAATTGTATTCTGCTTATCCTCTTCATACTTTGTTAATGGATGTGTGCATGCAACATGTGATGGGGTAGGAGAATAGTTACCTCCATTTTAGGGTGAGGAGGAGAGGAGGGTTGTGTCTGTGGCAGAGTAGGATGTTTAATCTGTGGCATCTGTCTTGTCCCTGTCACTGCTGTTACCACGATGCCTTCCTTTTCTAGCTAGAGTTCTGCCAGAAGAACTTATATTGAAAGTATGTGTTGTCTTTTCTGACAATTTAGGACTTGTGTGCAATTCTTACTGTGCTATGTCATTACAGCTGGCATCAGTGGTGGTACTCCTTTCCCAGTGCCAGTATTTATGAGAGGGGAACGTGCTGCAAGGATGTGCTCTGGGGGCCTCTCCTTTGGTAACACGTTCCCTCTGTGTTGCCTGCTCTTGGTTTGTTGGTTGCCAATGAACTTCTGAAAGTTTGGTGAAGTCCTGTGTTTGTGTAAGATGAAACTGAAGGGATTAAATGGTGGCCTTTTATGCAGGCGTGGGAAGAAGACTGAACTTTTGATTTCTAATGATCCAGCTAGCTGGTAACTATCACTGGACAGAGAACATCCATTCAGATTTTATGCAGTCGTAATTATAACTTTATAATATCAAAGGTAGCTTTAATCTATGTGAAGCACTTCTCATATTGTCCTTGCAGAATACTTGACTAAACTCAAAGCAAAAATTAAATATAGTGCGAATCACTTAGAACTCTAGTTTACTTTCCATGCCAGGACTGTAAAGAGCTTCATAAGCATTTAATTAACCCCTAAACATCTAAGGATGCTCATTTTACAGGTGCTAGCCCTGTGGCAGAATTGGATGAAATGAGTTTTATGATGTTTCACAGTTAAGAGTAGCTCATAGCAGGCTAGAGGAATAAAAGCATAGGAGGAAACCCTGTCTAGCTGAAATTATTGTTGCTCTAAGCTCTGAGTGGTACATGCTCAAAAAATTATTATCCACCAAATGGGAAATCTTTTTTTCTATTGCTTTGAAGCAAAATAATGTGCTGACACTTCTCTTTATCCACTGATTTATTTTTTTTTTTTGAAAGCATTAATTAAAAAAAAAAAAGTCACAACTTCTTATGTGGATCTAGAATCAGTTCCCTGAAATGAATGCTCAATATGAAAACCTAGTAGGTAAAAAGACATTTATTACATAGCAGCTGGCATAAATCTTGCTTCTAATGAGGATAAAATCCATGTAAATGAATCATTACAGTAAATTGTTGTAATTAGGATTTATTCATGACAAAGGTCTCATAATTATATAATCAACTTTTAGTGTATTAAGATTTATAGTCTGAACTCCTTTTATTCCATTTTGTTCATTTAGAAGCAGAATTTGCTAGGGGAGGAGTGTTTTCAGGAAGCTCTCTTGCTACACGCTCTCAACTATAGATGAAATTTGATTCCTTTGCAAATATCTAATTCTGGTGTTGCAGAAGGCTCAGATTCTCCTCTGGCAAAAATAAAACTGTTAGCTTTTTGAAAGGTCTCCCCAAATACTGAAGTCAAAGCTTCAGGGCTTTTAAGGGCCAGGTGTTTTATTAAGGGCCTTGCAACTTAACGGTAGCATATACGTGTGCGTGCACCTCTTCCAAGTATTGTGCAAATGGCAATGGACCAACGGGACAGAAAGCAGCTGCCAACTCATGATTGTCCGGGTTATAAAAAATTGGCTTCTGTTTTTTATCTCAGTGCTTGCCAGGTGGATAGAAGCAGTGTCGAGTATAATAGCAGAGGGTGACGGTCATCAGCAATCCAACTGCGAGCTGGGTCTGTCCCTTTCTTTGGTAGGTGGCACGTGATGGGGACAAAACTGCTCTCTGAGGGCAGCTGAGGCCCCGCAACAAGGTGTTGTGGCAAAGGCTGAAAAGTTAAGGCTTTGTGCTTTCTTCTGCCTATCGAAAATAATAACTTTGTCTGCTGCGCTGTTAGCCTGACAGTTTCAAAACCATTACCCAAAACAATTTTAAAAGCAGTTTCAAAGTTTCTTCTTGGCAAAGCTGGAGGGCTTTAAACCACCAAAATAACTGCAAGGGTACGCCGTGCTTTTGAGGTTCTAATAGTTGAAGGCAAGCTTGAGTGGGCATAGTGGATCTGACAGTTTCTGGCTTGAAATTGGAATAGATTTTTCCTCCTTTCAAGTTTTAAGAAGTCTGGATTACAATTACAAATTTACTTGTCTCCTTTCCATATTAATGCTATTTAATAGTACATTTTAAAGGCTAATTCTTCTTGTGTGCAGTTCCCCATCCTTCCTGCTTCTACTAAAATTTAATAAAAGTGGTTGTGTTGCAGTGATTTGACTCTTTTTGGCTTCAAGAAAAGTCCTTTAACCACTGCAGTGAGAACAGTTAGAACATCCTCAGACTGGTTTTAATTACAGCAATATCTGCAAGTATCCCTGAAGCTTGGAGGACAATTTTACATCTCATCTGTTGCAGATGGGCTTTGGAATTGACAGCCATCCAGCATTACTATAAGGATTTTCAAAGGTTTTTTTTCCCCCCTGCATTATGCTGCAGTGCTGAAGTAGCTTCACTGCCGCAGCACTTCTGTCCCCTGGTTTTCTGTTTAGACCACTCTTGAATACATTGAGTCAGTTTGTCCTGCATTCCCCAGCAAGGGTAAAAGCACCCACAAACTCTTGGTACCTTACCCAGTTCTGCTGTTCTTCTGCATATATTAATGCTGTGTCTTAACCACCTGCAAATAGTTCAGAAGAGCGTATTAGCTCCTGTGCTTTATTGTGTAAAATGTACCTGATGGGTAAGCAGTTCATATGGCAGCTGCTCAGGTTTTTGCAGGTATTGCCAGAATCTAAAAGTGGTTTAACCCTCGTTTATAATGGTAGGTTTAGATAACTTGATGATTTTTGCTTTATAAGGGGAAAATGTAGNTAAATTTAGGAGTGGCTTAGCTAGGGTTATTTTGTTTACTCATTTATGAAGTAATACCAAAGTGATGTCCTTCTGAACACTGTAAGAGTCATCTCTGAAAAAGTTCTAGAATGTCGATTTTTTTCTTTTTCCTTTGATTTTCCTAGAACTCCAGATGAACTCAGGGCAATCCCCTTTCCTCCTCCCTCCTCATTTAATTAAGGCTGGGAATTCAGGTACTCAAAAACCATGAGATTTAATAAGTTTCTTTGAGACCATTATTGAATCACGATGAATGCACACCCTGTTTTCTACTCTTTGCTAAATATAGAGGTGGGATTGGGTCATGGTGTCCTCAGCTGTCGCTGGTACCACATGAACCTTCTTACCCAAGCTGAGCTCTATCTTTTCAGCTGTAGGAATTTTTGCGCTCTCTGTTCCAACCAAGGGAGCAGCTCCTGACCTATATGGCTTGAATGCTTAGGGATCAGCTTCGAATTTCCAGCCTATGTATGTGTTGGTGGGTGGTTTAGAGCCATTTGTCCTTGTGTCAGCAATATATCCTTAAACCTGAATAGTTCTTTTTCTCTTCTTGGTGTTTATCTGTGAATATACTGACTCATGATAATCTCCTTTTTTCTCAGCCTGATTTTGGGAGTCTGAACACGTTTAAATCCACTCTTGTGTGGTAGGCTCTCAGAATAGCTGTTTGCCATACAGTCCTGTTGACCGGTGCCCAAGGGAGGGGTTCAGATGGTGCGGATGCCCAGCATCCCATATCTGATCTCTCCAGTGCTTGATTCCCTCTCTCTGATGGAAAAACCAGATAGTACTTAAGTGCATTGCAGATTTTATTCGTGATTGCGCATTATGTTCCATACTGCCTGAAGTAATTGAAAGGACTTCACTGTGGCCATGCAAATAAAGCAGTTGCAACGTACCCTAGAATTAACCTGCACTGGGAACTACCTATCTTGGGTTTTTTCTATTCTCTCTTTTCATTAATTTTTTTAAAAAATATAATCAACTAAATACATACTTTCAAATACCATCCTACTTGATGTCAATTAATGTATTCTGTGCATGGTCCATCAGTGGAATTTCATTTTGTTTTCAGTATTACTTTTGCATTTAGTTGGAGAGACCTAAGATTTTGATTTCAATCACCCGTTTGTCTGCTAAAACATTTGAAAGTCTAATCTCCTGCCCACCACAGTAATTAAAGATTGAAAGAAAGATTTGTCTTGCAAATATTGCACACACGATGAAGTAGGAGAATGTGCAGAGTTACACTTGTGGATTAAATGATTGATGGGTTTATGAAGCCCTGAAGTTAGCCACCAGCATCTAAGAGAAATCGTGTTCATTGTTATGGTATGTGTCAGCTTTCTTGGCAATTGACTGGAAAATTTTCTAAAGCTTAATCCAGGTATCACTGTAAATAAATGTCACTTGTGTCTCATACAAGATGCTTCTCTCTGCAGAACTATTTCGTACATGCAGTGTACCACTGGGAGGGAAACACCCCACCCTGAATGGTAGCCGTGGGCTGGGGAGCAGCAATGTGTGTACCATTCTGGCAGCCAACGTGTAGCTTCTAGGGAAGTAGTCACTGTGAAGGATAGATGTTCTGGAGGCCAAGTTGTCAGCTGCATGTGTGTACGTGCACACCTCCCCACCTGTCTGGCCGGCTTGTACATAACACTACCATCCATCATCCATTTCAGGTTTTTGCTGTTTCTCAGTAATATTTTATATATATATTTTTTTTTATTTTTTTTTTTTTGGTCTTTCTCTCTTCACAGGTTTTAAAACAGCTAGACTCCAGCTAACAGCCACAGTTATATCTCAGTAGGGCTTTGGGGAGGGGATGCAATTACTCCATCAAGGAGCTTCCAGTGGGACTGAGCAGCAGTGGAGAAATTCAGCTCCCTTGTCACCAGGCACAGTAGTGATTTCTCTCCTTGTCTGTATAAATTTTGGTCATTTAACAGTGTGGAAGCATTACAGCACAGAAGAGATGCAGCACCATTTGCTGTTTTCTTGTAGTTAAGTGCTTTGAAGAGTTTCACAAACTGTGATGTCACCTCTACTGTGCCTTCTTTTCCTGGTGAGAGGCCAACTGCCATGCTATTCCTGATGCTGATGTAATTTGCTTGTCTCCTTGAACAAGATTTTGTTGCATCTTCCTCTTCCCATTTTTCCTCTTCTCCCCCTATTTTTTCTTGTTTGAGATTCAGGACTTCAAATCTCCTCATTTACTTGAGGAAGAGCTGGGGTTTGTTCCTTGTCAGAGAAGGTGAATGACAGTCACCTCTGCGCGGGTACATTCTTCTTCCTGTGTATCAATTTAAGTAAGGTATCAGCTGCTAGTTTCTGAAGGATTGGCTATACTCCCTGAGAGCATATATAAACCTGTTGGCAGCTGATGGCTTCACGTCATTAACTGAAGCATATATTGGCATCACATGCCTTTGGACTTTCTCCTTGAGCGCTTCTGTGATGTATCCGAGCTTGCTGCACTAGTCCCGTCCTTCTCTGTGGCATAGGCATAGCCAGGGTATGCTCATGGGCCTTGATCTCTGTGTGTTGTGTACAAGGGCAGATCGGTTGCTGGAAGGTGGTTTTGGTCAACAATGGACAAAGACAAGTTGTGAGTTCATGCTAAATGACAGCTGTGCTGTACTCTTTAGAAGAACTTACTCTGACCTGTAAAAGAGTATTTCTGCTACAGTTGGGCTCGATTACACCACATGTAGGAAAGACTTCAGGTGCTGTCTTAAGCACCATGAAATGTGACATGCTAATTCCACAACTCTTATTTCTCCTTTCTTTTATGCCTCTTAGGGTGTTTCAAAGATGACCGTATTGTATTCTGGACTTGGATGTTTTCAACGTATTTTATGGAGAAATGGGCCCCCCGGCAAGATGATATGCTCTTCTATGTCCGTCGAAAACTGTCCTATGTCAGTGGTGATAGTACAGAGGGGAAAAAGGTGAGTAATGATGTATTTTAACCTGGGAAATTTAAGGTAACATGGGATTTGGTGTTCTGGAGTACTTGACACATCTGAAGAACTACAGGTTGAGGATAAGGAATCTCCAGCTCTGCCCACCACAAGAATTTGTGCAAAACTGGCCCATAGAGAAATACCATGGTTAATGCTGTGAACATCCACAACATTATAAGTGAGCTTCACTATCACAGACTGTTGTGGTTTAACCCAGCGGGCAGCTAAAAGAACCACACAGCGGTTTGCTGATTCCCCCCCTCCCAGTGGGATGGGGAGAAAATCAGAGAAAAAAGGTAAAACTCGTGGGTTGAGATAAAGACATTTTAATAGGATGGAAAAGGAAGATAATAATAACAGAATATACAAAACAAGTGATGCACAGCACAATTGTTCACTGTCCACTGACTGATGCCTAGCTAGTTCCCGAGCCATGGTCACCCTCCGGCCAGCTTCCCGCAAGTTATATGCTGAGCATGATGTCATATGGTACGGAATATCCCTTTGGTCAGTTGGGGTCAGCTGTCCTGGCTGTGTCCCCTCCCAGCTTCTTGTGCACCCCCAGCCTCCTCACTGGTGGGACAGTATGAAAAGCTGAAAAAGTCCTTGACTTGGTGTAAACATTGTGTAGCAACAACTAAAACATCAGTGTGTTATCAACCTTATTCTCATCCTAAATCCAAAACACAGCACTGTACCAGCTGCTAAGAAGAAAATTAACTCTATCCCAGCCAAAACTAGGATGCAGACTTGAGGTGATCAGAGAGTTTGCATGCTTTTTTGGGAAGCTTTTACATCGGTCAAACTGTGTTGAGGGAGAAGGGGAGGACATCCGTGCTACTTTTTGTTTTGCTCCTCAGTGATGATACTTTATAAATTGAAAGCTTAAACCTGTAGAAAGGGAGGAGTAAAAGCGGAGGAAGGTGGTCACTCCGGTGTTTCTAGAAGAACCCCTCCTGAGATACCAGAGTATCAGGAATGAACACCTGTTTGGGTACTCAGCAGCAGAGTACATGCAGTCTCTTGGAGCTGGGATACAGTAGTGACAAACAGTGAAGAAAGGCCTGGATTCTCTTCATCTACAGTAAAGATGATATGCCCTCCTACAGAAGTACTGTATCTTGAAAATACATCATCAGTTAGCCTAGTGCTGCTGCACAGGTATTTTCTTATTAGAGATTTGAGAAACTTCTCAGGATTTCATGGCAGTTTTCACCTTAGGTGGGGGAAACAACACCAAGAGAAATGGTGGTTTTATTGGGAATTAAGGACATGGCTGCAGAGGATCAAAAGCAGGAAGATAAAATAAGGAAGAAAAGAGGGGGATTAACTTCCTGACATATGTAAATAATTTACACTGCTATTTGATCACAGATATGTGCACATGGTGTATGCAAGAGTGTTTTTAACCAGGCATACCAGAGTTCTCTGGGTTTAAATGTGGTGACATAAAGAACCATAGTTGTCAACTCCCTTGAGAAGAGGATCCCAGAAGTTTTCCCACATTGTTGTTGGAGAGACAGGAAATGGGCAGAATTATCTTATCTCTTCCCTCCCACCCCTGCAAGTTTGATCGTGACAACCACTAAGGAGAAGATGGCAAAATATTGATCTTTCTCTGTCAGATTAGTGGTTTAGTAGTCTTTGGCCAGCATACTTGGGGAGCTTTAAGACTTTTGCAGGAAACTTTCATCCTAATCGTTGTTTAAATGACTATAAAAGCATTCCTGTGTCACATCAAACAATATTGTGGCTTTGCTCAGGCTAATAAAAGCATGGGTTGTTTAACCTCTTGTCCTTCCCAACAAGGAGGGTGAACCTCAGAGGAAGTCTGGTTGCTTAAATTCATTCACAGACCCTTTAACTTATCAGTTTAAAGTGTTTGAACCTCTCATAGAGAAGAGACAGGAAAATAAACCCCTGCGTTTGCTCTCAGCTTTATTTAAGCCTCCTAAAAGCATCATAAATAATTTTTATTTGTGAGGAGTTTTCGTAAGTGGTGGTAATTACAAAATCAGCATTAGTGAATTGCTTGCCGTAACAACTAAGATGGGGAGTGTACCTTTTAGCACACACAGTGTTTTATAACTCCCCCTTGACTGCTTGCGTTTTGCTCAGCCTCTGAGAAATAAACCCTTCCTGTGACTTCGAACTACTTCAGCTGCTTGTGAAACTTCATAGTTTGATGATTCTTTGGTATCTGTGCAGCTCTCCTCCTGTTTGATGTTAGCTGACTGCTTTGCAGTTCCAGCTCCTCTTGTATCTAATTTTTAAGCCTGTCCTATGCAGTGAGATGCCAAACAACTACCCCTACGCTTTGAATTATGCCTAGACAGTTTTTTATTTTACTTTGTAGTTTTGGCCATTCTTTCTTGAAAGATGGTGTCAAAATACCAAAGTCATATCGTTAAAAGGGGAAGAAGCTAGAGACTGATATTTGTAGAAGCCAAATATAACTTCACGCATCCCTGCCACCCACCAGACTGTACTCTCTCATTTATGTCCCCGGAGGTAGACTGAAAAGGCAGATGAAGCAGAAAGGTTCAAAGTTGGTTGGGACCATGAAGGATTAGGGCTGGAGCTGCACTGTTGGCTCCTGCTTTGTGCCCAGGCTGGGATGAACAGTCTGGTGATCATTTCTCCATGGGCCACGCAGAAGTTGACTATTAGGGAACTGTAGAAGTGGATCTCTTTGTATCTTGGGTATACAGTGAAGGAAGTTCATAGTAGTTCATCCATAGACACTATATATGTGCTCTGCATTTGCCTGGCAATTGTAGGTTTTGACTAAAGAACGCTGGCAGAGATGCGTAAGGTGAATCGTTGTCCTACAGCATCTCAGAGCATTAGTTTATATTCATGAAAAGAAGATCGACGCAGCTTTGAGCACTGTAATCTTCTGTAGGACCAATGTAAATGACAACAAAAATGGATTGAGCAAGGAGGGGGTGTTTTTCTGAATGCTGACAATGGTGATGTTTGTTTTCTGAGATGACGAGCTCACGCAGCATGTTTGTATCATTTGCATGCCATGGTGTGATGATTCATGACAGCGAGAAACAAGTGTCGATTTATCAAATGATTTTCAGGCTTTGATGGCTGTTCTGTGTGATTAAAAGTTGTTCGTGCTTGTGGGGTTTTTTTCTGTGCTTACTGGAGCTGAAGAGTGTCAGCAATACCATTTGATTTTAAGTTGAAATGTAATAGAGGATAAACAGAAAAAAACCTATAGGATCAAGATTAGAGGTTGTGTTCAATTTTAAGGCTGAACGCGAAGGGCTTTGGAGGCAGCTTAGTCACGACAGATTGAAGTAATAAATCTCACAATTCAATATATCAGTAAGCGATGACGGTAAATTTCTCTGCCATCATAAATTTTATTTTAAAAGACCTTTTAAATGATCTACTTCATAGACCCCAGGGTCTAAGTGACTTTCCATTTGCTTCTCTTTTCCACCCCACCAATTTCTAAACTACACATGTACGAGTGAAACAGCAGTTAAGCTCTTAGTATGGTCCATGCCAGGGCAGAACTGACATATCGAATGCTGGGCTATATCCATTACACAAACCCTTGGATCTGAGAGAATTGCGTTCAACTCTGTGTTTCCTTGGCATGTCACAATAACACTCTTGCAGTTTTTCTTGCCAAGTTTTGAAGATGTTGCTTCTCTCAGTGTCTTTAAGCAAAACCACAGATCCCGTCTGTCAGGATCTGTGCAGGGAGGGCACTGTGGAGCATAGGTCTTCTCAAGGTTAAGGGGTTTAGTAGGCTTTTTTAAGGTGGAATCCTTTTGACTTGTTGCTCTTTATGCACTGTTAAATCAAGACTCAAAAAAATGCCTTTGCTGCTGCCTCGCACACCAGCTGATGTGACCTGCTGGAAAATGTAAGCCCTGATCCTCACTTACAGTCTTGTACATTGCCAAGACCTACAGCTTTAAAAGGTTCAAGTGGTTGGACTTGGGATTCTGATTTTAAAACTGTATTAGATCAAGATTTAATATCTCTGGCTCTTTCCAGTGCAAAAGGCATTTATAAAGGATTTATGCTTCGTTACAGCTGCAAGCTTCTAATCTTCCTGTAGAGAGAAGCTTTACTTTCTCATGGGACTACAGAAAGATGCTAGTATGGTGTTAAGAGACAACTGCAGAGTAGGGAAATGAAGGTAAAACCTCAGTGATAGACCAGAAGAGCTAGGTTGTATTAACCCCTTCAGCCTTACCATCGTGCTTTGTCACCTGAGAAGGGTGCTGTATTTATAGGGCAAAGCAATAAAAAAGATAAATTTAAGACACTGTTGGTATATGTTCTGAGCTTGCTTGGATTTTGGAGTAGGTCCTGTTTTCTTCAGCATCCTATAAATGTGGAGGAGTAGAGTTGCTGCCAAACGCATGGGGTAGGCATTCAGGCTGTTAAGTCTTCAAAAAGCTTAAGCTACTGGTGTTGTGGCTGCAGCTTCAGAAACAGAACTGAACAGGAGCCATGGTTTACACGTTTATGTGCATCTGGACCTGTGACACAACAAATATTGACTTTGGTGGGAGACCAGTTAGTTTCCAAAGCTAAATGACTATACGCACATGACTCCCACTGAAAATCACAAGATTTCCATAGCTGAATCTCTAATTCACTGTCACCATCTGTCTGGCTGGAAGATTTGACAACCTGAACTCAGCATCTAGCAGAAATGCAAGTTTTAAAAATCTTATGTTGCTGTCTCAATTGTACCTTTCAGAGCAGGGTTTTTTTCTTTCTTTTTTTTTTTTTTTTAAACGTTGTAAACAAACAGGATGTCTCCAGAAGAGCTGCTTGGTAGACTTTGTGGCAGTTCCACATCACCATCTAAATGCAACAGATAAACAAATCACAAAAAAAATGCATCTTTTTTTGCCAAATAAATTCTCTCCTTGTACATGGATAGTATGTGGGAACAAACAATGATTGCAACGTGCAAGCCACTACAGAGAGACTGCTGTTTTGCCTCAACTCTTCCATTGTGCTAAGTTCATGGAGGTGTTACAGTGAGTAGGAACAGTGGCTTCTGCAGAAGAGGACAGTGTCAACACATTGCTCTCATTTTGAAACATGGAACACGAGCATTAATCTGATATTATGCTTTTCTGTAGGACCTCAACATCTTGAATACAAAGATTCGGCTTTTCTTTTACCTTTATCCTTCTCAGAAATTGCTGTGCTTTCTCACGCTATTTTGCTGATGTTTGGTTGTCTAAATACATGAACACAGAGGAGCTGGTGCTTGATAGCCTCTGCTCGTGGTGTGGTTTTTGTTTGCAAGACCATCTCCGTTGCTTGTGTGTGCTGTGACATGCTGCTTGGCAAAAACGAAGAGAAGAATACTGCCCCAGGTGTGACAAGAACATCTCTTTCCCACCCAGAACTGGATCTGGCTGTCTGTGACCAGGAATATGTTTGTGCCATACCTGGCAGCCTAATGAGCATTTGGGGTGGAGATGCTTTCATATTCTGTCCTATTTCCAGAGTAAATTCATGTCTGAGGCAAAGTGAGCATGCAGCTGAAATATCCTCATAGTGTCACAGTCGGTAAACTGCCAACTCAGGAAGGGGGTGTGGGCTGCAGGGGCATTTTTAATGAACTGCTTTTTATTGCTTCCAGTCTCTGAAGAACTCTCCTTAAGCAGTCAAAAAGGGTGACAAGAAAGCTAGGATCAGAAGTGAATTTAATAGGAATTGCACTGAAACATGACAGCCCTGAGTCATGTGGCTGAGAAGGTGCTCTATTCTCTGCAGCAGAGAGACACTTCATGGGGAAGAAAAGAAGCCCAGACCCGGTTTTCCCATCTGATAGAACTGTAATGAATAATTCAGTATTGCAAATGCAGCATATCTGAGTCACTGGGAGGTTGAGGGACAGTAGAGCACTGCTAGGCTGGGCTTCACACTCTGGAAAAGGTAAAAGTATCTACTCGGAGCTCTCAGAAAGCTTCATCAGGCTCATCAGGCTACCGGTTCAGCAGAGTGCTTAGTGTGTTTGATCGATGGGTTACACAGTGTCAGCTTGCTCATTGGAGGTATGAAAATGTCTGGTTTCAGTGTTGAAATTAATATGTGATTGAATTGAAGCTCTGGAATATCGTAATCAAGTCGCTAAATGCATTAGTCATTAGAACTTAAATGTCTAGTCTATCCACCAAGGGTTCCCGCCCCCCCCCCCCCCCCCCCCATTTTCTGGTCTGTAACTGAGTTTATTCATTTCCACATCCAACAGAGACGGTTTGAAATACAATGACTTATTAACACTCTGTAATCTTATTTCTCCCATGTCTTTGTCTGCTGCCTTCGTTACTGATGTAGTGTGCCTTCCCTTGTCTTGCTGACTGTATTCTTCAGGAGACATGCTACGTGTTGCTTCAGGCGCTCATGCTTTCCTGGGGAGGAATTCAGGAAGGCTGGGAAATAATTACAGGAATAAGGTAACAGTGAGCAACCTGTTGCATCTGAAAATATTGGTTACTGTGTGGTCTGGGGCCACATTTAATAGTGCTTAAATAATCACACATGTATCTATCCTTTCAATTTTTGAAAGCTGATTTAGCAGATTTATGGAGTGTTTGAATTTGGGAATGAAAGTTGATGCAATTCACAGAGTACCAGTGTCAGGTAGCAGCTAGGTTTACTCTGTCAGTATCTCAAATACAGTGATTTCTTGATTTGCTGATACTGATCAGCATGTTTTAACTCCCAGCCTTTTCTTGCTTAACGGCAGTTACAGCGCCTTTCTTGGTGCTAGAGCTATGCTGGGGGAAAATAGTTTCCACACTTGATGCGTCTTATGATTTGCATGTTGTTGCTTCCCCCTCATTTGTTTGAGCATCATCAAGCATTCAGACTGTTCCAGTAATTGGAACAACTTGCAATTTTCTTGTTTGTTTAATCTTTTATACCTCTTCTGCTATTGCTAGAATTGCAAAGACAGAATTAGACTTTTTGGTTTCTTTTCATGCAAGTAATGTCAATTATAGTTGTTTTAAGTCATCTTTCAACTCTGTGGGTCCCATTAGCTTATATAATAATGAAGAAAGAAAATGAGAATTCAGTGAGAAAAGATAATCTCAAGGCAGTGCAGGGTCTGAAAAATTGGTGTGTGTCCTCAAATGAGGAGAGCAAACAGTATTTTTTGCTACAGATTGGTGAAGAGCAAAGGTTACAGGAGGGTGTTTTCTGTCTTTGAAGAGGGAGGAAGCAGTTGTTACTAGCTGCCAACTGATGCTATTGATTGGCCTGCATGCCTTTTACTCTTGTCTCATTAGAGATAAATGGGATCTGACTTCAAAGTTTACCGTTGAGTTCAGACCTAGTCATAGACCAAAGTCGGTTCTTCCCCTAAAAGTGCAGTTGGGTGGAAGGAGAGGATGCCAGCAGATCAAAGTGGGGTGATGTTTGCAGTGATGCCTCATCCTTTCTGAAAGGTGTTGGAATGATGAGCAGTGTAATTAACCTTGAATTTCAGGGACTGGACTTTACAAATCAGAGCACTTCTCATTCTAAGGTAAACTAAAATCTTGACTTTAGGGCAGTCTTATGCCAGTAAGCTGTCAACTGCAACCAGATCAATAAACGACAAGAGAAAGATGAGGTTGTAAGGAATTACAGCAGCACTGAAACCCATGTCAGTAGTGAGAATAGCTTTGCAAAACTGAGTATCGAGAAGGAAAGAACAGGGAGAGAATAAAGGTTACGTGTGAGTTGACTTTGCTGTTTTCAAGTTTAAACTGCAACTGCACTTCAGCCAATCTGCAGGTACAGTCTCCTCTGTTCTCCCCGGCCTGAGTCTTTCAGCGTTACTGTGCGTTAGCCCGAGGAAGGTGCAAGAGAGTTGTGTAATGAAGTGGTGCAAGATTAGGATTTTAGCAGATCTTGCTCAGAGCTTTGTTCAAGGAACAACCTTGAGCAGAAATACTGGAAATCTCATTCTTCAGAATATATAAAAGGGACAAAAGAAGGCACAAAAAAAAAATGTGGCAGGACAATCCTCTTTGGCAATTAAGACAAATGATCCATGGTGGTTCTTCTGTCCTGCCTTCCCTTTAGCATCTGGCAAAGGACTTCAGTGCTGCAATCAAAACACCCATGTGGCGAGGCACAGCAGAGCCCTGCTTTGCTCTCCTTCGCAGGTGTATGAGGCTTTCTCTCGAAAAGCTCTTGCTTAGCACGAGAAAAAGTTTCCAAGCCATCTAGTTCATGATCATCTTATTCCCTTAAGGATTTAAGTCCTGTTTGATTGTTAGAAGGCAGAACAGTCAGCCTACTCATCTTATTCTCTTTAAAACCCCAAATTAACTAATAAAGGAAAGCGTACCTCTAGCTCTTTGCCTGATAAAAGCTAAACTTAAAGTGATTTGGAACCATGCTGAACCTTATCAAATATGGTGAAATCGCTGCCTGTTTTAACCTTCTTAACTAATATCAATCCACAGGAATAAAAAAATAATAGTGTGTATCATGCAAATCATGCTAATGATGCTCCTTCTAATGTCTGTCTTCCCCAACATATCTGTCCAGTTTCATAATTGCAAGCAGAACCTTTAAGTGATTAAAAAAAATAATTCAATTGTTATAATGCAATTACTTCCTTTTGTATTTTTATACCAAATAGAAATGTTTTATAAGTCAGATGTTTTCTTTTTAGCTTCCCCAGCACTCATTACCTTATTTATAATCATTACTGTTTCTTTATATATTTCTTACATGAAGATCAATAAATCTTACAAGATCTGTGGCTTTTAACGATAGGATTGCAAGTAGGTCTATATTAATCTTGCAAATTACTTTTGTCCAAAAGAAAAGGTCCTGTGTGGTGAATCTTCATATTGATGAATGTTATATGCAATTATTCCTCTTTGGAATCTGATCATAGTTACAGCGGTTTGCCTGATTTTTAAACATTTAAATCTAGACTATTGTAGATACACCAATGTCAAATTCACCTTGAGGTATGTGTGTAGAAGTTACAAATACTTGGAAAATCTTGAGGTGAAATCCCAGCTCCTCTGAAGTTGCTGAGAATTTTGTCAGAAGTTTGTCACTTCAATGGGCAAGAATTTCATACCCATTAAATGTAAAGTGTAAAATAAAGTGTTCAGTGAGTTGCAGAATAATATAGCCAGGCCTATGGATATGTAAAATGATCTCTTGTAAAAATCCACCTCTACTAATCTTGCTTCTCTTCTTGTCTGCTGTGACTCTATTCCTGCAGTATTCCCTGGGCCCCTCCAAAATATAGCCCCTCATCTCCCTGCTCTGTCCCCAGTGTCCCTCCAGCAATGTCCCATGTCTTTTACCCTCTGTGGTCTTTTTGGGCTCTTTCTGTCTTCTTTTTTTGTTTTTTTGGGTTTGTTTTTTTTTTGTTGCTACCAATGCAAAAGGTAGCCAGCACTGCGGGTGGTTCATGGCAAATAAGTTAGAAAAAGACTGAGCTTTGCTGGCCCTTTTTCAGCAGTAGTGGTAACGTGAGGGCGTTTGTTGAAGTTGGCCAACGCATTTGAAAGACAGCTTGGAGCAGGAAGGAACTCAGTTGTGTAAGTCCCATTTTCTTAAACCAGATGTTGGGGCGTTTTTTCCCCATTATATGCAGCATTACATCAGTAACCCTACAGCTTTCTAGGCATATAGCCAGTTTGCTCTAAGATGACATCGATCTTGTAATCCCACATTCACATGAGGTGATTGCTGCTGCTGCTAAGTCCTAAACACAGGCAAGAGTTGTGACGAAGAGGTCAGGAAGGCAGAAGACATTTTGCAACAAGTTGAGCTGCTTATTTAAACTAAACACAGCTTCTTCAAGATAGGAAATATTGCAGCTATTCTTGCAACTTAGTGTGGATGATTTTAACTTGAATGGGTCTCCTCTTTACACATTAAGTGGGACAAACCAGAGTGAATTGTTTGTTTACATTTTAATTTTGAAAGTATGTTTGCTGGTAGCCACCTGTGACCCCCCTGTTCGCAATTAGCATGGGTTGGAGTAGGAACAGTGTCTGTTGCAGCAACACCTTTCATGTCTCGTCAGCCACCCTGCAACTTGGGTGATGAAAGAGGATAATCCATTCTCTGAGGCTCCTATTCCACCTGCAAACACCGTCCCATGTCCTTGCCTACAAATACGTGTAGCATTTGCCGTAAATCTTCCAAGTTGAATGTTGAAACTAAATGTCAGCATGGTGTTGGCAGAGGTAGGGCATAAATACTGCCTTTTGGGGTGATCAGGGCTGCAGAGTTTCTCGCCTGCAGGTTGTGAATGAGTAGCAGAAGTTACAGTCACCCAGCATTTCTCATGCCAACAAATAGAAGAGAGAGTCCAAAGCTATGAATAGATTCTGGGTAATTACATCATGGAAAAGATGAGCAACTGCTGTTGGGCACACAACTTGTCCCACTTGGACCTTTGAAGGAACTTCTGCAAGACACCAGAGTCTGAGATCTCTTTTTGCTGTTCTGATTTATCCAGAGACACTAGAAATTACAATCAGCTGTTTAGATAATTTACTGCTCTTTTTGTTGGCTTGGCTTTTGATTATACCGAAGTGACTGGGGGGAGAGAATTCTAAGTAATTAATATCAAAGCAAATTTTTAGAAAATGGATGGGTTTGTCTGTAGCTGAACTTTGCATCTTGCACGAGAGAGTTTACAGGTGCTTTATTGCTGTGGGCTTTGTTTCAGCTTTATAGCTAAGATGGGTGTCAAGTTGCCATAGCTACTGGGCGTTATACTGCCTTTATGCGGGCTCCAGAGTGCGTTCCAGGAGGATCAAGTGCAACTTCTAAATAATTAATAGTATCTGGGAAGAGGGAATTGGAATTTTGTTTTGGAGGGCTTTCTTCTCGTTGTCCTTTACACTTACTGCCAGTGAAAAGTACAGTAGCCAAAATCCTAAAAAGAAAGCTCTGTATGACATTTGAAAGAATCTTTCTTTTTCATTTTAGTACATCGTGGCATTGTTAAATACAGTTGTCCCCTTTTAACTATTATCTTGGAATTAAATATTCCTGGCAAGGCTTATAACGTAATCTGTTGTCAATGTCATCACCTCTTCTCTGGCTTCTCTATGTGACGGGACTGGGGATGCACCCTTCCCATAGGGCTTCTCTGCACGCTCCAGAAAACACCAGACTATTTTGATTTTCTTCCCATTTAATAGAGACAGGTCTGTCGATGCCGAGCGGATGAGTGAGCAGATGGATTTTCATGGGTGACTTGGTCAGATCAGTTCATGTTGTCTTCTTGGGTGTATATTCTACAACGATGCTTGGCAGCCTGTTACAAAACACAAAACCACCGCTTCATATACAGGTCTGTGTTATTGTGACTTCTCCCAGCTTGTTAAATACACGTGAGGCCAAAGTCTTTGGAGATTATAGTGACCTCCGTGTCATTCGTGGTGACGTCTTGTTCTGAGAAACTGCCGTATTTCTGTGCCAAAGAGTCCTGGCAGCTCCTGAGATACTGTCTTTTCCTTCGGAATTGCATCATGTTGTTGATGTGTTCTAGTACGTAGGCAAGGAAGCAAGGAGTGACCTGCATCTCAGTGGTATGGAGATTGGGAATTTTTGCCCAAAGAAGCGAATGCTGCCGTAACGGCAGCTCTGCGCTGTAGGGGAAGTTTGGACACGTTTTGGCAGATTTTTGGCAGGTCAGTCTCTGTGCAGCCTTACTCCAGTGAGCTGGAGGAGGTGCTAAAGCCAGAGAGATTGCAAAAATTTCAGTATTTGTCACACAGATCTGTATTGCCACTGAGTTTGAGGCAGCAGCCTTATTTTCCACTTGGGTTTTTTATGAATTATCTCCACCCCCTCCCCAAGAACAAGATGAATAGGAATTACCGCACGCAAACTTTCTTCTGGTACTGGGTAGCTTTGGCTCAGACTGAATCTACTATCCGCTAATCTCATGCCTGACCCCTGCCTGGTAAAAATACCATAAAATGTTCAGACCAGAGTAGAGTGCTCTGCATTAAATCAGGGTCATGGAGCGTATTGATTTAATTTTTTAGATGCAGAAATCAATATAACCCTTCCTTTTACCATTACCAGTGTATTAAATTAGCTTGAAATATTTGTGTGGCTGATTCAAAATGTAGGGTTCCTACATCCTTAAATTAAATAATATTCTGAAAGTTGTAAGGGGGTGTGCATGTATATTTTTTTCTAACATTGTTAGGAGTAAGTGTACTGGGATTTGAAGTCTTTCAGAGCTGCAGTGGAAGTAAAACATAGGAAGTGCATGCTCTTTTATCATTCCCATTCTAATGGAGGTCTACTTCTGTCAGAGGACCTGAATTTTTCTCTTAATGCCTTTTTTTTTTTTTTTTTAGGACTCTTCTAAGTGTTCCAGTAGCTTAGCACAGCTTGATTACTGCCTCCAAAATGCATTTGTACCAACGATAGCCTTGGTGGCATTAGTCATGGAGATGATACAGAAGTTCACAAGTATATTGGGTTTTGAGAATCCAGTGAAGGTACTAAGTTTTCAGGTTACTGGCGAGCTGAGGTTTGGGAGCGAGAATTGATGTCTTTGTGTGGGTTGGGGAAAAATAGGTTAGTTTTTGTGGCGAAAGGAGCCAAAGACAACTGCTTATACCACGATGTTTGTTCTTGCTGTCTAACCAGTTGGTTCTAATAAAAAGCTCCTGTAGCCACAATTTCTCTCTCCTTCATATCCATAAACTGTCTTACTACGCTAGCACTATTGATGTTGTATGATGTGTTTCAATTTGCTTGTATGTGTTCAAGGGATCCAGAAAGAAAAGAAGGCTTAATGGTCTGTGATAGTGGAGCTACTGCATGCGAAGCTGCTTAAGATGGAGAGGGTCTCTTTATCAGGGAGTGTAGTGATAGTATAGGGGCAATGGGTTTAAACCAAAAGAGAGTAGATTTAGGGTAGATGTTAGGAAGAAATTCTTCACTGTGAGGGTGGTGAGGCACTGGAACAGGTTGCCCAGAGAAGCTGTGGCTGCCCCCTCCCTGGAAGTGTTCAAGGCCAGGTTGGATGGGGCTGTGGGCAACCTGGTCTAGTGGAGGGTGTCCCTGCCCATGGCAGGGGGGGGGGAACTAGATGAGCTTTGAGGTCCCTTCCAACCCAAACCATTCAAACCCATTACCCCTTGTCCTATTTATAATGCCCAGTAAAAGAGCAGAACAAACTAGGACTGTGTCTGAGGTTAATCTGAAGCATGGGAGAGGGGCATGTGAGTTCCTTTAGTCGGTTAATTTAGAAAGATCGTTTAATTTGGTTAGTATTTAAAGTACTATTTTGGAATTACACTTTTTTGCTACAGGGAAGGCTAGTAAAAGGACGTAGTTGGATAAATGTGAGAAAGATGCTTCTAATGTTGAAATCCACCAGGCTTCACCGTAGTTGGATGCACTGTGTGATGGAGGCTTTTAAAACTGTGTGCTGGTGAGCACGCCCTGGGGATAACTCTGCCTTTGTAGAAGATGGATGAAGTTTTTGAAAGAAACTTTTTTTATTTTGCTGATTTTTCCTGATCTTTTCAACCAGACCCGTCAATGTAAAATCCTAAAAATCAAATTTCAGTCTCTGTATTGCAGCTGGCTCTGGAGACAGTAAGAGTATTTCTGTGCTGAACTTGTATTGTGGAAAAAAGTCTTGAGAGTTGTTCACTGTATCTTCTTCATCTTCCTTTTCATGTTCAATCCTCTTCCCTTTACTGTTTTTTAGTGAATGTGGTCTGAAGAAAACCTGAAAAATGGTGCTACTACTAGATAGACCTGTAATCCCATTTGACTTCTTTGTAACAGAAAACCAGAATCTGCTTTTTTGTGGCTTCTGAATGCGAACAAAATAGTGCTTCTTGTAAACCCTGTTCTTATTACCCTCTGCTTTCCATGCTGCCCAGCTGACAGCCTGTATCGATTTTGATTGTGAATTTCTTTTCAGGAGTTTTTCAAAGGCTTATGTACTAAGCTGCGCAAACAAGGTGATTTTCAATTCACACGGGTTTCATCAAAGAGCTTGAATGCCTTGAGAACTATATAGAATGAGTGCTCTCCTGAGTGAAGGTTTTTCTGGGGGAAGGGCCCAAATATCCCAGTTTTCATATTATTAATATCAAATAAAAAGATTTATTGTATTCTGGAAGTTTTGGGGAGAAAATAGGCATATTGGAAAAAATAGTCCAGTTTATCACCAAGATTTTAAGCATAGGCTGAGGTCTTAGATGGGTTTTTCTGGGGTTTGTGATAAAAATATTCCAGCTGTCTGTAAGTGTACAACTTAACACGTGTTATATTGGCTTCCAGTACCAGACCTTGTATGGCTTGAGTTCTCTTGTAAAGGTAACCACTCCATGATATACATATCTCAAAGTCATATTTCTGTGAATAAAATACATCAGTGTTAACAGAGCCTTTTCTCCTTTGCACTTAGGATGTTCTTTTAGTGCAGACAATAAGTCCTGACCAACAGTTTCGCTAATAATGTGTGTTGCGGGTGGGAGTAGCTGCAGCTGAAGTAGGCGTGAGGCTCTCCAGGACCTCTGGTGTCACTCTGGACTAAGCACAAGCATTGTGGCGCAGAAGCCCATGAACTTCCAGAGATGGACCGTGCTATACGCGAGAGCTGTGCAAGAAGGTAGCCAGAACGTTTGCTAAGCATGGAAAAGAAATGGGCTGAGGAAAAGCAGGATGATGGTGAGGGTCCTGGCTAGCAGGAGCAGTAAAATGGAGTGGATGAAGGGGGAAACAACCTCCAGTGGAGGTGTTTGTAAGGGGGGTCTTCAGAGACCGGTGACTGGGATTAGAAAATTACAGTGAATTCAGATTTCCAGATGACGCACATTGACGCTGCATAAATTATGAGTGCACGTGCATCGGACTGCACAGCCTGATCTCTAGGAAACATGGATCCATTCATTAGTATAATTCAATCCTTCAGCGCCAGGAGTGTGCACAGGGTCTGGAAAGGACAGGCAAGGCACAGAGTGTAAATTAATTTAGCATGCAGTCGTGTTGCTGTGCAGGAACAGTGCAATCCTGAGGGAGTAGTAAGAGTGTGTACACCAGCGCTGTGCTCGTACCAGAAAACTCCAGTACTGGTGAAATACCAAGAGGGTGGAAAAGGAGCACAAGTTCTGCAGAGGTACCCTACTGAGAGGCACAGAGGACTCCTAAAGGAATTTTGTCTTGTTTATCTGAAATATTAACAAATATAAAAATACTAATAAAAAACAACCAAACGCCACCAAACCAAAACTGAGTAGTAAAGAGTAGCTTAATATAGTGGGAAAAGGCATGACAAGAACCAGAGGCTGGCAAAAGGAAAGCAGCTGAATTAAATGAAATTGCACACTTTCAGCCAAGAGGATGATTAATCATTGGAATGAGTTCTCAAAATAAGGTATTTTCCCAGGCGCTGTCTAGTCAAATGTGACTAAATGGGTTTTGTGAAGAAGTAACAGGGTAAAATGTCCATGATGCACAGGAGGTCAGCCTAGCTGATGTAGTTCCGCTTTACAGCCTTAGGTTGGTAACCCCGTGAAAACATTATAAAGGTGGCAGAATGGGTTTCAGCTTGCTGAAACTGTAGAAAGGTCATCATCTTGACTTGAATGAGGAAATATCCAGGTTGGCTTTTGGATTTCACTGGGAATAAATAATTAGCATTTATGTAGTTCTTTCTATTAATAGAAACTTTCATGCTTGCAGGAAGGTACATCTAATCTAAAGCCAAATAAACAAGCACAGAGATGAGGCATGGCCAAGTCAATCAGCAGCAGGCCTGGAAAAAGACCCAGTGTCTCCTGGATCCCTGGCTGAGACAGACTTGTTTTCTTGGGAGGACTCAGCTGTCTGAAATCCAGCGCGTTCTCCATTTCGTATCATTTCTTTACTCCAAAAGGCCAAACGTGACAATGTGAATTAAGCCTAGAATATCACAAAACGGTGTCCTGATGAAAAGCATGAGTTATACTAAGAAATTCTATTTTAATTTTTTATTTATGTATAATTTTGATGTATTATATGTAGTTATTTTTATATATAAAAAAATTAGGCTCACGTTTACCATGTGATTTCTATGTAAATATAAGGCCACACTTCTCTAAGGCAGATGTTTCT
Organism: Aramus guarauna; assembly: GCA_013400195.1. NCBI lineage: Eukaryota > Metazoa > Chordata > Aves > Gruiformes > Aramidae > Aramus > Aramus guarauna. The sequence continues at coordinate 52,223 of VXBL01010262.1, forward strand.
CTTCATTTAGGAAGCACTGTGCTCAGCACTGGCAACGCTGACTTCCCTAAACTCATGTAATGGTTTCTATTACTGGGAATTCATTGAGATTTTGACAGCACTCCTATTTGTTGATATCTGAGCACTTAGAGGTCAGAACAGCAAACACATCGGTCTTCTGTTTCCCGTACTGTCAATCCCAAATGCCTACGTGCCCTTGAAATGATTCACTTAAATATACAAGGTTAGTACTTCTTGATTTTTGGATTGAGACTTAAATGAAGAAAATCCCTTGATGACAGCTAAGGTAGCTACTTCTACAGTATTTATGTGATCTAACAACTACCTTTTGCACGTAAGGAACCTGTGTAATGGGGCTCTTAGAGGCCTCAGGTTTTGATTTTAAGTTCTTGGTGTATATGGTGCTTGTACATAGTACCAGGAACATAGGTGTGCAGATGCTGAGCAAGCTGCCTTGAGACATGGACAAATTAGGTCAGCCTGCCAAGACATTGCTGATTTTAAACAATAGTCATTAAAATGTATGGAACAGTGAAAATTTGTGTTTAAAGTTCTTTAACTTTAAAGAGTTGTGGGGATTTTAAATTTTTTTTAATGCCTTCTTTATTGGCTAATGCTGAACAAGTGGCTGCAGGACTCTGAATGGAGTCAGCCCCAGTCTTTCCTACATCCTTGGCGCCTGAGATTCCACAGTGTGCTAGCAACACTGCGATCGTGTGCTACGAGTTGAACTGAGCTTATTGATTTATTTCACATGGTATCACATGGCCACCTTCACATGTCCAGCACCGTGGCAGTAGAGGGTAGCTGAGATTTAATTTGTGAGCTACAGCATTTGCGTGGGAAATTGAGCCCCTGGAAAGTGCTGTTTGCTTTGGCCAACCAAGATTTAGCACTCTGCTTTATGCTGAGATGCCTTATGGACACCTTTTTGCTATTTCTGGAAGAATTGCTTAGAAATGAGTAAAAGAGATGTTGCAGATATAGACACCTTTGAGATAAGGGGTGAGATTATTTTTTTTCAAAAGTGGCTTGTAATTTGGGTGCCTGCACTGTGAAGCGTATTACCAGTCAGATGGGGAGTGACGGTGCTGCTTGTTACAGCATCCTGGCCAGAGCACATTGTGTGTTATAAAGCAGATCCTCAGTGGCGCAGAAAATAAGGCATCCGAAACTACTGGCTGCTGTAGCAAACGCTGGCTTCTTGGCATAACTACTGCCCTAGTCCTCGGTAGGGCTGGTTCATTCCCCTGACGCTCAGCAAAGACACTTACCTAGGCACGAGCAGGAGCTGCAAAAACGCGTCCAGCAGATGCCAGTGCTGTGGAGAGCATTTGAAAGTCCATTTTTTGTCTTTCTGAGGTGGGATGAGTGCTGCCTCTGTTGTTTCTGGCTGCTGCTGACCCCTTTCTCTCTGGGAAGAGGTTGTCCCTGTCCTGCCTGATTTGACCTGTTGAACAGAGATCTGTACCTCATGCAGCTTACTGCCTGGCAAAAAATTGAATTCCTTAAATTCCTTAAATTAATTTCCTTTGGAATACAGCATGGCTTAAGCACTTGGCTCGGGGAACAGCTGTGGTGGTGATTCACAGTGATCCACTGGGCTCTAACCCACAGGTTATACCACCTGGGAATTCTACTCTAAATTTACGCATAAGGAAAATGTGTTTAAAGAAAGGTCCTTTTTCTGTCGTTATCTGAGATGGAGTTGGGGGGGGGAGTGTTCCGCAAAAGAGTTGTTGTGCAATGGCTTTGTAATTGCTGGGGAGAGGTAGTTCAGCGTGTGGATTAATTTCACCAGCAGAAAAAATTAGTGGCAGATTTCTGCAAAGGGAAGTTTAAACTTTATCGGCAAGAGACAATTAAACTCTGCCTGGATTAAAATAAAGGCTCCACAGATATGGAGGCAGACGAGACTGAGGTGGTGTCATCTGAGCCCTTGTCCTCGCTTACCCTGGTGTTAGTTAGAGATGGAGTTTTACCATGCAGTTGCTCAGTCCTGCCTTCACCTGGTCCTCTCATCACGTCTTTCCTCCTCTCGTCACATCTATCCTTCAGAGGCAGGATGGCTTTTGTTTCACAGGATATTTCTGGAATCTTGCAAATGTGATGCTTCTGTGCTTTTAGGCATGAAAGTGCAAATATCACCTTTGTTTATTTGGAGATGAATTTAAATTAGATTATTTCCCTCAGCTGCTCAAGTCTTATTTTTTACAGTAACTTTCATTAGTTTGTGCGATTTATGTTGCCAATAGAAAAATTCATTGTTAGGAGCTTTAGAAGAAATAAAAATGAAACAAAGGAATGATGATGTATGAGTCTATGGGTGTTTGAAAAAGATATCTTTAAGTTAAGAAGCGAAAGATAGGAAACAGTGTGTTTGGCTTTTGTGGTATCTGATGATAGTGTCAGTCCTGAACTACTGTACTGTTTCACTGTTCTTCACTATATTTTGGTCTTGTAGCTTTATCCTTCCCAGAGGCGTTGAAATACATGCAGTTACTATAGGGCTTAATCTTATTTTGAGTTACTATAGGTCTTAATCTTACTCCGTTGGATTTAATTTATGTAGTCTGACTTTTATGACAGTGCTTTCTAACAAATCTGCTCTACCCTTCTTTCTCTGCCCCAACCAAAGCAAAAAAAAAAAAAAATAGTTCATGAATTGCCCTGTCTACAGCTGTGTCAACTGGTGACAGTATTCCAGATATTTCTTAAACGTCTCTTAAAGTATGTTACTGTATTAACAAGAAAAGATATTTAACAAACAAAACCAAAAGCTTTTCCAGTTTTTCTGTCAAAATAATACATAGCTTTGACATCTGTTGTGTGTGCTGCTAGTCACCCTATTTTGTATTACACACCAGTTCAGAGATTAAGCCGTGCTGCAGATGGTTTTAAAAGTGTCAAACTACTGTTCAACTCTGTGTACTACGTCAAGTCACATTTTATATTGATCTCAGCTGCTTCAGTTCGTTAGCATTGGTAGAGTTGGTTTTGCTTTCTGAGATTATTTGGGATTTTCCATTTGCTTGTTTTTAGTACAGCTGAAAATCTCACATGTAGTTGGGTCCAGTCAGTACTGTCAGTGTGAAATCTTTAGAAGAGGGATTACCAAAATGTCCTTTCTGAGGCATGAAATAGTGGACTTCATCTTCCTAGAGACTCCCACCCCAATGGGGAGCAATCTACCTGCTAGGTGATGTGGAGCTTTAGCCTAGTGACGTGTTTCGTTCTGAGGGGTTGGGTTAAGAGAAATACGTATGTGTGCGTATCCCTGATTTTATTCATTTCGTTTTGGTTAAAACACACCTGTTATAAGGAATAAACGAAGCTGCTGTCCAAAACTGAGATTCCTCTGCACAGACCTGCCTTTCTCACCTGTTCTCCCCTCTCCCCCTTCACATCCTCTGTCCTCCCAGCTTCGCTTCCACGCAAAGCCTTCCACGAGGGCTGACCTTGCATGGTCAGCAAGGTCGAACCCTGACAGAAATATCTAGCAGGAAGCTATGCAACATGCAGCTTCTGGTGTCAATGTTATGTTTGCATACCTTGAAGTAATATTTTTCAAGGAGATGTGATATTTTCTTAGCAGGTTGAAGTTGAAGTTTACCGGAGAGATTCTAAGAAGCTTCCTGGCCTGGGAGACCCTGACATTGACTGGGAAGAGAGCGTCTACTTGAACCTCATCCTACAGAAGGTGATGCTTATCTAATTTTTATGGGCTATTTATGCTAGAGAAGTTTCACAGTAGGCTTTGACCTGTCCCCTTTCCTCCCTAGCCTGGGGGATTTGAACACTTCTGGAGGATATAAAGAAATCAGGGCTTTAATTATACCTTTCAGAGTCTAAATAAACATAAACTTAGATGTTTATTATATTTCAGTAGAGTCGTAATAGCTTTCCTGAAAAAAATGTAAATATATCCAGCGAAGCTGGACTGAATTTTATACTCCATAACAAAGTTTTGCAAAATGGAAGGCTTTGTCAAGTTTAATAGTTTTTGAGAGTGAACAAGACTGTTAGACAAGCAACATTGCCATTAGAGTTCACAATACTGGTACAGCTGAGAGAGGGAACCGCTAAATGGAAATACAGTAAAGGTATTGTGTATTACACTGGGATTTTGCTGCTCTTGACATCAGAACTGTAATAAAACTGGTGGTGGAAACATGAAGCTAGCGCAAATTATTTCTTTAATTAACTCATAGCTTGTTTAGTTATTGCATATGTTACATTGGCGCGTAGGGAAGCTGAACATTAATGACTGTAGTCATTCAAGATGCCTTACAAGTTTTGCTGATTATGATCTTAGAATGAGAAACTGTTGTGTCATTGCACACATCCTGGACAATAAATTGTTTTTGTTCTCTCTCCTTCCTCCCAGAAGTCTTGTTTCAGAACTTTTCTGCAGAGAGCAGTTTCCACCTTTATATGATGCTGAATAAAACCAGAATCCGTTTGCTGCAGTCAGAATGCAGACGTGCTGTTAGAGCTGGGCATTGCTGTCCAGAGCTATCACGCTTGCTCCTTACAAGTTTGTGGTGGACGAACCTGTCAGGCAGCTAAAACAACCACACAGCCATTCGCTCATCCACCCCCCAGGGGGATGGGGGAGAAAATAAAAAAAAAAAAGTAAAACTCATGGGTTGAGATAAAGACAGTTTAATAGGATGGAAAAGGAAGATGATGATGATGATGATGATGATGATGATGATGAAAAAAATATGCAAAACAAGTGATGCACTGCACATTTGCTCGCCAACTGCTGACCAGTGCCCAGCTAATTCCTGAGCCGTGGCCCTCCCCAGCCAACTCCGCCGCCCCCCCGCCCCGCCCCAGCTTATATCCAGAGCATGATATCATAGGGTATGGAAATATCCCTTTGGGTCAGCTGTCCTGGCTGTGCTCTCCCAGCTTCTTGTGCACCTCCTGCAGAAGGCTCATGCCTCCTTGCTGGCAGGGCCTGGGAAGCTGAGAAGTCCTTGACACTGCTTAACTAAACCTTAGTGTGTTATCAACATTATTTTCATACTAAATCCAAAACACAGGACTACAATGACTACTGTGAAGAAAATTAACTCTCTCCCAGCCAAAACCAGGACAGAGGGTTTTTTCCTGGTTGTTTGTAAGGCTACGTTAACAAGTTCTGACCTCTCTAATGCATTGCTTGTGTTCATTAGTGTTTCTATTTTTCCCTTTTCAAAGGGAGCATCTCTCTTCCATTTCTACCTTAAAGTCTGCGTATGTGTGTATGTCATGCTTATTCCCCCAGCTGACGAGTAAGCTAGTGTTATACAGTATTGACAGGAATTTCTTTATCCATAAGTTGTGTACCTCAGCAAGCATCTGTGCAAAAGATTTCAGATTTTTTGAATTAATAAACAAACACAGGATTGAAAGTTGTAGGAGTTTCAGTATAGTAAAGAGAATAAAGCAAACGGCAATACCAAAACATCTTACTTTTTTAGCTAGATAGCTAAAAAAATTAAGACAGAATGTGTTCTGCTTCAGTCACGTAAATGCTTGGTTTTTCTAACTCTAAGCCTCTATCTGCTCCTTGTTTTAGCTGGATTATGTGGTGACATGCGCTGTGTGCACACGCTCTGATGGAGGAGATATTCACATTCACAAGAAGAAATCTCAGGTGAGATTACCCTGTTATTACTGTGGATAAGAGGTTGGCATCCAGTATTACCTCATGCAAAAAACTCTTATCAAAACCAGGGCAGTGGTTCTCAGGCTGTGGTCTGACAGAGGTATCCTTGTGAAGCATCTCAAGTCTTTGTCTAGTGAGATTTCCTGCCAGTCACAGAAATTTGAGATCTAAATGTCCTTTATAGCCTCTCTCAAAAAATTGTAAAGGCCTCTGCATGCTTTCAAGATTTATATCTTTGCCTGCTGGATTTGGGGGTGATGATGCTGGAGCAAGGAGTATACCCAACTGTTAACCAATCTGAGGGAAAACCTGAAATTATATGAGACCTGAGTTACGAGGAGCCTTTGGGATAAATCTGTAATGTAGGGCTATTAAATGGTAGACAATTTACTGATTACCAATTTTTCTTTTTATTTTATGAGATTCTTGTTTTCTCTCTTACACTGTACATTCCTTCCATCTCCGCACCGAAGGCTTTTATCACTTGCTTGTGTGCAGCACACAGTTAATCCAGGGTTTAGCATAGTGGAGGACACTGAATAATAAGCATGGAGGGGATAGGGACAAGAAACCCCAGACTTCTTCACTCAGTTTCCAGCAGATCTCACAAAAACTTCTCCCAGTTAGCGGAGATTCTTCTTTTAAAGGCTCCTGTTGCCTTTAAAAGGCCATTTCTCCCAGGCATTTCCATTCCTTTCGCTCGTTCAGTTGCCTGCGTGGCTTTACCTAAAACAAACCGATGCTCTTTAATCCTTTAATTTTGTTTTACCATTTTAAGACAGTTGTTGCTTTGCTTACAAACAAAACTAGTGAAGCTGATTATTTTATTGGTAATTTGCATTAGTTAGACGAATAATTCCCTCCTCCTAGAGAGACCTTATTACACCACTGATGTAAGCCTTTTACTTCTCATTGCTTTTTCCACTGTTTACTAATCCAAATTTCACCCTCAGTTAACTTCTGCAAAATTCTTTTGAGAAAAATCTGTAAATATTACTTGCAGTTTTGAAAACTAGGAAGATGAGGATGAAGGACCCGCCCTCACTGCGTGCAAGCAGTGTTGAGAATAAGGCGGAGGTTTCTGTTCCTCATGCCGAGAGGCTCATACTGTGGGACTGTTTATCAATTTTTCTTAGTCTCCCCTTTTCTAAGAGAAAATTCAGCACACATTAAAACTTACCAGTACATACTAGTAACATTTCAACATCTTTAAGTTGATCTATGGAGGGAGAAAAGGCAATTCTATGTACTGTGGAAAGCATATTTGCAGTAGGGCATTTTATTGTAACATGCACCATTGAGCCTCTTAGTTTTAAATGAACAAAAGCCAACTTTTTTAGGTCTATATTACTGCTTTGATGGTTCTTGCTTTAGAAAGTGTATATTATCCTGTCAGTGTGCAGCCAGATATTGAATAGATAGAAGCTCTATTCAGGCATAGGACTGACTTTGCTACTCTAGACCTATAACAAAGCTACTGTGTTCATACTGGTAGAGTACCTAAGGCACAAAACCAATGTAAAAAAGGCTGACTTACCCCTAAATTATTTTGCAGACTATGTTGAATCTCTGCTGGCTTGACAATAAGATCTCTTCAAACTGTATTTTCCTCAGGTGTGTCTGACTGGAGATGAGTTTTGAGGGTTTTTTTTCTTTACATTGGATGGCATGAGAACAAGGATGCCTGGAAGATGTCCTTGTTTCGGGCATTGGTGCAAGTGTCATCTTTGAGGAGTCTTGTTAACTTCTAATGCTGTTTCTTGTCATGAAGCAACCTTCCTTTTTCATAATCTTTTTTTAAAAGTGCATGTAGGCTTCATAAGTACAAATAAGGAAAAGTAGCTCTCATGAATATCTAATATCCTACCCTTAGTCATGTTTTGTGTTGAATGGTTTGTAGCAAGAGTATCACAAGGCTGACAATCTGGGCAGGTTCAGAGTTTTCAACGTATTCACAGTGGGCTAAGATTTGACAGGTTTCTTTAATTCAAAGCTTTGTTTGTAAACAGAGGTGGAAGCAAAGAAAGCTACCTGGTATGAATTCTTCTCCCTCTACCTGCTTGTTAATCTTGTTGGAATGATAAAATATAAAGTCTTTAGCTATTTAAACATGGGTTATTTTAAGGAGTGAAATGACCAAAGGAGTTCAGGAACTGCTTCAGAGGGAGGAACATGCAAGAGGAAGCACGGTGGATAGAGGAAGAAACAGAAGCCAAGTGCTTGTCCTCCTGAGGACCATGCTTCCCATTACTGAGGGATGTTGATTTTATCGTAGTGCTAAGCAAACAGTAACAATTAAATTAACTGTACAAGCAAATAGTGTTAGGTCGGCTGCTCCACAGTAACTTTCTCACTGTGTGTGCTTTCACTTTGCAGCATATTGCAGTAACTTAAAGGCAACTCAAGGTGGTTTTCTCTGTTAATGAAAAGGAGGATACCTTAGCTGTACTATAGGATGACAAGAGGTCAGGTACACACAGGGATGTTTACCGTGGAACAACCGGTATTTGAATAACTCACATGTGAAAACTCAAGGATTTCACAAGTGTTGTCCAAGGCCAACTGCACGAGGTTCAAAGAGGCTCAGTGCCGGTCCTGCACTTGGGTCACAACAACCCCATGCAACGCTACAGGCTTGGGAAAGAGTGGCTGGAAAGGTGCCCAGCGGAAAAGGACCCGGGGGTGTTGGTCGACAGCTGGCTGCATATGAGCCAGCAGTGTGCCCAGGTGGCCAAGAAGGCCAACAGCATCCTGGCTTGTATCAGACATAGTGTGGCCAGCAGGAGTAGGGAAGTGATCGTCNCATAGATAATGGTGCGTAGGGACATGGTTTAGTGGTGGACTTGGCAGTGCTAGGTTAACGGTTGGATTTGATGATCTTAAAGGTCTCTTCCAATCTAAATGATTCTGTGATTATTGCAGAACAGGCTGTAGTCAGAAACCAGCTCAACTTTGCCTGCAGGATGTCCACCATCTCTAGTGTAAATGAAAAAGTTGACCGAGCAGTGTTGGACTGTGGTGTTTTGGTATCGCTTGCCTTGTATTCATTGCATCCATTCCTGAGCACATTTAACTGAGATGATGTGGTTTTTTTCCCATATATTTCTCAGCAAGTGTTTGCGTCTCCTAGCAAGCACCCAATGGACAGTAAAGGAGAGGAGTCAAAGATCAGCTACCCCAACATATTCTTCATGATTGACAGTTTTGAAGAGGTGAGTTCCTTGTTGCAGCAGCAGAGTTTTGTCCTATTCTAGCCTTATGTCCTGATGAGCTGTTTTCTTGTACCTTTTGAACAAGTGTTCTTAGCTAATTGAGGGTTATTTTCCAGTAGCTTTATTTTACCTTCTTTCTTCAATGTTTGAAATCTGAGCTTCAAGCTGGATTTTTGGAATCCGTCTTTATGATGGACTAAAGCAAGACAGGCTGATGTGAGAGCTGCTTATCTCAACACATGATTTGCAGTATACACTGCCTGAAGTCTGGTTTTTTGAAAGGCTGAGATGGAGCACACAGCTCCTTTGCTTTCTGCCATTTATGTTGAAACTGCCTTGGGCCTAAGGAGAATCATAGGAATCTGAATATATTTAAACTTTAACAACTGCAGTTTGCCTTGAAGTGTTTAATCTTGCATCTTTGGCAGGTTTTCAGTGACATGACTGTGGGAGAAGGAGAAATGGTCTGTGTGGAGCTGGTGGCCAGTGACAAAAGCAACACCTTCCAAGGGGTAATTTTTCAGGGGTCCATCCGCTATGAAGCACTCAAGAAGGTCTATGACAACAGGGTAAGGTGCTTCTGAAAGACAGCATCCTTTGCAACAACGATTCTCTGACCACAGTTTTTCTTTGCTGCTGAGGCTGTTAGCTTTTTGTGCTGTTAGCTCATCTGCATTGTAGTCTGTCTTTTTTTTTGGCTTTGAAAGTTACCCAAAAGCTAATGCTTTTAGCTCAGACAGCTGGGAGTATTCAGATCAGGATATATTACTCTGACGTTTGCCAAAACGGAGTGAAGTTGATAAGTAGTCAAGTGCATGACACCGGCATGGATCTGAATAACAGAGTTCTGGGAGCTCCGGCGTTTTTTTTGAAAAGTCATAGATATTTCTAGTTACTTCAGAGAAGGCATGTTTTGCAGGGAGATCTTAAACTCTGATAACTACCTTGCTATATGTAAATCATGTTTTTCTTTAGCGTGTTTTGTACTTATGGCTGTTTTCAGAAGACCACTGTAGTTTCACTGCCACAGGAAGAAGCTTTCTTTGCTTTCCTACAGAGACATGAAATGCCAGCACTTTCAGCTTCTAATTCAGTACTTAGCACCGAACTCACGAGAGTGCAAGAGCCAATAAACTTCTCAGTTGGTTATTAAGACAATCCTGAGAGATTTTAAAAAACAAACGAAATCCCCACAATATGTACTGTGACTGTAAACTTCATTTCCTTTTCTTCCTACCCTCGTCAGGAGACATCCTGAGTAATTTCCCTTCTCCTCGTTTTAGACGTAATTGTACTCCTCTAGCAATTTTTCAAGAGAACACGAAACTGAAATGGTTTCTCTACCCACCATCATCTTATGGCCTTATGCAATCAGCAGGTGGGTTATTAAAATACATGGGAATGCAGAATCACTAAAGACAACATAAGAAGAAAGCCCTGCAGTGGAAAGACAAGATTTGATGTGGTAAAGTCACCTCATAGCCTTGGAATGTCCTGTTTGACCACAGCTACTTGACATTGCTTTGTTAGATGAAATAAAATTGTTAGTTCTTCAAATACTCAATTATGGCCAAAGGCAAAACTTGAAATTTGACCATTTTTTTTAACAGAACAGAAGCGATCTCTCTGTGCCTTTGAAGGTTACTTGATTTCAGTTGTGTCTGGATTAATTCTTAGTACAGTAAGAGTTGTGTTACATGTTGAGCACCTTTCAGGTGATAAACCGCTGAAAATTGTGGTAAACCACTTAAGCAGGACTTATCCATAAGTTTATTTCCCCTGGCAAAACCTTGACTGTTTTCATATTGATCTGTTCCTTTTTTCAGTTCTCAGTTCAGTTTTCAGTTCAGTTGTGTTAACTGGAAATTAAGCCCTTCTGTCTGTTAAGAGGGTTCAAAAGCTGTCAGGGTTTTGCGGTGAGCAATGCAGGTTAGTTGTGCATGGGGGCTGGTTCTTTATGCTTTGGCCTTGACAGTGTGGACACACAAATGTCTGAATTGACTTGTCACAAAGTAGTGCCGGAATTGGGCAGTGCGCTTTGCTAGTTTGAAGCATCTCGTGTGTGTGTTTATTGTTTTTTGGGCTCAAACGAGTGTCTCTGCACAGGCTGTGTTGTTGTGCACGTGCCTGCTTGTGCTCTGGTGTGCCACGTTGTGTGGGTCTGGATAAAAACCTTTTGTTTTATCTCGGCGTGCCATTGGGTAACTCTGCATTTTGGATAGCTGAAGGAGTTGATTCTTCTCTGAGCCTCTGTTTTTTTTGTATCTGTAAAATTGCTTCCCTTTTGGAGATCACTTCAGATCATGGCTTAAAAAGCTTCTTAAGAATCAAGATCATGATCATTATCCACTATGTTTTTGACTTATTCTTAGATAACTGCTTTCAGAGGATGTTATTTTTTTGAAACATAGAGATGATATTACATGGTTTTCTCTCCTTTCTTGATGCATTGTAGGTGAGTGTTGCAGCTAAGATGGCTCAAAGAATGTCTTTTGGCTTTTATAAATACAACAACATGGAGTTTGTCCGAATGAAAGGGCCACAAGGGAAAGGACACGCGGAGATGGCAGTGAGTAGAGTTTCTACTGGTGACACTTCACCATATGGGACAGAGGAAGATTCAAATCCAGAATCCCCAGTGCACGAGAGAGTAAGTAGCAGACAGAAATACTGACTTAAGTTAGGCACGAACATGTTCTATTCCAAAGCCAGCAGATGAACTGAAGCTAGGATTAACCCACATCAAGGTTCTGAACTTAGGTTTGCCTGTATATATTTTGAACATATTCAGTATATGCAGATGGATTTTTAGCACAGTTTCCCTTGAGCAAATACTGCATACAGAGATGACTGGATGATTCATACTTCTGGAGGAGTGTTTTGTTGAAACAGCAGCGATGTTGATGCCAGGGAAAATGATGATTCTGCCTGTTTTCTATGAAAATTAATAGATTCCATTGCTGTACAAGATGGGATTTACCTAGAAACGTGGATTTTGTGTATTATGTAGGTTGCTTGCTAAGCCTCGCAGGAAATGGTACTGTTAAGAGATTTTGCCACTGATGAACGCTGCCAATATGAAGCCTGTATAATATTAAAGCAAAGATTACGGATCTAGGTGCAGTACCGTATTTATACATATGCTTAATTTTAATACAAGTGCAGTAAAATACCAATAGTTTTGGTCCATAGATGCTGATTTGGCTCTTACTCATTCCTGAGCCTTGTTTTCCATGAATGCATTTTACCTAGTTAATGGGGATTAGGCAACACATCTGTAAAATACCTGCACAGATGTGGCCTGACATAGGCTGGGTAGTTCCTGATGGATTCCTGCCTGGTTTCTTGTGTAACAGAGGTAACCTGTGTAGTTTAAAGATCTGCAGGACTGCTTCTAAATGTCTCCACACAAGCTGTGTGACTTTTTTTTGTTTGTTTGTTTGTTTCTGGCTTTCTAAAGATCAAAATGAGCTGCCAGCATAGAGCTCATTAACTGGATATGCTTGCTCTCTACCGTAGAGATGCAACCTGGAGAAATCTGGCCTAGAGGGACTTCCTGATCTTTTGGCTCCAAGACTTCCAGTGTCAACTGGAATATGTCAAAATAGAGTTGATACTGTATTATCATTGCTTTTTGCTAATGGTTTTAATGATGATTTGTCTTTTTCTGGCTTTGCCTCCAGGTGTGATATGAAATGGCTACAAAATTAACAATAGAGACAAGCACAAGTTAGAGATCAAGTGCATTAAAGGGAGGATCAGTTGGGTGGTAGAATGCTTCTATTTTATTTATTTTATTTTTTTACGTTAATGATAGAGGGAGGACAGAGTGTTTCTGCAGTGCAACAGCAAACTGGCTTGGCTGTCATCCTCGCTCACATGTCACCTTCCTCCTTATTTGTCTGGACAGATAGGAGCAATATCAGGTGTCATCTCAGGGAGAGTTATAGGATTGTTAAATTAACTGTGTGAAGAATGAAGGATGAAATAGAAGTTACCTCCATTAGCAAAGTAGTTATCCCTATTTTTTTTCCCATTTGAAATGAAACTATTAAAATATTACTAGCAAAACCAGTACATAGGCACTGCATTTCAATTCTTTCTGAAATAGGTATGGTAGACTATAATTGTGGTTAACTCAAGAGCAACTACTGCTTTGAAGGAAGGGTGTCTCTATAGTTTCATCCCTAACCTGTGTTTCACCATAGACAATTACGTCTTTGTATTTGTCATCTTTTAGACTAACCAAATCATCAGCGGCATCTCAACTTGTTTTTCTCCATCCTATATTGAAATATGATACATGTATAATTGTACATTGACTTTGCTTTTGTGTCAGCATCTTGGGCTAAGTAATTACCTTGCGACCCTGCTTCACAGAGACACTGTGACCTTCCACAGTGATCCCACGTGGCATCCTTCTAAGCAGGGAAGCTACTACCTCGTGTTTGCCAAAGAAATGAAGATGCACAATTTTAATGTGTCCAATACAATACATTGTTAGCCTATTAAGTCTTCTGAATTTCAACATGCAAAAATAGGATTGACATTCTTGGAGTCTTATTAATTTAGTTCTTTATGACTATAAATCCCTGTTAGAAGTGATCAACTGAGGAGAGAGGTTTCTCGTTATTCACATAACAATTGAGGGTGATGATATATCAAAATATTTTCATCTTGATGAGCATCTTGAAGCTGAGACAACTGTTCAGTTGACATTCTCTGACCGCTCTGATGAAGCTTACAGCTAGACACCAGTCATGATTCTGATTTTTACACATGTGACTGCCTCATGGCATACATTTGAGACTGATTATTTCTTACTGGAAGCATAGAACTTTTAAAATGAAACTTTCTCTAGCATTTCCTCTGTTTCCCTTTCAGGTCACTTCTTTCAGCACACCGCCAACCCCAGAACGCAACAATCGCCCATCCTTTTTCTCCCCATCCCTCAAGAGAAAAGTGCCCCGAAATCGAATTGCTGAGATGAAAAAATCCCACTCAGCAAATGACAGTGAGGAGTTCTTCAGAGATGATGATGGTGGAGGTGAGAGAAGTAATATCAACTACACAGACTTGTCTGGAGAGGGCACAGAGCTATGGAAGGGGAACCCAATGCCAGATTTTCCAAAAGGTTTGCAGTGTGAAAAACCTGGTTCCACAGAAAGTCCAATGCCAGTGCCACTCTGCAAATGAGGTTATTCACAGGCTTAGCATCTTTTTTGAAGGCTGGAGACCAACAATTCATGCATATGTTTAAAACTTCTCCCCCTTTTACATAGACCCATTTGAGAGAAACTTCCAACAGGAAGGATCCTCCTCCTTTCCCAGACACAACACTCTCAGGTGGCAACTCTTCCAGGTATCACAATATAGTGGGGTAGAGCATGCTCTCATGGACAAGTTCTCTGAATTCGCTGATTTGATCCACAGTTGGTTAAAGTTGGTGAAAAGGCATTTACTTCAACTGGCTTTGGATCAGTTCTGAACTCCCTAAAAAGAAAACCTGATGAAATTTGTTTATTTAATGGTTTAACACCTTGTGGAACTCTTCCTTAACTATCTGTTAGCATGCTAATAGATAAACACAAAGGTGATTTCCAGATCACAAGTTCTGTTTGTAGTAGCAAAAGTATTGCCCATCAGCAGTACTGGACCAACTTAGCTAATAAAGAATTGCACATTAAAAAATAAGCTGAAATGATAATGTTTAATTCAAATTCTGTGCAACTTAAACTGGTTGTAAGTAATTCAGTGTTCCATCAATAGAAACATTTCCTCGTCTCTTTTTCCTTAATTTGCCAAGTCAACATGTCTGTTATTTCAAATGAGATGTGTTTTTTAGTGTGTTTTACTAGACAAAGGGTAGGGTTTTAGTCAATTACTATGTATTTTGGGGAGAAGGGCAACTTTCCCAGATGGAGTCCTACTTTTGGTATCTTCCTCCTGAAGGCTCCACGGGAATAGAATGGAGTTCAAGGTACTTATTGATTTGGCAGCCGTTATAGGTGTATGGTAGTGTCTGCTCAGTATTGTTTTGCAGAGCCTGATCCTAGCATACTTAATCATAATAATGAACATTCTTACTACTTTTTCTTTTCCTTCTAATGTAGTTATGGAAGTAAACAAATTCTAGGTTTTCCAGACATTTTATAGCATGCATATAAAATAACAAGAAATGTAGTTTCTCTTAGATATAAGTGTTTTGACTTTATTGTTCCTGGTCCTAAAAATAAATAGAGGAATATTTTAACAGCTTATACTAGGAAGTTTAATTTATTCAAAGATGAGGTTTCTACAAGGAGAAGTAACTAAAATGAGATTTCTTTACAAATTTCAGAAACCTGAGTGTCCTACCAGTGTTTGCTCAGGAGCTGTGGTGGTGAAATTCTCCCACTTCTGGAGTGGGAAAGCAGACTTCAGTTCACCCAGTGATGGGGTTCTGTCAAACCAGAGATATTCTGGGGCATCTTGGCCTCGTGGGTGGAGAATAACTTGCTTGCCTAAAAACCAGCAGTGTCCTTGGTCTGGTCAGTGGTGCCGCAGACCTGCCCCCAGTGCAGACAGACTTGTTGTGGACCGGAACAGCCCGTGAGGGCTCACTTCACTTGCTTTTGCTGTGTACAAACATGACACAGCAGAAGAATTGTACTTACTCCAGCTACCGGAGCCAGGTCCTTCTGACCTGATCACCACAGTGCTCTTGGCATAGCGGTCATGTGTGGGGAGAGGGAGTAGACTGCTTGGCTCTAGACATTTACAGGGAAGGAGGGAAAACAAGATACAGAGAGTTTTTATTTTTTCCCCTCCCACATTGTTATGCATCTTGCTAGAGTAGCTGCCACTACGTATTTTTCTTTTGCTAGGGCCTCTTTGCGTGGATCAGGATCCGCTTTTAAACAATTGAGTCCCAGAGCTTGGATCACTCTGGATCAGAATTCCTGTGTTCACTTCAACATCTGATTTGGGCACTGTGGGACAGAGCTGAGTTTTGCAGGGGAGCGGAGGGAAAGTTTAGAGACACTCAAAATACATGGCATGTGCATTCCTGGCTGTGGGAGAGACCTGCAGCTATAGAAACCGCCTCTAGCCTACAGTGGATTCAGTATCCTTTTGTTTTAAAAGTTACTTGTGGACCTCTAAACTAACGATGGGAAAAATGGCACTGCTGAAGGGTCCCAGGTTTGGCTTGGGGATGCATGGAAATCTGCAGTAAACAGGCTTATTAACGCTGACTCTCTCCCTGTGTTGTAGATGTCAATTTTCTTCATAAGCTGCAATTTTCCTTCTATTACACTTGTGAATTTCTGCATGAGTAACTATTTAATTGTAGGGATATTCTGTTATTTTGTATATGAAGGAAGGCTGGGTTAGGATTCTGCTTGTGCAGTGTGCTAGCAAAGGCTTCATTCCCTCTTGAAGCTGGTCTGTTGGTGGCTAATGGTTTACTGCTGCTGCCAGCTGCTGATATAATTCATTAGCTTCAATGTAAATGGTGAATTCTGTGCTGGGCAAGTAATTTTTAAAAAAATAAAACTAGTAATGATAGTGACCTGCATGTGATTTCTTTCTAGACAATGAAAAGTAGGCTTTTCTTTTTTTGACTTTCGGAAGCTTTCATTGGGTCCAGTAAAATGCAGGAAGTATCATCACTTTAAGCTTGCTGTCTTCTACCTTTACAGATCTGCACAACGCAACAAATCTGAGGTCGCGGTCCTTATCTGGAACAGGACGGTCTCTGGTGGGCTCGTGGCTGAAGCTGAACAGAACAGATGAAAACTTTCTACTCTATGCACACTTAACTTACATCACTTTGCCATTGCATCGAATTCTAACAGGTGAATTTTAACGTGTATTAATGCATAAAAAGAGTGTCCTTGATTCCTAGACAGCCTTCTATGTCATGGTATTTTGCTGTTAAGATAGAGGAACAAGTATTTCTCTGCAAGGGAAATACTGTAGCAGCAAATCAGTGTGAACATGTGGAATGGTGTCACCCTGTTCTCTGGCTTTGGGCCGGTTTTGCTTGATGAAGATTCAAACAAGTTGGTAAGATCGTTCTAACAAACTTCCAGAGGAACACTAGTTGCTTTCATACTGGAATTCAAACTTCATCCATCTTGTGTGTGCAAGGCAACTCATTGTGAGCCCATCCACTGACAGCAATAGTTGTAGCAGAGACCTGTGACCGAGAGGGTTACAGAAAGGCAGCTCAGAAATTTGGAGTGATCCCCTTTGCCAATTTTGTTTGTACTCTTAGATTTCATTTCCATATAAGTTGCTTAGACTGATCAGAGTGCCTACACTGATGCTTATAAATCTGTCAGGTGTCCAGTGTCTTTAACTAGGCATAACGACGTTTGTGCGTTCTGCCATGAATAATCAGTCCCCCATGTTGTTCATCTAGCTATGCCAGTTACTACATTGATGACAGCCAAGTCTGTGTTTGTTCAGCTGGGCTAGGATAGCACAATAAGGTGCGTTTTACAATCTGCAGGCAGTACTGAAGTTTTGATTTTCATCCAGGTAACTCTTGTGTGCCTACAAATACAGGTGGACTAGAGAAAACAACTGGTCTGTTTGAACTCTATCCATCAGCAAGCCTGCTAGCCTTTCAGGGATACAGCATGCAGTATGAAGGTGCCTGTGGGACTCTTGAGATACGTCTGAAAACTGAGAAAGCAGCAGTTGTTAAGGACTGTCTCCTCTGTCTAAATGCAGTGGCAGTTTCTTTCAAATAGGCATTACTTAAGTTTGATCCAGCTGCCCAGCAGTATCTTCAGCAAAACTATTGCTCAACTCCAAAATCTAGACCAGAATCATGTTATGATCCCAGAGCAACGTAAAGTCCTGTCGCTAACCTTGGAAGATCCTTATAACTGTTACTTCCTCTGAGAACTTCATGTTTTTCCTTCTCTTCTCACCCAGCAGATGGGATGACTTGTGAATAGGTTTGCTCAATTGTGGGCTTTTGATCAGTACCTGCTTTTTCTTGTCTGGATCTCAAAAGAGAACACGCCTAAAAACAAAACCATTCAATTACACAGTGGTTATTTCCAGACTTTTCCTGAAAGGTAGCTAAGAGGAAAGGAGTTGGGAAATCTGTCGTTAAACAGGTTAATCTGCTGCTAAAAGAGATGAGAAGATAGTATGGATATCAGTATGTCATCAGTTGGACGGTGCTAGTGTAATAGTAATAGCTGCCGTCTCTCATTTGCAGGCTGCGATCTCAGAGGCTACTGCAAAAGTTTGCTGACTCTTACTCTGCAGAGAAGGAAATTGTAGTTGATAAAGTAGAGGTGGGAATTATACTTAGCAAAGAGGTGTTTCTACGTTTGCCCTTTCACTGCATGTAGGGACTGATTTCAATTTAGAAGAAATTAGGGATTCCAGTAGAAAATGATCCTCTGTAACTAAGGCTGGATTTTGAACAATGTTTCGGCAAGATACGTAATTATTCCATGTGATAATTGTGTTGATAATCTTACAGCTAGTTAGCAGGAGTTTTCAAGCTCACTCACTCTCTCACCACAGGCATTTAGGAGTTCACAGAAGATGTATTGTTCCTGCTGGCATTTAATACTCGCTCGAGTGGGTGGCATAAATGCCTCCGTGCTCAAATATTTGCTTTGAGCTTGAACATCTTTTCTGAGACTTAATTTGTTTAACGTACAGTTGCAGGAGCCAGTGTATATATTGCGATGCACAGAAATAGGGCATGAAATGTCTGGGCTGTAAGGCAGAATTTTAATCTGCAGTTTTTCACTACCCATGTTTGCTTTTGCTTGGCACATCAGGTGGAGCCCGTTTCCAGCACCTTTTTGTAACTAATGCATTTGCGCCAGTGGCAGCTTTCCGGCAAGCGGGAACGTTACATGTGGAGCAGGGTAAAATCGGAAAGGTGCTCGTCTCCCTTGGGTAGTTTAGGAAGCCGGTGCTAAGAAATTAAAATCCTAGTGATAGTCATCGAAGTATGTTTTAAAATGTCTGGAGTTTATACATATTGATAAGACTTCCTTCGCTCTGAGCCTTCTCTCCATGCTAGATAATCCCAGTTCTCTCAGCCTCTCCTCGTAGGTCAGGTCCTGTGATCCCTTAATCATCTTTGTGGCCCTTCACTGGACTCCCTCCACTGTGTTTCATTCTTCACAAGCACGGTTAGAGCCCTCTGGAGCTGTGGATCGATTTTTACTCACGTCATCCTCCTTGTGCAGCCGTGTGTGATCAGCCTCTTAATTAAGCACGTGCTCCCTTTTCCCGTGTTCTTTACTCTCTGTGTAGCCTTGAAAAGGACAGAGCAACCCAGTTTCCAGATTATTTCTACGTACTGCTGTGCCAGCACGCTGGGTTTACTGTCCGCATTTGGAAAGATTCCCATGATTATGACAGATATTTTATGGGTTCATATTCTGTCACGTTTGGACAATATGGAGCTGAGGAGCCAACAAAGGGAGCGGGTTTTGTGGCAGCTTTTTGAGTGCAGAAGTGTGGGCTTCGGGCTATAGAATGGATGAAGCAGTTGAATTATTTGTGCCTACACCTTTGGAGCCAAAAGTCTCTCTAGGGGTCTTGGGGATGGTGCATTTCTCCCTTCAAGAAGAGGAAAACCCTCGGCATCTCCTGTAACGGCACTTCCACTTGCTTCTCGGGAAGATTATGCCGCTCTGACACATGTTGCTTCATCCCACAATAAATGATACTTGGTAGATGAGCTGTCATCTCTACACGATCGGATATATTTATGGCTTACCACCTCTCAACTAGGATACAGCTGGGGAGGAATTAAATTGGACTTGGTTAATAGGCAAAGTCGTATGCTCATAGTGTTTTAAATTCATTTAGCAGCGTAAGACAACTGCATCTCCGGTTCTTCACGCTTTTTGGTGCGGTGGCTACTTTCAGGAGCCTCCTAAGTTTGCTGTGTCTCTTTGTTTCTCTCCCTTGCCCAGATATCCTGGAAGTGCGGCAGAAACCTATTCTGATGACATAGCAGAGAGCGGGCACTGCCTTGGAGCCTTGTTGCCAAGTGCCTAACCACAGCGGTTTTCTGTGCTAACACTACCATCTAGTGTCAGGAACATAAACCTCCGCAGGAAAAAGGGAAGTCCAAGAATACCAGCCGATCAAAAGTGCCTCTTTCTTCCTTCCTCTGCTGTCATACACCGTATGCACACGTGCAGTACATCGCTTGAGTGTTTCTGACTGGAAGAGGACTTTCAGCAAGATAAAACGAGAAGGGGCTGCGTTTAAAACGAGTCAACGCTTTACGGACAATTTGTTACTGTGTTTACTTTATAACTAAGAAACCAACAATGTGTACAGAATGTGTTAAACTTTATATTCTTTGAGAGAAACAACCAGAGAATTTCATAATGACACACTAATGAACGTCGTTCCATAGACTTTCGCCCGTACACTCGCCTTGTCAGTTTGGCTTAACGTGTGCGTGAGCGCGCGTGTGTGTGCGCATGTGGGGATTGAAGGGATGAGAGAACAATTTCCTAGTGAGGGAGGAAAAGGAAAGAAAAAGATGCTACAAAGATACACCGCCGTTTTGGTACGTGCAGCGGGTCAGGTCAGAGCTTCAAGGAGGCTGAAAATGTTCCCGTTTGTTTGTGTGTCGGTGTTAGACAGGTGAACTCTGCTGACAGATTTCTGTATCTACCAAAGAACAGCAACGTTTTCATCCTCAAGAACTGGCCAAGAGAATGAGCCAGTGACAAGAAGGCTAAAATGTGCTGCTATAGCAAAGGCGAGGTTCATATCCAGTACTAATGCTGCTTATCTCTCTCTGTTAGCTGAGTCGATACAAGTTTGAGGCTACAGTGGAAAAATAGGAGGCCCTAATCGGACTCAAAAACCTAAAAACCTTACCAATAACCAACATCCTCCTGCACGCGCTGGACTTGAGAGTATGTAGAGTTGTCCTTGCGGCAGCGTTTGTAGCCAAGGAGGGCATGGGAGCTGATTAACGGCTGGGCAGCTTGCCCAGGTTCTTCATCTCCTGGTGGTGTTTGACTGTACTGTTACATGCCCAAGCACAGAGAGTTTTCTTGAAAGACAAAAGATTGAAACGTAATTCTGCTCTGAAAAGTGACTAAAAATAGCATAGCGGGAGGTCTGAAAATTGTGTGTCAGGAGCTCTCAGGAAAAAAAGCCTTATGTTTACAGGTAAAATGCGGCTTTCTCTAAATAGCAAAACTCTGCTGTCCTTGACATTTGAAAGCTGAATGATTAATTACTGAGACTGCTGCAGTTTGGTTCACTGTTCTGATATGGGAGCCGGTCAATGCTTCAGTTTATTTATGACTGCATAACTGGCACAGCAAAGGATGGGGTAGCGTGTCGCTTAGAGCATGTGAGACTCCAGTACGCGCACAAAGAGAGAGCAAAGGTGCCATTTTTGTCACTTTTCAGACTCTGAGCACCTAAACTTGCGCTGTTGCTACAGTTACCAATATGGCACGTGCTCTGAGCCTGGGTCTTTGTCTCCCTCGTACCCAGCTTTTCCCAAAGTGCTTTGTTGTTATTCTCTCAATAGCATCTGATGACTTAACCTCTCAAATAGGACTTTCTGCTTTTTTTTTTTCCCCTCAGGCCAGGTTCCATGGGAATAGGCTCCACTTCAGCATAAAGGTAGACTAACTTTCTCATTCAGGCCAACGTGGTGAACCCAGCATGGTAAGGAGTTGGGGTTTTTTGGTTTTGTTGGAGGCTAGGCTTGGAAGCAGTCACCTTTGCGCAGAGTGATTGCATTTCTAACACCAGCAGCATGAGTGCATGACAGGGACGACTGACCAGTTTTTAGTTCACTTCAAATGTGTTGCAACAGCGTGAGAAAGAAGTTCACTTTGTCATTACCACTTTTCACGTTCGAGCCTTTGAACTTTGCTCCGTGGGAGCATGCACTTGTGCGCGCACGAGGGTGTTCAGAGGGTCTAACCTGCGGCATGTAACTCGGGTGCCTGGGCTTCCTAAGCTGAGGGGAGAGGTGGAGTCCTGAATCAGCAGCTGAGGTGCCCTCTCAAGGGACTTGCTCGGCAGCCTAGGTGCTTACCTGAGATCCCTAGGTAGTGTGCCTAGTGGCAGTCCCTACAAATATTCTCCGTATGCCCATGCTGAGAATTAAACTACTCTTCAGCTAGAAGACCAGTCTTACTCTGAAGCCTCACAAGATGCTCCTTATTCTGCACTTCCATACTGCTGGGCTGGGCCAAGCAGTGCTCGGTTTTCCTTTAAATATTCATAGGAGAGGGAAGGGAGAAAGGGTTAATATTTGTACTATTAGTGACAATTGATACCTTTCAGTCAAAACAGCCAGAGGAATAATAACACATGTGAAAAGGAAATGTATCCAGATTAAAATCCAAGTGGTAGGTGGCCGGATACTGCTGAGTCGAGAGTAATTTGTAATGCTTTCTTGGTATCATGTATTATGTTTAGGTAGCTTAATTTCATGTGATCTGAAAGACTGAGCATATCTTGCTGTGTAAGACTTCAGAGCAAATGAAGAATGATTCAAAACTAGTACATTAGTATAAAGGCAACATTACAGAAAGTACTGTTCAGATCCCACATCTATTATGCAGGAGGTGTCGTCTGCTTTGTTACGTGTACGTGGGTGGATTTTGATGTTTAGGTTTTGAAGGGCTGCAATGTAAATGTCCTAAAAAAAGTCAATTGATTTATTGTATCCTGTTAGCAGATATGCTATAGGTACGTTGAAGACTCACCTTTTTAGCAGAAAAGGGCTACAGGTATGCCCAGATGGACATCCGTAGAAAACAGAGGTCAAAAAATCTACTGAATGTCAATAGTGCTTTTTGGAAACGAGTAGATGTGCCAGATTCTCAGTTATTCCTTCTCTAAAAAACTGACTCTAGACTTTTTATGTATGGTCCCTGGTTCCCGCTTTCTGTTATCGAGAGGGGAAAACAAATTCCGTGTTTTTTTCTGCTTTTCAACAAACCCTTAAAATTACAATATATTGTCCTTGTATAGACAGATTGACAGGAAAGATGACAAAAGTTTTGCTTGGGTCAAGAGGGCACAGCTGAGCCCTCGGCATGCTATTGCACTATACCAAAAAAAGGAAAGGGAATGTTAATAGGAACCTCTCACCCTTTTAATTTGGAGGCGTTTTTAATTCTGTAGTTCTTAAGCAGTAAACCATTTTGAGCCCCCGTTGGCCATTTAAATAATTGCTGAGGAATAAACTGGAGTGTTCTGCATGCTCTAATGGCTGTATGGCTGTCTGTGTCTTAACTGTTGGAGCACAGTGGTTTTCAGTTGTCATGTTGATGCTTGATAAATTTGGGAAGCTTTGCAGATCAGCTTTATTTCCTTACAGAATCCCACTGTACCTCATTACTCAGTTATTTTCTTCCATCCTTCTGCCCATTCACTCCCTCTGGAGTTCAAAGCTGACCACTTGAACTGTCCATAGATGATGTATATTGATAGACGTCAAATGCAAGGATGTAAATCTTTTCACCCTTAACACGTTTTTCCCTGCTATCAATTTAACAAGTAAAAAGCCTTTGTTTTTTCAGAAAGCTCTTAAATCAATTATTTTGTATTAGCAGATTATTGCTCTGCCTTAGAGACCATTGCGTATGTGAAATTGTGGTCTCTTACCGCCAGCTAGCACAGGGTGGGTTCCAAGTCCTTGCAAAAGAAGCAGCCATTTTTAGAAACACCACAAATGTTTCAGCTGTCTTGGCTAATCCAGTTTGTGTGGGTTCATGTTCTTGCTCTTTTTATTCTCCTGGTCTTCGTTGTTTACAAGGTTTGAGCGTGTTGGGCTCTGCATTGCTGTTACTCAGTTTTCCATTTCTGGGCACAGTGTGCTTTCCTGAAAAGAGAATTGTTTGCATGAGTGACTTTTCACAGTGAAATGGTTTTCCCAAAGTATCTTCTTACACCAAGTTTTAATTTAAACAGTGAAGTCCTTGGCTCTGCAGACAGATTTCTTCCGGCAGACCCTCATACACAGAACCCCATGTGGTCACTGAGGTTCTGCATGAATGTGAATTCGACGTAGTCTACATTTTTAGACTATTGACCTGCTTCTTGCCAGTCATTAGTTTTTCCCCTTTCCAGATGATTGCTTGTCCTATATTTTGTAGTCTAAAACTTCCCCTTGTTAAAGATAGATGTAAGATAAAATCTTCAGAAGTGCCTAAGCCCTGTTGTTATCCAGTGGGGTTTAAGAACAATTTTTTATTTAGGAAACGAATACAGTAGTCTTAAATTCTATCTGTGTTGTGTGTAGCAGTGTCAAGAAATGACAGATTTCTAGTTCTCGGGAAGAACTGGCCGTCTCCTACGGACTCGCCCTTCGTGTTTCAAAGACACTCGTGATCTCCTAAGGTCGTGGCTGAAAGCTCTGGAAAATGGATATCTTGTGATTGCAGCAGTCAGATATCTGTGAATGCCTTATCTTGTTTTGTGAGGTATGACTGAAAGTGTGTGGTGCTGGTGTGTAGAAATTCTGTGTCAAAAATAGGTGCGGTAGAATCCAGTTAAAGGCATTGTGAAATAAGTAGCTTTTACACCAAACCTTAAACGAAAGAGTATTTTACACCAGAATGTAGCTGTTTGGATGCTTGGTCAAGATAATACAAGGTCGCAAGCAGGTTACAATGTTGAACGTTCTCTGTGTAAATATATAAATATTCTCAGCCTAATTTTATCAGACTAACACAAGTTGCATGGTTTGGGGGGTTTTTTGGCCTCATTGATCATCAGTGTTGATTCAAAGATGATGGGTTGAAAAATCATGCTAGCGCTGTACCGAGCCCTTTGAACAAAGAGCAAGGAGAACCTTTGTGCACCAAAAATGGAGTTGACTCTGCGTATGGCAGCAGTGCAGAAAGTGTCGGACCCCGCAGCCAATAAACAGACCTCTTAAACAACCATGAACTTTGTTAACAGTTTTTTCTCTCTACTGTGCCTAGTGGGGTTTCAGTTTGAATGTATTCCTTACTGGTGGCAAGCATAAACCGCGGAATAGCACTCTGTGGCGCTCATGGTAAGCGTTGCCAAATAGACGCTCATGAGGCAAAGTAGCCTCTTTACTCTTTGTTCTTGTTCCACTTTGAGCAAAGCCCAACTTCTGACTCCGCTTGCTGAATCTCTCAGTGATGAGCCTCTGACAATTTGACATTGTATAAGGGGGAGAAAGTAAAAGTCACTGTACTCCTGAATTTGTTTAAAAAGACTTTTTGTTTTTTTTCTTTTAGATGCTTAGAATTAAAAAAGAAACAAACCCCAAAACAGCCCTTCTGAACTGATCTTGTTTTGTTTTAAACTTAATTACATAGTCACTAACATTTAGGTTTGTGCAGTGTATAATATGGAGAGACTGATGGCTGCAATGACTTCTTTCTGATAAATGGGTTTAAACTAAAAGAGTAGATTTAGGTTAGATGTTAGAAAGAAATTCTTCACTGTGAGGGTGGCAAGGCACTGGAACAGGTTGCCCAGAGAAGCTGTGGCTGTCCCCTCCCTGGAAGTGTTCAAGGCCAGGTTGGATGGGGCTTTGGGCAACCTGGTCTAGTGGAGGGTGTCCCGCCCATGGCAGGGGGGGTGGAACTAGATGGTCTTTGAGGTCCCTTCCAACCCAAACCATTCTATGATTCTACGAAAAATATTGTTTTAACAGCATGGCAGTATATCTTGTTCAGCAGAGTCCCTGCTTTGGGGAGATGAGTTAACTCATGTCGTTTCATCCTGGAATGTTTTGTGTCTTGCCTGTCCTCAACTGGAGAGGTGCTCCCAAGAAATACTGTAATACTGCTTGGCACACAGGTTTATCATCAAGGTCTAATTTTACAAAGTAAAGTCACACTTTAGAGATGGAAGAAAAAATACACATCTCTGCTAGCAAGTAGTTGCTTGTGTACTTGTTCTGTCAGAAATGTTGTTCCTGAAACTTGTTATTAAAAGTTTGCAGAAAGCAAAGGAGTAAAATGCAGGAAGACTGTGGGTCCCGTTTTCCATTTACAGCGTAGATGAGAATCTGGGAGTAGCAGATGCTAGTCAGTAAAGAAAACATACTAAAATGCATCAAGGAAAATAGGACTTAATTCAAGTTCTGTCCCCAGCTTGGTTCCTCACAGGGCTAACAATGGGATCTGGTCATCTCATCACAAGAAATACGTCATTTATGATTGGTTAAGCCAGAAAACTCTTCCTCCAAGTCAAGCTAGTTGGCCTTTCCTACTAGGGGTGATTCAGATGATGGTGTGAAAACCAAGGTGGATCATCCATTTTCTTGTTCAGACAAGACAAAAGTGTTTGTGTGCACAAATTGGATTTACTTATTATACGTGAGGAGCGTGGACTTCTTCCCTCTGCTGCACCTCCACTGCAGAAGATAAAATTGGCCAGCGACATAGCTGTCATTGTACCTGCATGCAACGCACACCCTAGGGCACCTACAGAAAAAGAGTGATCTTTTGGCAAAACATCATTGTTGGAGCATAGGATGGATGAGGGGTGGGAAAGGGTGAGGAGGCATCCTATTAAACAAAATGGACTGGCGCAGCCACTGCCTGTGGAGGTGTGAGCACGCTGCTGAAGGTGCTGAACTTCAGGCAATAACATAAATTTGGGAATAATAAGTACGCAAGTAATTAACTTGCATGGTTCTGAATGCTTCTGAAGGAAAGTGGGAATAAACAGTTTTAAAACACTATTGAAATGGAGCTGGCTGATAATTTTCAAAGAGACCAAGTCACCCTGCACAGATCAGTGCAGAGCTTCTACGTTTAAAGAAAGCTTTGTCTCCAAGTGTTCATTCCAGCTGCTTTAATGTTTTCCCTGTTACCTGTTTATGCCAACATTCAGTTGATTCTGGTGATTCACAACTTGGTATTTCACAATATGTGATTACTCAACCCCTGCCCTTCCGCCTCCCATCTCCCTGTGACATAAAAGGATGTTTATGTTTATGGTTCTGCTTTTCCTGCTGGAGCAATATATAATCATAATTTTGCTGGGGAAATCCAGCAAAAGCAGTTTATCAGTCTACAGACTCTTCAGAGTCTTGTACTGAACCTTTAATTCAGACACAACCACTGTGTTCATCAAAACCCTATGTCACTCAGAAACAGAGAATGCCTTAAGCCTGCACCGAGTCTAGAGGCAATCCTTTGCTCCTGAAGGACAAGGAGGTTGGCAGAACTCACTCTTTCATCCCTGCTCATCGCTGCAGGTGTCAGACTAGGTTTTGCTTTGAAAATGAGAGTGATAGATGTCGCATCAAGGAGCAAGAAGAGTTATTCAAGTTTCCTTCTCGGCAAGAATTTTGAATTACATGCTTCCTGGTAAGTACCTCCATGGTTAACCTGCCCAGCACATAAGGAGGACATCAGCATAGGCGATCGTTCACAGTAGTCATTTCTGACTTTGGTATAAAGGTAAGGAAATGCTTACTTCATGACCTGCCAAAGTAATTAAATTTGGTATATGATCTACCACTTTCTCTTCAGCGTTAGGAGTTGGCTTTATACAATGGAGAAACCACCTGCAAGTTTTCCCTCGAACTGCGGTCAACAGAATTACCATTTGCAGGTAAGAAGAATGCCTCGAGTGCTCACCAGTTCAGGTAGGGCTCCAAAACTAGCATTGACCATAATTTAGACCAAAAAGCTTGTACTGCATTATGTCATTTATGATAGAGGGTAGTAAACCAAAGTCACAGACTTTTTTTTACTCAGTGGTACTGCCTGAACAGGCAAATTCTGTTGGTATTCTTGAAGCCTCTGCAGACTTCCAGAGACGATCCATTTCTGTGCTACCTCTCAGTTAAGGTTATGATGTTACTAATAGTAATACCTACTAAGCTGATGATCATGATTATTTATTTTTATTATAATGCTTATTCAGGATGCTCAGATGCAAATAAGAATTTCTAAATGAGTATGATGCCTTAAAAGAATGAGCAGTATATGACCCTAACAGCAACTTGGATAAGTATATCGATGACTACTTCAAACAATGTAAATTCTTCTTTCACCTCTTTACTCACCTTGTGCAGCCTTTGGTTGTTGTGTGCTGCTCCTCCGGTATTTCACACTGGTCGATCCAAACTTTGGAGTCTGAACTCATTCATAGCTTCAAATATCGTGTCATCTGTAAGGCTGTGTTATCAAAATTACTTGGCTGGCTGTTGCTCTTCATTTCACTTTCAGTTTTGTCTTTTAGCAGGAGATTGATTACAGCAGGTAACCTGTCGATTGTATTGTTTGGGTCATGATTAAAGTTTACTTGCCATCTTCAGTATTTTTCTAGCCAATTGACATGTACGCAGCCTTTGGCTTATACTTGACGTGATGTGCTTTTCAGACGAATCGGTTCTGACTTGTGTATGACTTGGTTGCTGTAACAAGTCTGCTGAGAGGGGCATTTTTCCTGCTGGATTAGGAAAGAGACTGATTTTGATGGATGCAGGCTGTCCTCGGAGCATTGCATTTTCTTAGTCTGGATTGCTGTCTTCAGCACCGTTACGTTTGCCCCTTCCTGTTGTGCAAGCGGTAAAATGTTTGGTGATTTAGCAAAGCATGAAGTACTAGATGTTCTAGATTGCCCCAGCCTGAAATGAACAATAGGCTCGTTTCTGCTCTTGAGAATTGTTACTTTGCTTTCTTCTCTGTATGGCTGCCAAAAGCTAGGGAGACTGTAAGCAGTGCTGGCTGCTTTTTTTTAAGAAGGAAGTAAGGGATGTCTAAAATGTGGAATAATGCCGGCATCCTAAGTGCATGAAGCTTGTTGGGGGTTTTGTTTTTTAATCTGGGTTAATTCAGTAGCAATGTGACTCTATTGATAGCAAGTACAACATTAAAACTGGATTTTAGGCTCTTGGTTTTCCCGGTCATTGTAATTGGGGGGTGATGACGGCAGGATGAAGAGGTAATTTTTGCTAACTTGTAACTGTACCCTCCTACAAGAAGCTCCCATCTGTGGCCGTACAGCGGATGGCTCCAGAGCTATGAAGAGAATTAAGGTAGGGCTAAACAGCATGATAGCAGCTAAGAGTGGAACATAGTTGGATCACAGGCAGTCTCCTGGTCTCAGCAGTTCACGGTGTGTTGGAAGGATGATCATGACCATGCACTGTTCATGGCAAGTCTGTCTTGATTTTATTTGGGTTTGGTTTGGGTGGTTTTTTTTTCTATTTGCCAAACTGTTGCAAACGAAAGAAGAGAAGAATCGCTTTCTGGCCTGGCTTTAGGATAGCACTTTTCGGCTGAAGTCCTATGTGTGCCATCAGGCAAAAACACACCTTGCTTCTGCTCTTAAATCTTCTAATGTTCAAGCGGAGGGATTTTTAGAAGTCAATCCCTAGAGTCATTCTCCTAGCACGTAAGAGCTAGTTTTTCTCTCTCTAGGCAAAGGCAGCCCTAGCTCCTCCCTCTGAGCCCGTTCGGCTCGCTCGCCTCGCAACAAGAAAGCATTTTTGCTGAACTGGCTCTCAGCAACGCGACAGGTTTCAAAGCTGGCTTGAGGAAGCGGCAGGGCAAGGACGTTGCTTCTTTACGCAGAGCAGTAAGGCTGCGCGCAGGATTTTCGAGGCCGGAGTTGACCTGCAAGCAACCGATTTGTAAAATTCATTTTATTAATGCAGGGTTTTACAGTGAAAGGGATACACACGAGACGCTTCTCTCCCATTCATTTATTCACATTTTCCATGGATTTTTGTACACTTCCTCAATGTATCAGACCTAATGAAAACATCGTTACATGACAAGTTATGTGAAACTTAAGTATCCACTGAAAAATTCAGAGCAGCTTAAAATCTATTGACAAGTAACAAATCGTCACATTCAGCATTTTCATTGGATTTATACTAGCTCATGCCACTTTAAATTGTTTAATGTCAGTTAATTTCTGCACACAGGCACCAGCTACAAAATTTTAGCAAATGCAAGTAAGTTAAGGCATCAGAAAGAAAGTCTTTAAGGACCTTTTAAATGTTACGGTGCTGCAAAGGGAGCTGAACTAAAGTTCTTAATAGTAAAGCATACCTCCTAATTGGTTTACGTTCTACAACATGTTCCTTTGAACTGTAAATTTAATTTAAATTTTCACATCTATCAACCAAAAGGGATTATAGGAACACACTGTTGTGCTCCCAGTTAGATAATTTTAAGTACATTTAAAAAAAATCCTGCATATAGCAATTTAATATTTTATAATAAAATTAAAATTCAAAGCAACTGTAATAATCTCCTTTACAGATGATTCTGAGTATTAAAAGAAGCAGAGATCCTGATTTTTCTGTTTGGGGAGGGGGTGAGGGGAGAGGAAAAGGAAAGATTTCGAAGCAGCTGAAACTTCAAAATTAGAGTCGAAGGAAGGATGCATGATCCATGAGACGCTCCAGCACCCATGTACAGCTGAAACGGTGAAGGCATTAACTCAAATTGGGGAGGAAACTTGCATCTTTAGCATCAGGTATCTGATAAAGAGCCGTTAAATATATTTAAGTATCTACCAAGACAGAGGAATGCCTCACTGAGTTGGAATTCTGATCAAAATTCCTTCCTTGTATAGCGTGTGCCACTTGGTTCTGAAGGCTTTACCTTACTGATTTCTATGCTCTCCATTAACTTTTCCTTTTTAACTCATTTTAGGCCTTTATTTCTATGTAATGATCTCTGGCTTTTTACAGTATTTCTGTATTTTAATATTTCTTAACTAGAAACTGAAACATCATCAAAATTTTGTTTTTGTAACAGTACTGGAGAAGGATCGTGCTTTAGAACTGAACACCAAGTGATAAAGAGTATGACTTATTTTTGCTGCTTCACAGTTCAGATAATTGCAGGGTCACTATGAATGATGCCAATCTAAAAATCTCTACATTTGCAGTAAAAATCTTCCCTGTTCTTTTAGTGGCAACTTTCCCTGTGTAAAATGTTTAAAATTGTATGTTTATGCATATATTTGACATTCTGTTTAAACATGGGATTCCAATTATATAGCTTCCCCTAGCTTTACTGATAAATACATATCTTGCTGAAGAATTAAGGTGTCTCATCTCAATTAGTCTTTCTCACAGCTAAGGTATGACTGGCTGCTATGGATATTGTAGGTTTCATTTTTCCAACGCAATTTATTATTCTATTTATTTTCCCTTACGCTCTGTGCTCACCCTCAGAGCACTGAAAACACGACAAGAGTCACGCTAGCCGCTCCTTGGTTTGCCACCTTTAGAACTGAGCCAAATACATGGGTGCAAAACCCCAAGACCGCCTTGCTTCAGAAGCATATCCTTAAGGTAGAAAGTTCGGTTTGTCTCTCACTTCTTTATGTTAGCTGGTCCACATTTCAACGGATGAAGCAACAGTTACGTGCCCGTGAGCTTTCGGAAGTCAACCAACCCAAAGCCAAGATCACCAATACGACCTGTACAGAGTTGCTCTTGCAGTGGGATGTGTAACAAACAGCCGGAGTTCCAGACTATAAACTTTTCTGTGTGGAGACGTGTTGAAGACACTACAGTCAAATGACAAATGCAAAATTAACTGAGCCCTTAGACATTAAACCTGAGCCTGTAATAAACTTTCAGGCAATGTTCTGCTTTTCAGTCGTACACAATTAACATGCAAGCCTGCAGCTTTTGGCCTCCAATTTAGGTATCAACAAGACTTTTAAAACAAACAAACAAAAAACCAAACCATTACTTTCCCTAAAATAATGTCACTTACTTTTAATAGTTAAGTACTGAGCCAGATGGGGAAAAAAAAAAAAGGCACCAATTTATGTTTCAAATTATGTCTAGGCTTCCTTTACGCTTGAGTGTTAAAAACGCTATTCCTGTGACCTCAGCATAGCCAAAATGTGAGCAAAGGCCTTTGGTTTTGAACACTGGTCCAGAGGCCTATAAGATCCTGTAAAGATCCTATAATGTTTTTCCTCCTTTTAGTTGACAAGGGGAGAAAAAGCCCATAACCCAAACTGTGCAGTGCATAAGGACTCAAGGCAGTCATTTGTGCCCCCCTCAGAGTGCACTGGGGAGCAGGTGAGACATGCATCTAATCAAATGGTGCTGCTACTTTTTTCCCCACCCATAGGATGCCACTGTTGTGGATTTCCAGGTCCCCTGTGAGAATTGCACCATGGTGCTTTATTTTTTAAAGAATGGAATTTTTTCCTCTGTACTGCATTAGCCAGAGACAGGTCAGGCTGTTTCTTCCATCTCCCCAGGGCTGGTCAGTGTGACAGATCAGAGAGCAGTTCAAGTTTAATGTTAATATCTAGCTCTTGGATAGTTTCCAGAGCTGGAAGCGAAGCAGAAAAACAATTGTTAGGGAAGGAGTTTCCAGCAAACAAGATTTGAAAGAGAAAAGGATTAAATAACCAAACAAGGTCTGATAAAGTTGAGATGGAAACTGAGAACATAATGATGGTCTCATCCACAAATTATTGCCATGTGGTTCACTTTCACACAGCTGAAAACTAAGTTATAGATTAACCCAGCACTCCCTACTTTTGCAACAGAAAGCTCGTCCTAACACTGCGAACTACTGCTTTATTTATTTAAAGCAATGCAGTAAAGCAGTGTAGTTTTAGCACATGGGCAAAATAATTGCTGACACACACACACTTACGCATGTCGTCTTGGTAATGGCCAGAGGCAATAGAAAGACCTATAAAAATCCTGAAATTTGCTTGTGAAAAGAGATATCTTCAGAAAAGTACTACTAGCAAGACAAGAGCAACATTTACAACTCTGCCTCCGCTGGGTTTCGGCTTTAGCCCGAGGAACTAGGGAGGAATACCTCAGAGGGACCGTAATGGAAGCGCAACCCTTTGCCTCGGACTTGTCAGAAGCCAGCAAATGCTGGTTGTGGTCCCAGATAAAACAGTCTTCCAGTTGTCTGCTTGTACTATTGCACATCATTAGCTTGTTGCTACAGTAAGAACAGAACTGACAGTTCTTCTCTAAGAAACACTACTGTCAACAAGACTATGCAAGCAAATTTTCTTTTAAATAGCTGGAGATGCAGTCTCTAAGTCCCAAAAGCACACGAGTCTGCAAGAGTTAAAACACAGTACAATATATAGTATCCTTGTTGTTGGGGTACATTGTCACTGACAGTTTGAAAAATTAGTCTCACTGGAATATGACAGACCCATTAAAATTAAAAATCTGGA
Organism: Aramus guarauna; assembly: GCA_013400195.1. Lineage (NCBI taxonomy): Eukaryota > Metazoa > Chordata > Aves > Gruiformes > Aramidae > Aramus > Aramus guarauna. The sequence goes on from VXBL01010262.1 coordinate 85,262, forward strand.
GTCTAGAAACAGTTTTTAAGAGTTAAACTTCAACATCCTTCCTTCTCAAAATAGGAGGTTGTTGCATTGCACAGCAGTCTGTGAGGAAGCTCTGGTACCATATGTTTGTACTCTGGTTTCAGTCCATTTGGTCAAATTGACCGTTGTTAAAAAGAGAGGGTTTAATTTAAATCAATGTGCTTTATCCGGAAGAGGTCCTGCATTTAGATATTGAAAAATGAGGGAGCACAGTCCAACACTTGTGTTCTATTAAAGCTTTTATTAGCTAGCTTAGCTTTTCCTCACAGAATTTTTCCAGAATTCCTATAACAGTTCTTAATTCAGTAAGTGAAGTTATGGAAGAAAAAAAAGAGCAGCAGCAGTAGTTTGGCAATAATTCTTCAAATCACTGACTGCAACTTATTTAAGCCTCCTTTTTCTCCAGTAAGATTTTGTGCAACTCATCTGCATCCTCACTTGTTTTCACCCTTATTAACATAGTGACAGGAACAGCTGGATTCTTCTCATCAATTGGTGGATTAGGAACACAAACTATAAGAACATTGTTTTTTCCGGTTCTCGTGCATGGCATCTTGGGTGGAATTAGAACATTCAACAGTATGTTTCCTATGTATGAGGAGGGGGGAAAAAAAAAAAAGACAATTAGCAATTTTTCAGCTTTTACTGCAACACAGATGTTAGTATACTTACTAAATAGGGATTTAAGTTTGTGTTTGGAAGGAAGGCAATTCACAAATGTCATATATACTTGTCTTATTCTTCCCTAAGCAGGTGCTCACGGCCACTGTTCTCACACATTCCTTTCCTCATTAGGAATGAGGAAATCTCTGAAAATACTGTGTCCTCCTTTTTTTAAAGGGAGGAGTCTGAAGAATATCAAATTACAGCAGGGACACGCAGGAAAAAGGGAAGAGGACAAGAAGCAGCAAATGAGGAATCCAGTCACAGTGCTTAGTTTATGCTTATGCAAGTTGCTCATTCGGACCATCAAGCACAGTTCATAAGCAGAAGCAAAAAGTTAGCTTTAACACGCACACAGACACGTTAATCTAAATGTGGATAAACTATAGTAGAATAAGTACTTTGTATCCTCAAATCGCATCTGATGTGGTCTACCACCAAGTTACTAATAACAGCTCTAGCTCAACTTGTTAAATTATGTAGTGAGTTTGACAGCTTTGGTATTAGTGGTCTATTAAAACGGTTGCAAACAAACTCAAATCTGCTTCCACGGAAGATGCACACATTTTGTAAACCTGGTAAATAGTTCAGAACACGGTAGTAGTATTTAGGGAAAAGTCAGTCTTCGCCTTCCTTTCCAGTTCAGTTTTTCAACACAGTGAGATTTTAGGAAAGGATTATAGCACTGTGTGAAGATAGCAAAAAGGAAAGTGTGCATCACTATGACTGCAGCAGCTTCTAGAAACCAACGCTTGGAAACACCAAGCTGCAACATCTTAGTGTATGAGCTGAAGAAAAAGGAAAGATTTCCCAGCACATCACCTCAGAGGAAGGTAGAGGCAAATCAACATCATGAAAATTAGCATCAGCTGAGTAAAAAAAAAAAATAAAATCAAGACTTGCATTAAAGGGTAGGTAACTTGGAGAAATCAAGTTTTAATCTGCTCTATTCAACACATTCAAATCCCCAAGGAAATGCTGAAAGCACTGACACCTCTGCCATACGTGTGCCTGCAGTTTTATTGCCAAGAACTGCCCTTTATCTGGCAAGCCTTGTCTTCACTGAAAGAAGTTAATGATTTAGAAGTGACTAACACAGGAGCCCCAATCTCACCAGGTATTTGAGAACTACCCTCTATGACTCTACACTTCATCTAGACTTGCTAGAGTGCATTACAAACTGAAAGCAAGGCGAGATTTACCAACAGCCTGCAGCGCAGCATGGCTTTAGTCCTCAGGTCTATAAGCATAGTATTTATTTTATTTTATGGAAGTAGTCAAGTGCATGTGAACCTCACATGCAAGTTTGTTGAAATTAGGTACTGAAGTGTAGCAAAGTTTCTCAACGAGTATCAAAAAATTGATTTGCACAGTTTGAATGTGTAAACACTCTCAGCCAGAACATTACACCTTAAAAACTTGATATATTAAAGTCCCCTTAACTTCTAAAAGCAAAGAAACAGTTGGATTTTTTTCCCTCTTTAATGAGCTGTTTGTGTTAACATTCAACTCAAAGGATATTCTGAGGAACTATTGCACTACAAGTTACTCTAATTCTGTAGTCATCCTACAACTTGTGATCCAACTGAAGTCAGATAAAACACAGTTCAACAGTTGGACTTCAGCATGCATTTTAAAAGCAACGCATATAGCAAAGTCCTGCATGCCTGATCTAAGTAATGCTCCCCTTCACCCCCAAGTACAACGGCCGTCTGCCCACATGGCCAACTATTTACATATTCAGGATGAATTGCAGACAAATGACAGCTGGCCTGCATCTTAGCACAAAATTTATTTGTCTTCATTCATCACACCTGATACACATATACTTCATTGTGGATCTTAAGCCATGTCTCAAAGCCACTCAACTAGTCAGGGATGGAGAAAAGCTATTAATGAAAAGCTTGGGGGAAGAATACCCAACCATACACCATAACCTTTTACTTCCTTATGCTGCTCCATGTGCACTATTTCTTTAATACTCATTAGAGGCGTCCAATTGCTTGTTCAATACTTGGTATTATTAAAAAAAAAAAGAAAGGTTTTCACTAATCATATCTGTTATGCTGTGTAACAAAAATAATCTTAATGCTTAGCAGGGAATTTCACATCAAGACTTGCTACTAGAAGCAATTTACTTACCTAAATTGGTATCTGCTCGGACTAGGAGTTGAGTTTTTTCATTTCCTGCTGGTTTTAAGTGTAATGTTCCTACACCTTTTTCTTTAAATTCATTATCCTTTTTGTAGAACAATTTGCACCTGTGCAAAAAAACCAAACAACCCAAACTTGTTTGCGCAGATATGCGGAGATTAAATACAAATGCACATGTTATGTACGTATACATCTGACACACGGTAAGCCAACAGTTCAAAAATAATCAGGAGTTAACATGCTGTCAGAACCATAAAGCGTTATTCTTCTTGACTTTGTTTCATGTGCTAACAGATAGTACTTCAGAAAGTTAATTATTTCTTTCAGTATTGGAAAGACAAATGTATTACTTTCAGGGAAAAGTAAAATGCACAGCAACCTGTACTCGGGGTCTATAGGGAGTAGTAACTGTAAGCTACTGTTTAAAAACCACTAATTGCAAAACTGTAAGAACTTGCTGTATCGTTCTGAAGTTATAATAGGACTTTTATGTAAAACTTAAAAAGATTTTTTTAAGTGAAACCCTAATAACCCTAAAGCTATTCTTCATAAATTAACACGTACCTTCTCTCAGATAAAGCAAATGGCTTTTTGTAGGACAAATTCTGTGCTAAGTGTTATGCAGACATGCAATTACTTGGACTACTGAACATGCTTTGAAAAACTGCTTCTAGTAGAGGCAGTCTCGTTTTGAACGTAAAAGTACAACTTGTTCGCTCCTTCATACAATAAGCATTTTCCAACTGAAGAGTCTTATCTTAGGCTATGCAAATAGCTGAGCACCTGACTGATTTTTCAGCAGTACAGTATGTTATTTCTGTGGTACACACCCTACAATTTAAACATACAAAAACTGAAGAAGGCAGAAACATCAACTTTATTTGTAAAATACTGATCACAAGTAGAACACAAACTAGCTGTAAGTGCTGAGTCCAAGACACACAAGGATTTTAGTAAGATTCTTGTAACATTCTAAGATTTGTAGTAACATTCTAGTTTGCAATTAACTTTTTTTACAGGTGGAACTTCATGTCCTATATGGCTTCCTAACAAGCTTTATTAACGAGGAAGTCGGTAACATATACATCACTAATTATGCACTATAATGGTGAAGAACAGCAATATGCAGGTATGAATTTTATTTTCGAAGTTATAATTGTATTCACTATTCCAAGTTAAAGTCACTTACTTCTTTGAGTAAAAAGCATCATCCTCTTTTATTTCATTAACAATTACTTTTGGTGGCTCTTCTTCCTCCTCTTCACCTCCTTTAAATAAAAAAAAGTTTTAATACATTCCATATGTTAATGTTGTGAGCATATAATCTGGAAGGTATTTTCGGTGTTGTATTAGAACTAGCTTATGCTCGCTGGATTTGTCATACACAGATGTAGCCTGTCAATGATTGCCAAAATGTGTTTAAATCAATGTGGGCTCTGAAGCAGCTTCAGCTATAGAAAGAAAGTCTTATTTTCTTTTCATTCGGCCACACCCCTCAAGCAACTTTATGCTCATCTTCAATTTAAATGGATGAAAATACCCAACCCCCACCAATTAATCAAAACCAAAAAATAAAAAGCTTAACAAGTCAAAATTAAGTCAAACCTTTCTGTTGGGGGAGGAAATAGTTGTAATATTTCAAAGAATAGTCTCCACAAATAGGTCCATGTAAAGCGTAATAAATACTTCCAACAGCCAAGTTTAATTTGGGGGAAAGGTAATCAGTTGCAGGAACAACAGCCAAGAGGCAACAGCAGGATTATGCCTTTCCAGTCCCTCAACTGCTAGGATTTCTATCAGCCTACTGTACCCAGCTTGGCTAAATAGCAGAGTAAAACTGTCAGGTAGTACACAACTTAATTGGCCTTACAGTCTTGTAAGAAAGATGTATGAAAATGTTCCATATCTTACGCATTTTACCGAGGGATGTCTTGATAAACCTATTGAGAAAAGCAGCAGGATTTAAATGTCCTGCAGGCCCAAAGACGAACATACCAGTTGATTTAACTTTTATCATTTCAAGTCTTGTATTCAGCCAAAGAATTATATTCTGTTACAGAAAGTATAAATCTGACACAAATACATGGGTTTTAGTAACCACATACTTCTAGTGTTATTTAAGAAGTATGCAAAGACTGAGATATTTCCAGATTAATGGTAGAGTTTTGCAGCTTTTAAATTCAGGAACAATTATGATCTAGTTCAACTTGGTGTTATTTCATCTTTGCAGTATTCTTAAGTCACATACATTCACAGCTTACCATTCAAATAATTGCTTTAAATAGAATTTACCTTTGTCGTCGCTATTGCCACTTTCCGTCTGAGCTTCCAATACGTTGGTGGATACTGCAGTGACAGACTTAGCCTGGTTTGCATCTTTTCCAAATAAACCTGAATTCCCAGGAGAAAATGAGAAACTGCTAAGCGTTCCTGAACCAAGGGAACCCAAAACAGAACTGTCAACACTCTTGCCAAAATTAAATGAGACTGTTGATGTAGCTCCTAATGACGGGTCTTTTTTTTCCGATGCAGCTTCAGGTTTTTTGTCCGAGGTATCCTCAGTTTTGTTGTTAAACAAAAACGTTGATCCTTGCTGTAGCTTTGAATTCCCAAATGGAGAAAGAGACTGAGAGCCAGGTGTCTTGTTGCTTTCGTTTTCAGAGCCACTGTCGCTGCTGCTTCCATGTTGCTGTTCAATATTTGCTAAATACTTCTCATAGTCTCTGAAGATGGGTGTCAGGTCACACAGCGGGTTTGTGTTTACATGCTTAACTATCCAGTCACGCACAGAACAGTTTAAAGCAGCTAACTGTTTGTGGTAAACACTAGAGCTACAAACTTTACTCTGAGCATAGCCAGATGAGGATGGTTGACTGCCACCATTAGCTTTTGGGCTGGCCGCCTTTTTCTCAGGAAATGCAGTAGTGGTCGGACCATTTGACATTGTGGATCCTATTAGAAGAAAAACGTGGTTTAGACCACTTTTCTAGCAGAAAGTAGAGTTGTCAAAAACTTAAATTAAATGTTCTCAGTATGTCTTTATCAAATCACTAATTCTCGCTCAGTTAGGTACTTTGTCTTTTATCACAACCCTGTGTACCAGATACTGTGGTACAAGTAAACAGACAATGCTGTGAAACAGACCTATGCTCACCAAGTTAAGACAAGTTAGTTCAGGGGATTGACAAAGTAGATGGAGCACAGTTTTATAAAAAAAATCCAAAGAAATCCTACAGAATAACATTAAAAGTTTTGTATTTCACCAAAACCCCCCAAATCTTAATTCAAGCTTTACCAAACTGCAAGAGTTATTAAAAGAGTATTCAGTTATCTCTTGCTACTTGTGCTTTAAAAACCTCTGAACACACTAGTGCATGATTTTGCATGTCTGAGTGGTTTCTGTATTAAAAAAAAAGCAAATTTAGAAAATTCTCCTTAAATATTTAAGTTTCTCCTAATTTAGTTAAGTTCACTGAAATCTAAGTTAGTCTAAACTTCAAACTCTACCATTTCTATTCTGTGTCATGCTGACTCTAAAACACTGTGGCAAGGTTAATATTTCTGCATCTCCAACACAAAAGGATAGAACTAATGTTCTTCAGGAAGTACCAAAGCGTGAGACTAGAGTTAAATTTGCCAAAATATTTCAAGTGTCTTAAAATGTAGGTATAAATGTAACAGATAAGATTCTAGTAAGACTGTTCACAATGTAAGATGTACAGGGAAAAAAGGTTAAGATTTTAGCTATGCAGCATGTATTTATCAAGAACTGCAAAAAATACAGAAATGAGACCTTACCACCCCCCACCCCCCAAAAAAAAAAATCACAGAAAGAAACTGCAGTCCTACTAAATGGACATTTTTCATTAGCCTTTTTTTTTTTTTAATTCAGAAAATTGGGACAATTATTCAGCTGGAACATGTTATCAGCTGTTTTATACTATTTTGAGAGTGTCTTATGCCAATGTCTTCCATTCCCATTTGTGCCTATAAAGCTTTTACCTCCGGTATTAGATCAAATACGGATTTAGTTTCCACCTCTTAAAACTGCATGCATTTGATAACTTTTCCCTCCAGCAGTCTAAAATCTTTGTAAAATTTCTAAAGAAGAGGAATAAAGTCTTAAAACTAACTACAGGGTTGTTTTAATTTAGTTTTTCACTATTAAATTAACTCTACAGATTTTATGGCTGAATTTGTTGATAAAGATGTATGCTTATTTAAAACTTACCAAATGCTGATTGTGTTTCGGAGGTGCTCTTTAAACTGCTGAAAGGAGGAGTGCTAGAGACACCACTGCTTCCGTTAGACAGCCCTTCTAAAGGCTTTATTCCTGCACCATTACCAAATCCGCTGAAGCCACCTCCTCCTTTTCCAGAAGGCAATATAAAGCCTTTAAACCCTTTAAAAGCTCCTCCACTTTCAGACTGGGGAGATGGAGGGGAAAAAAAAGAAAAAAAAAAAGACAACCAGTCACATACATCTCCTCCACAATAATCCTATGCCCACATAATATTCCATTTATTTTACCCTGGTTCAGAGTGTCATTTCATGCATTATTCTAAGTCAGCTATGCAAACAAAGTTAATAGCTTCCTTATGACACATATTGCTACTATTTTTAAACAACTCAGATGTTTGGTATGAAAATAAACTAGATCTAGGAAGTGGATACATAAAAGTTGTTCAGAGCAGCGGATGTGTTTGACTACCTATTTAGAGATTCATAGCATCTTGTTTTCTTTAATTACATAGCAATATATAATTGCAGGCTTATTTTTAGCATTTACAACCGCAATTAGAGTCCAACACTTCAAGCCACTCATCAAAACAGCATACTTTGTAGTCACCTATGTAACGTTTAAGTGATTTAACAAAAATATTCCAATGTGACTGATGGGAGACACAAAGATTGACTGTACTTGATAACATAGTATGTATGCTTTCTGCAGCCTTTTCACTACCTAGTTCAGAACACTATCTTTACAACCATATTATTCTATGGTATAGTTTCTTACATGTTTTTAAAAGATACAGTGTGATAAACATGCAAATATGCACTGCCACTTTCTGGTACTACACGTGTCTTTTGAGGTGATGAGCACTTATTAACGCAAGTGGACTTCCAATGTCTCTGGAAAGCCATCAGAGAAAAAAGAATATTGCTTCTGAGTTTCATCTGCTTTTGCCACTGAAGAAATAGCAAAATTTACCAATTTTATGTTCTATTCCAGTATCTGGCCTCATGGGTATGGGCTCTTTTTGTTTCCCTTGTGCTTTACCTTTTCCAGTGCAGTCCTGTTTCTCATTTCTAGGTAGGTATTTTTATTGTGTGTCTCTTTGATCAGTCCTACCTACCTCTCTCTCTCTGGACATTCAAGTTAAACTGCAGTCATTTTCTTTACAGCATTCTGCTTGCTCCATTTAGGGCCACAATAAATTTCAACTTTATCTTTTTCTAAGTATTTCACAGATGTCTTACGCAGCCTCAGCTGTCCTGCCATCTCTCTTTTGGTTTTTAGACTTTGCCCAGCCTATCCTAGCTCTTCTTCCAGCTTTGATCTCTAACAGCTGACTCCCAGCCTCCTGACTAGTTCTCCTACAATCATCTGGTCCCTTTTTTCAGCCATTTTTCCTATTCCACTTGCCCCTGAATTCCTCCCATTCAAGTTGTGGTTTGTTTCTTGCATCACCCTTTCCGGTACGATCTTTTAATTGCATCCTCTATCACATTTGTGGTTAAAACTCCTACAGGCCAAAGTGGGATAGGACTGCTTCCTCATTTACATTGCTTGGACAGCAGAAGGAAAATCAAAAGCATAGGAGAAAACTATCTAGCCCTTAATTGTGCCTAGTCTCACTCAATGCAAAAGCAATTTGAGTGATAGGCACAGTTTCTGTCCTATTTTTAACATGGTGCATGCACGCCCTGTTGAAAGATTGTTTCATAGAAAGGTATATATGACAAGTCATCTGTCAGGGATTTTTTGAAAGGACCACAATTTGGTTGGACTTGAGTTAATGCTTTCACAGGGAGAAACCTGTAACAAAGGCCAACTTCCTTTCAATTTTCAATTTGTTATTGCAAAGAGTAGGTGGCACTGAAGCTCCTCACTGGGCGGGGGGGAGGGAGGCGGAAAGTACCAGCATTCTTAACAAAAGACATGTTTCTCCTTCTCAGAACAGCTTAGAATTTTGGCTTTTACTTATTTAGCCTCTGAAACATCCTCCAGCCCTCCAGTATAGATCACTAGTAACTTTTGATTTCCAGGCTTCCATCTCTGCAAAAAATGAAACTGGAGCAGTTCTAATGCTATTTTCCCCATCTGTAGGTGACAATGTGTCTGAAACACTCTGCATTTATACTCCAAAAATAGAGACCTCTCTTCACCCAGTCAATAGTAGTATTACCCATTTTTTGTTCTAGCCTTGTTCTTGCTATGGAACAGTAAGCAAAAACTTATTCGCATGCACAAGCTGACTAGTTGCGTATTATCTTCTAAATGGTAGCTTTATACAGTATTATTACAAGCCCAAATAAGTAAAAACCTGAGCATGGATGTCATATTTTGCAACTGAGTCAAACTACATTAATGCTCAGTTATAACATTACCTCCGATCCAACATTTCGGCGCTTTGCTTTTTTAATAGCTCTGTTCTTCAGGACTTCTTCGCTAGCTACTGAGAATGTTCCCACCTTTAAGAGGAAGTTATGGAATTATTAGTGAAATTCTTGGAATGCATAAAATCATCATAGTCTGAACAGATAGCTGAGATCAGTTTTTAAACACAACTGTAACATTGCTCCCTAACAAATAAGGGAAGAAGAAAAAAAGCCCCCCACACAGAAAACATAGTACTGTGATTAGCTTGCCAGCTACTTGGACCTTAGTTGGTATTTTCAAAACTCTGTCCTTCTTGTTTTGCATTACATTTCTCTTCGTGCAATCTCAATTCTATTATGACAAATAATTCAAGACTTTTAAAAAAATTTTTATTCTTTTTTTTCTAAACAAAGCTGTAAGGTATCTTTGCTAAAGGTAATCTGTCAGCCTTGCACTGTTAGAAACAATCTGCAGTTTGGAAGAGTAATATTGAGATGTACGCTGTAAGTCAATTTCCTGCAGTCTGCTGTAGTTCGAGTATTAGCCAAGGCAGCTAATGACTAATTACTCCCCTGCAATAAATGAGGAAATTTAAGTTTTCTTATATTCAGATTTCTGGAAGAGTACTGTCAGTTTTCTTTCTCACATTTTATAGGCCTAACCATTTAATACTTTTAGTAGCACGGAAGCTAGCAGTTTGTTTACATGTAACACATGAGCCATAAATAAGTATGAGACACTAAACATGAAAATCTCTTTTTACAAANTAATTGCTATTTAATTTTACTGTAAATTTCACCCACAAGATAAATAGCACATGTAAATAACCACCCTACTACCTGTACCCTGGGGTAAGGTCTAATGTATATCTTACCTCCTCAGCTTCATCCTCTTGATCCCAGTTTCTGTCGGTCAGTTCCTTCTCTGCAATTCTCTTTGCCATTTTTCTATACCTATGTGGGNACTGTTTGCTTAATTCCTCTGGCATTGTAGAGACATTCAGCTAAGCACTCCAAATTAATGTATTTCTGAAATTAACTATTACTGACCTTTAANAGCATAGAATCAATTGCATAGAAATTAAATCTAAGCAACCGTGATCTTCAATTTGTATTACTTAGAACAAATAATGGGAATCGGAGTTAATATAGAAGTAGGTCAACACTGGAATGACAGTTGAAAACAAAGTGTTTCTAACAACTGTTGGGCAACAANGAAAATTTATCTTGAGGAATCAAAAGTGCTTTTCTTGTGAACTCAATAAATACCCATCACACATTTTAAGAGTTCAAAAGCATTATGCATTTTAACAAGCTTGGAGTTTCCTTTAGAAATGTAAAAGTCCTTTCTCCTGAGCTGCTGATGTCATTTTAACTGTTAAAAGCTGTTTTGCCATATGGTCAGCATATATTGGGAGCTTTATTAAAAAAAAACAACCACCACCCNTAAGCTATATTTGATCTTAAGTTTAAGCAACAATAGAAACATGCGGTTCAGTTATGGGATAAGTTTTCTTTAGCAGCAATGCTGGCTAGAGAAATCCCTTTCAGTCCCATAACCCATATACCTGGTCACCACTTACTCTCAAAGGCTGCAAAAAACCCAAAAATATGGAAAAAAGATCTGTTTAAACATTCCATATTGCACTTCATCTTGCCTCAGAATACCCACATAAGCAGCAAAAGAAAAGTAAGTTGCTTTATAGCACCTAAAATAAATACCAATGAGGACCTACTGAAGCAACTGGACAGAAAGCTTGGGTACGAATGCAGACCATGCTCTCCTACAAAAAAAACCAGGATCAGTAGAATATTACTAATTAGAAATTTGAAAAATTCTATTTGTGTGAGTCAATGCAGAAACAACCACAAAGCCATGGATGAAATGCAAAGAGTAAATTTATTTTCATTACCTCACGAACCGGGGGATCTCTGGAGCAGCACCCGGGCAGAGGCACCCAAGCGGGAACGCAGGCACCGCAGAGCTCGGCCCTTGCTAGAGTCACCACACCTGCTGCTTTTGCCTGTGTATCAGGGATTCACACAGGCGTAGTTTACTACTGTGCTTTCATCTTTACCACAGCAGGGCAGGAATCTCAAGCGTGTTCGATAGGGTGCCTCTGAGTCTATCACAGGCCTATGTTATCTAAACACAGATGTTCTCCTTGTCCAACACCAAGGCCAAACAATGATTAGTATGATATGCGTTTTTCTACACCCCACCTACAAGTTACTTGAGCGTGTTTACAATCCTCCTTGCCAATCTTCCATTATTTTCCCCACACTATTACAAATAAATTGGATTATTTTTCCTCCAAAGGACACATAAAATGTATCATGGATTTTACAGCAATTACTATAAGCATCCAATCATCATTCTTCTATTTATCTCTGCAATGTAAAGGAAAATGAACTTTGGAGAAGGAAGATCAGTAGTATTTCTAACTTCTGAGTTCCATTTTACTAAAGTACAACTTATCAGCTGTGGACAAAACCAAAGACTGAATCCAGCTATCATATTTTGTATCTGAAAGAGTTGGCAAGCAATCACATCACTCAAATTTTATATGAAAAAAATGGGGGGTTTACTAAGATTATATCATCTAACACTAAATATGAAAACTTTTCAAAGAAAAGATGTAGTTTTGTAGCAATTTAAGTCTCAATCAAGCACAAAAAAATAAACTATAAAAAAAAACCCCAAACCCTTTTAAGTTTGTGATTAAGACCTGGCCAGATATTTAAAAATAATAATAAAAAAAAAAATTCCACAAATAGTTGAATTTCAGAGCCAGAAATGATATGTGATTACAGAACATCTTGTTTAGCCAATGGAATTTTTTTAAACAGAACAGTAAATCCAGCTGCACAGCAGTCCTACAGATCACATCAAAACCACAAATTTTGGTCTGACACACTTCACAAATAAGGTCAAGTTATGAGGCTCTTTTCGAAGTACAGTGCCAAAAGAGTGTTTTGTGTAAACTTTAAATCGCCCTAACCCACACCGTCCAGAAAGTAGAGGTCCTACCATGCCCTGCTTGATTCTCTGCAGATTGGGGAATTATTTAAATCTAACCCATTGAGGGGAAAAAAAAAAAATCCAACTTATTTTAAAGTCATATTGGCTCCCCAGTCCAGTTTCCCGTAAGGGTATACAAACACTTGCAACCAGAGGAACACAAGATCGCATCTCTGGCAGCAGCCTGAGCTCAAAGGCTAGTAAAACCTAGAATTACACCATCAGATTCCACGGAAGATCAAATTACCACTCTTAACCCAGCCACTGAAGCATGACAAGCACATTAACTAGAAAGCCTGTTCTCCCCTAAAAAGGAGGGGGGTAAACCTGTCGGCCTTGGCTCCAGGTTCTTTCAGCCTACCTGTGTTTACATCAATACTGAAAACAGGAGATGACAGAATCTAACACAGATGAAAGCAGGAGCAAGCGAATTCTAGACAAGTTTTCTAACCTGTGAAACACAAAGCAACACAAAACCACCTCTATCTGGTATCAACAACCTTCAAGAAGCTTTAATAGCAAATGTTCTTAACAGGTTGAGATGGGAGTATTTTGAGAAACAGCTCTTTTTATTGAAACCCCCACAACACAATATAGGCATTTTGTTGAACTACTAAAATCCACCTAGTAACTACAGCTGTCCTATTTAATGCAGCAGTTTGAGAACACGACTTAATTTAACATTTGCATTCCGCAAGATCACCTATCTACCATAAGGCCACAAAACTTCCACTGTCGGAGCGCCCATCCCGAAACCAGGAGGCGACAGAAGTCGCCGGTACCTCACCACACTTGCAAGACTGAAGCGGGCCAGGCACCCCCAAGCACTGCAGGCGCTTTGCAGTCCCGGCCTGCGTTACCGGGCAGGAAGCGGCTGCAGTTATTTCATTTCGGGGTGCGCAGAGGCGGCGGAAGCCAGGCTGCCGCTGACCCGCGTTTCTCCTTTCCTGAGGAGATCTTCTGTTTCGGTTTAACACCCCGAGTCCCGCTCGCTTCCTCTCCAAAGGCCTCGCCGCAGTCCCCTGCAACAGCTTAAGTTCCTGGCTCCCTCCCACCCCACAGACATCACCGGGTAGCTCGGCGCTTTTGAAACAACTGGACGTATTTCCACACTACCACACACACCTCCCCCCGCCCCGGTGCGGCTCGCTAAAATGCCATCGCCCCCCAGCACCGCGAACCAGGCCCTACGGGGCCGGGAGGCTCCAAGGGTGAGCTCCCTCCCTACTCGGCGTCCCTCTGGCTTGCAGGCCTCCTGTTTGAGGCCCGCGGGTGACATTTGCGGCCAGACCATCCCTTCTCCTCACCCCCGCCTGAAATCCAGACGCTTTCCTCAGGGAAGGCGATGCCAGCCATCTGCCCGGGCGGGAATGCCTGCAGAGAGACACCCGCCCGCGGTGGGACGTACATCCTGCCAGGCGCTCCGGGGACGGGCACCGACTCGCCGGGAACGGGGACGATCTCCCTCCGGGCACGCCGGCACGTCCCCCCCGCCCTAAGCACCCCACCTGGGCCGACTGCCGGCCTCAGCTCTCCCTCGCGGTGCGGCGCGTCCCGTCCACCCCCACCCC
>VXBL01010262.1:99355-138265 GCA_013400195.1 Aramus guarauna
GCTCCCCCACGGTACTGGGCTGCGGGGCCGAGGCTGCGGCGGGCAGGAGGCGGAGTCTGATCGCAGGCTGCCCGGGCCCGGAACCCGCTCACCATCCCCCGGCCGGACACCTCTACCCCCTCTGCCTCCGCAGCTGGCCGGCGTCGTTTAACCCGCCGTCAGGCCGCCGCCATTTTGTCCCTCCTGAAAGACGGGGGACGAAATTGTTTCAAAAAAAGAGACGCACCGTCCGCCGCCGTCCCCGCGGCCGCCTGCACCGCGCATGCGCCCCCCTCCTCCCGCGGCCGGCGCTGCGGGGGAAAAGAGAGGGGCGGAGCCGCCGGCGGCCCCGCAGCCGGTCGCTGGGGCGCGGGTCACGTGGCCGCCGCAGCCCAATGGGCGGGCTCGTTTTGGCAACGGCCGGCTGAGCCGCGCATGCTCCCTACGGAAGGTATGGGTCTCGCGCCGGCTGTTCGAATTTTCGTCACGTGGCCGGCGCCTTTATTCCCCCTCTCCCCCTTCCGGCGCCGGCCCGTGTGAGGCGGCGGGGGCAGGGGGGCGGTCGCGGTGTTTCACGGCCCAAAAATTTAGGCCGCGTACAGTGGTGGAGCGGTGTCCGAGCCACGCGTGGCCGGGTGGCGGGGCGCGGTCTGCGCTAGCTATACCCGCCTCCTTCAGCCGGCCGGGCGCAGCTGCCGCTGACTCACGGGGCAGGGCCGGCTTGGGCCTAGCTGAGGGCGGGAGCAGCGGTTGTGTGCCTGGCTCTGTGCCTCACTGACATGTAAAGCCTTGGCTCGTTCGCTGCCTCGCTCGTGGCCTTTTGTCCCTGCGGTACAATAGTGCGTGGGAGTAGTGGTAGTGCGAAGTCACTGGAGAGAAGGTAACGTCCTCTGCTGTAGTTACAGAGTGAAAAGAGTGATTCCCAAGTGCTTTTGCATCGTGTACTGCCGTAGAGCAGTAACAGTAAAAATGAAGGCAGTCAGAGAAAACCTAAAAGCTGCAATTGTCATGCCCTGTCTCAGGTGCTAGCTTACAGCTAAGACTTCGGGTGCTAAGCTTGCAGGCTGAAACACCTTGGTGTAAAATACTTTTTTTTTTTTTAAAAATGTTACTTTATAAAGAACTTGCTCTTCTAGAGCATATAAATCCATTAAATGGAGGGCGAAACCCTCTAGCCATAGAAAAGACACACTGATTTTTTTTTATCCTATCTAGGACCCTAGCATTCCTGAAGCATAGGCCTACACCCTAGTTGAGTTCTCTAGTTTTAACCTTGAAACAACGTATTTTCACTATGTGTTTTGTTGTTTTTTTTTCTTTATAAAATGTACAAATCTTTTGAACCATCTTCAGGTAATAATTTGGAAAACTCATTTTACCTGCCCTCCTAGTGTTACCGCTCAAACAGCAATAAAACTTTCCAAACAAAAATACAGTTTAGAAAGCCAACATTGGTTTATTCAGCACTGGGTGCATGGGGGATCTTTCCTCCTAACATGCACACCTAACCTACAAGCATACACATATTTGTATTCTCAAAACACACAAAGTTACAATGACATCACATAGTTACTTTGTTATGATTGGTGTAAAACTTTCACTTTTTTTTTAAAGCTATAGGTTTATTCAGAGAGCATGACTGGTGAGGGGTGGTTGTACCTTGGAGGCTGGTAGCTTTCAGAATGGAGATGTGTTTTGGTATTATAATGAGATTATAATGAGCAAAGTTCATTCGAAGGACATGGTTTTAACAGAAGATGAAATACTGCTTGGCTCATGTACCAGCCATGCAGTTTATCAGCTCCATGGTACCACCTGGCTCTCAAGTTTTCATTCCTAAAATGTTTTTCTCATTTCTTATTGATTACCTGTTAGGTTGGGGCCGTACAAGAGCCGTAGCAGCAAGACTGGTTACTAACAACAAATATAATGCAACCATTTGACTATTACCTTACTTTTGATAATAATCTCATCACCTTGATTCCATCACCCTGGTTACAAAGACTATACACGACCTATCCCGTCACCTTGGTAAAAAAAGTTAAACACCTCGGTTACCCTAGGATTTCAGATACACTATTTTAAAAAGCGTCTCACTGCATAGGTATGGCATAAACCTCTGTTAATGCCTTGAAATTAAAATTAAATATTTCCTAAGTATCTTGTATTGCTTACTGTCAAAAATAGGACTGTCACAGTGCCATTAATATTTTTTTTTTTTTAACTGGCACTCTGCTGATTAAGATCCCATTTATGTTTAGGTCCCCATCAGTGACTCTATGTGCCTTTAATATTCCCTTTAATCTAAAAATGCAAAAAACATTCTCTTTTAGGCTTTTGCTGCATTGTCTGTCTGGTAGTCCTTCTGAAAAGTTCTCCTCTTTTGCTTTAAAAATAAAATCCCTGAAATATCCTTATTACCTGTGCTAAATATCCCACCTTTACTTGCTCTCCTGCAGGCGTTTAAGGTTATCCTTTCCTAGAGTTTGGACGCATTCTAGTTTGCCCCTTCATAGTTACAAATGCAGTCAGAGATGCAGTCTTCAAAAGAATTTATAAAATAATTGCTCTTTGCATCTGCTAGCAAGGTTCTGTTACTAACAAACACTGTTGACCCTATTGTCCAATCACGCCAGAAGATTTATAGATTTTCAGATCCGCATTCCTGGACTTTTCTCTCTAAGCCATGGAAGGTTTCTCTCTGAATTTCGTGGTGTTTGGCTTGTTTAGCCCCAAAACATCAAAGTTGCTTCTTTCTGCAGCAAGCTCTCTTGAGTTCCTGCTTAGTGAGCTTTTTTCCCTCTGTAATTTTTAAAGACTGACTTGGTGCTAGTATTTCCTGCTTGCTTTCCACTCGATCTCTTTGAAATGTGGTAAGATCGCCTTTCATTCTGGCTGTAACCACTGTTGTATTCAGCCATTGTCCGACCTCTGCCGTTGCAGGGAGCTGGTAACAGCCGCCCTGTTTGTACCCCTCCCAGGATCCTTACCCACTACACAGAACTTAGTTCTTTAAGCCCTGGCAGACAGCAGTACAACAATGAGTAGGTAACTCTAATCAAGCAGGCTTTGCATAAAAATGCAGAAACTTTCCATGTTCTCCCAATGAGTTCTGGATCAGATGGCCAATTCTCGTCCCTCTCAAATAATACAGTTTTTAATTGTCCTTCCTAGGAGCTATGTTGAAGCTCAGTGTAACACAAAACAAGAAGGGTGTCTGTTGGTGAGGTCAGTACTATTTACCATGTATTTCGCATTATCTGTGTTCAAAAATGCTGAGATGAGAATGAAACTGCGTAGAGAGAGACGATAAAGCGGTCAGTGAAGCAAAGTTGTGTGTCTGCCGACGCCAGCAGGCAGGCATGGCTGCAGGAATACGAAAGCAAAGGGCATCAGGCATTCAGAGAATTCTGCAGTTTTAGCTAGACGTCATCTGTCCTGTCTTCGCCGGGTTACATTTTTTCCCCATTCCTTCTTTCATATTCTCTTCATCTCAGTTTCCTTCAACATACAACCATTGTACTTTTTTGCTATTCCTTAGTTTTATACTCTATTTCTCTATCCTGTGCTCTTCTGAAGCACACTGCTTGCAAAGCTCTGTAGGGTTAGTATTCTGTGTTTGAGCAGTGCCTGCCACACTGAGGAGCTTCATTCTTGGTAGAGTTTCAAAGACAAACATAAAAGTGACTGAAAAGAAAATGCTGCAAAACACAGTTTAAAGGATTTTATTTATAAAGAAAGTTTTAGAAGGCATTTTCGTGAGGTCTTTATGATGGTCATGGTAGAATGGGATGATCTAACTTTTATTTCATCCTATAATACAAAAACAGAGATTCAACTTAGTGAAATACTACAGTCAGTTGGCATTGAACACTTAGAAATAAGTTGTTCAGATGAAGTGCAATTGGCCAGTGGAAATCCCTCCTGGCAGAAGGCAGTGCAACTGAAAAAAGTTTTAAGAATGAGCACATAATTTAATAAATTCCAGAAAGAAAATGAAAAGTGTATCACTTCAGAAATAAAAGGAACAGACCCTCCACAAAGGCAAAGTGTGGAATAACTGGTACAACAGAAGCAGGCTGAGGAGGCCTCAGGGTTTACAGCAGACCACAAGCACTGTTTCACAATGTTCTAAGAGGAATTAAGGCTTGGAAGTTTATTAATGAGTAGAGTCAAATGATTACAAGTCCTCAGGTGAAATACTTTGTCTGGATTTGGGCACTAAGCTTTCAGATGAATGCAAAATATCCATATGCGATCGCAAAAGATGGTAACAGTGAAAAACAGACAACCGATGCAGCAAAGTCAAAATAATTGTCTATTTGATGAAGAAAAGTGAAGATTTGGGGACTAAAGGATGATTTGTCCTCCAGTATGTAGCAGGTTGTTAGAAAAATAATAAAACCTTTATGTCAATTGAAGGGAGGAATAAGTAGTAATAGACTATTTATAGCCAGGGAAAGTACACATTGACATAAGAAATTCTGTAAGAACGATTAAGCATTGTTACAGGCTGCCAAGGAAAAATTGCTAGATATTCATCATTAGAACTTTTAATTATGGGTTGATGACAAATATCTTTCAGTTAAATTTTGTATAACTTCTGGAGGTCTTGTCCAGCATTATCCTTCTGTTGTATTTAGTTAACGTGTACTTTGAACAATTTCAAGGTACTGTGAGGATACATAGGTACACCTCCAGGCCAGTCTGGTTGCAAAGCAAAGTAACGTGTGTGACAACATAACTGTCAGGAGCAAAATGCCTATGCAAATCTAAAAATGAACAAACTTACACCAAAATGTATCAACTTCTGTTTCAAAAAGGGCATACTGATTAAGAAATGGATGGGAACATACAGCATTTTCATACAAAATAACAAATTTCTAAGGACAACCCCTTTGTGATTTATGCAAACAGTAGCTTTATTGCTGTATCATCTTCCTACTTGCGTCTGCTATTCTGTTAATCTTTTTCCAGCACACTGTCAAAATACTGTACTCTGTGTTCTCTGAGTCAGGGACCTGTACAGCTTATTTACATGTGCTGTTTCACTGAGGTTCACAGTGCTTCTTAAATAGAGGAATTAAGGCTTGGAAGTTTATTAATGAGTAGAGTCAAATGATTACAAGTCCTCAGGTGAAATACTTTGTCTGGATTTGGGCACTAAGCTTTCAGATGAATGCAAAAGCATTATCAGTTTAGATGATAAAGCTTTTAGGATAGACACTATTTTTCTTGGTTTTGTGCATGCAGCACATGCCATGACCCAATCTGGATAGCCCAGGGAGCTGTAGCAGTTTTGTAATTCCCTGGGGCTAAATTAAGGTGAAAGGACACCAAACAATCAATTACACATTTTATTTATGGTAAAAGCAACCCAAACTTTGAAAGTGTAATGGTAGGTGGAGTGGCCTCTTATTGAAATGTTTATAAGAAGAAAAGGAAAGAGAGGAAAGGGAAAAGGAAGATAGAGAGGAAAGGTATCACTACCCTTGGATCCTGCGATGATGATGATGACAGACGTGGCAACCCTCTGGTGATGGGCACTTGCAACAGGCTCCTTGGGCTTGTGTCTTCTATGGTCCTCTCAATCATGCCAGTCATGCTCCTTGAGGGCTTACATGGTTCTTGTTCCAGAATGTGCTTGGTCTTTCACCATTAGGATGGATGGTCTCGAGGGGTCTTTTGGGTGGTTGTGAACCCCTTCCTTAAATGAATATATGACCTTTGGCCCTATATGGTGATCAGAATATGGAGCTGCGCATCCTCCAACACGCCCTCCGTGTCCTGTGCTAACCGACTTTTCCTTTGTGGTTTATTATCCCAATGCAGACCGTAACTGGTTCCTGCCACAATGTTTGAGACATTGACACGCATTAACCCTTTCAGTCTCTCACAGCACATTGGAATCCAGACAGAGGAAGTATTCTTGTCTGCAATAATAAATACACATAAGAGTATTCACAAGAGGAATGTTCTCTGCCACGCATACTCTTTAAGGCAGCTTTTTAACACGACGTTAATACACTGCTATATAGGATGCCATTTTCTCCTACCGAGTTACACTGCTGGTTGAAGTTAGCCTTACTGAACTTGTATGCTTTAAAAATTGGAGTGTAAATTGGAGCTGAAGTAAATTGGGAAAAGAAGAGCTGCTATTTTGGCAAAGTTGTTTAAATATGTATTTTTCTGTTCCTGTAAATCAGTCATTTTGACTACATTTTTTGGAATGGTTTTGTGCAAGTCTTTTGCTGGGTCCCAAACTCTGATACCCTGCACACTTAAAAACTGACAGAGGTAGTGGCCTGGCCCAAAACAAGACATGTGATCTCTCTAGTCAGCTTTTGAACATTCATTTGTGAATACATTTTTGCCTGGTTGATATACTCACTGTGTAGTACAGTATCATAGACAATTGCATAAAAATACAAAGCTATCTATTTCTAAATAACTCTTATTGTAAATTGAGTCATCTCTGCTTGATGTAACTTCAGTGTTGTTACAGTTCATGAAAGTTATATACCGTTTTCTTCCCAGAGTGTTTTCTTGGACCGTGTCTTGAAATATTACCACCTGATGTGTAATGCATTTTTCATTTGATGCAATAGCACTAAATTTAGGTGTTGAATCTGCAGTGCTAACACGTTTGAGCAGTCTTAAACTCAATAGGCCTGTTCAGAGGTGTGGGTGTTAAGAGGCTCAGCGTCTTACTTTGGGAGACCCTGAACTGAAGTAAGCCGTGTATTTGTAGTCTGCATAGTCCACTATGTTCAGATGAATGTCTGCTAAAATGATTGCTGCAGTTCGACCTCGCTGGAAACTAGCTATATATGTGTATAAAGTTTACTTAAGCTTTTTAAGCAAAAGTAAAAATGAAAAGCTTAAGTACTTAATCCTCTTAAAAAAACCCACAAACAAACAAACAGCAAAAACCCAACCCACCCCACCCCCAGAAAAAACCCAAAAACCCACAACAAGAAACCAAAACCCCCACTAATACTGTCAGTATCCTTTTCAGGCTCTAGTACCACATTTTTTTATATGCTGCTTCAGGGAAGTAAAGAATAAAACTAAATAAGCTTATTGGGTTTGATCACAGCTTGTTTAGTCTTGCAACAGTGTACTATAATCTTGTAAAAACTTAGTATAAATAGACCAGATTCAAGAAATAATACACTTTTGAGAAATGAGATAAGTGTATCAGAGACCTTGCAATCCTTTATGTAGTAAATTAAGCCACTTGATTTTCATGGGAATGCCGACCTATGTATCAGTTTGTAGAAATGACCCAAAACTCCCTCCTCAGTACAGTGAAAGATATCAGTATCATCCTGGTTGGGTGTAAGCCAGAGATCACTCCTATGCTTTTATAATGACTGATTATTTTCCAGCATGAGAAACCAAAGCACAGGACATGAAAATACTTTCTCCTAGCCTAGGGAGCTGAATTTTCACATCAGCATCAGGCAACACTGATGTTTGCAATCCCTAAGTCCATGCAGTTCTCTTGTAATCAGAATATCCCATTAGAGCAGCTTCAAAATCCTTCCCTTTCATTATTGCAGCAGTCGAAGACCAGACTCTACCTCCAGCATAGCCCCTCTGGGACAACCCAGCACTACCAGATAGAGATTGCATCTGATCGCTCTCTGGCAGGTAGGAGCTGGCACCTGTCTCCCGGTGAGTAGAAAGTGAGAGAAGGGGTGTTCGGGGGGTGCCTGCACTCCAGCCAGCCTTGGCTGTCAGCTGGCCCACAGCATCCCACTGCCAGCTGGCACAAGTGAGAGCAACCCCATGACTTGTGTATGCACTGCAGACTCGGGGAACCATAACCTGCCCTTAGCAGATTTTGGCACAGGAGAAATTCTGCCCCAAGAAGTGTTTCAACTAAGTAATCAAAAAACAGGAGTAGGCAGATGCAGTCTTAGTGATGCAGGAAAACTTCCCCAGAGAGTTTGTTTGGGAAACTGGCTCCAGTTAAAACACCAACTCCAAACATGCGCTAGCGAAAAATGGATGCACTCCAAGGCTTGCAGCTGAGCTCTTTGTTCAGCCAGGTTAAACAAAGCCTCTGGTTTGCAGCTGCTCTAGAGCTCTATGAAAGGGTGAGCCAGGTTTCAGTAGAAAGGTTTGTGATTCAAGTCCTCTTCTAGAAAACGCTAAATAGTGTCTTGTTCCAGCAGCAAAAATAATCATCAGAAATAACCGTATGAGACAAGAAGAAAGTCACCTGGAGACAGGCATTTGCATCCAACTCTGTCTCCAGCCGGAATGCTGAAAATAAAGATTGTAATTTTGTCTCAGTAGGGGGCAGAGAACACGTAAAGAGGAACTGAAAGATGAATCCAGCACTGTCCTCACAAGACACATTCGATTTAAATTGAAAAGGTCACTGCCCACATGATTGCGTCACCCACTATACCAGGTCCATTGAAGGTATGAGGCTTTGACAGGTCATCTGTTTTTCCCAAGAGTGAGGCGTTTCAGGTGTAGTTTGCTGAAAAAAAGCCAAGAAGTCAAATACAGATATCTTGCTGAAATGTACTGTATGGGAGAAGAAAAAATATCTTCTTCTTTTTGAAATATATTTTTTATTAAAGTAGATAAACATTTTCTCCACTGTTTACACATTTTATTGTTCCAGAAGTGTAGTTTTTTTAATTGCTTTACCTGTCAACTCTTATTCATTGTAACTAAAGCACTCATAGTGTGCTTAAGAAAAGGTCTGTTTATAAAATGTTCTTTCAATAAGGAGCTTTCCTGGGTCACTTAGTCAGATTCTAGGCATTTCCTTGTTCTGTTTTTTATGCTTGTATGGTTGAACATTGTTGCCTGGAAGGTTTCTGAGGAATTACTAGCAAGTATTTTAATTTGAAATGTGTCTGTTATGTTGTATAAGAACTCCTGATCTGTACCATGCAAAAGACTTGGTGATTAGAAAATATTCAGCACTGTGTGATAATACAGACGTTGGCACCTGCATTTCTGTTGGCAGGTAACAAAGACAGTGTTGATCCAGGGTTAGAGTGTTGTTCCAGGTTTTCTTCTTGTCATTGTCTCTGTTTTGCAGCATTTACCTGATCAACTGTTAAAACCCCCGCGTTCCTCAAAATAACTATCTATAAAAAGGCTTTGTTTTCTTGGCTGTTTCTTTCTAGTCCAAAAATTATGAGTGAAGGAATTAAAGGAATATCTCCCAGCAGGGAATTGGATTTGCTAAAATGTCACCACCAATCTCTTAATTAGCCCCTCAGAATACCATGTTGTCGCTTGGTCCTCAGTGAGAAAGAATATGAGTGGAAATGAAATGTTTATACTACTCCTAAATAACAAAAATCACAATTACAAAGTCAGGGGTCATGTGAGAGATGTTTTACAAAAGCTGCATTTCAAAATACTGACTGACTTAGAAATTGGAAAGTTGCTTAAGAGAATGAAATATAATTCTTAGAAAAGGATTAATGTTTACATTTTTAAATAAACTGTACTTACACAAGAATAGCCAAACCTTTTCCATTAATATGGCTAAGAAATGGGAAAATTTTTCTAGTGGTCTGTAAGATGTGTTGACAGTTGTTGATCTTGATTCCCTATTAATTGATGTAAAGTTAGGCCTGAAACCTCTTTCCTGTATTTTCGAATTAATTTTTTTTTTTTCAGTTTTGCTAAAACCAAGGTGTCTTAAACACAGCTGTTCTCCCCAGTGAGGAGGATGCTTGAGAATGTATGAGAACTCACCTTTTTTACAATACTCTTGGAGGGAATGAGCACAACTGTCATTCCTACAGTCTCTTAATAGGATTGTCCCTGCTGTAAGCTACTTCTAATCTGTTGTGCTCATCCAATGCTACCAAGTACCAAAGATGGCTGTTTAGGCTAGTTAGCACATTTATATAGATTTCTAAGGGATGACGCGTAAGGCATGTTCATCACTGTGCATCAAAGAGCTCTGGAAAACATAACACCCATTTCCCCAAGGAGGTAGAGCTCTACAACATCTTAAAGAGGGTCAGTACAGTAGAGGAGCTATATGAATTATTAATAGTTCCTTCCCTAAAATATTCTAAAAATTAAAATTTCATATTAACTGGAAACATTTTTTTTTCAAAGAAAGGCAAAAATTGCAAACAATTGAGGACCAGTTGACATGCTTTGTCCAAAATGAAATTATATGTTTTCATTCTTTTTTTTGTGTGTGTTTTAATAATTCTTTTATAAATTGTGAAAAGGAAAGGGTAGGATTACTCTGCACTTTTCCTTATATGGGGGACAGGGAGACAAATTTCAGTAAAATATTCCCCAGCTAATATACAATCACTTAATTCTATATAATGGATTTGTCCAAAGAAGACACAGTTGACCAGTTCAAAGTCAAAATTCAAAGTCAGGGATATATCTGTTCAGACCGGTTTCTGCCACCTCACTTAGAAAAACATCTGTGAAAAGAGATTTCTATGATGCCATTTTCAAGATTCTTCTGTAGGTTATTAGAATTCTACTTTCTCATCATTGTAATAGTAATTACTTACTTCAAAGTAGGGTCATTAGCCCTAATTAATATTTACAGATACACCAATATGAAGGTGAGTCATGTTCTGAAAGAGTGGAATATTTTGTCGTAGTAACGTATCTCAGCAATTCAAAAGTGCTTGCAGCACTCTTCTGCTTAGTCCTAGCTGCAAAATAGGTCAAGACTGTCAATTTTTCTCATTCTCTGACTGTAATATAAATTCTGCTCTACCAGACTTCAAACAAAAGATTAGTTTGTACCAAGTTTGCAGATCTTTGCAGCAGTAAGTCTTAATTTAAAAAAATACTAATTACTTGAGCTATTTATCACAAGTAAGCTTTTTCTCATTTTACAAACAGATGTCATAGTTTTGGCTGCATCTTCATCAACTTTTAGGAAACCATCGGGTTTATTAACATTTTCTGTATTTATAGAAAACTATTTCTTTATGAATATCAAGTTATGTTATTATCTACATATGATAGTTTGTAGAAATACAACGCCTAATTCTACCCACAGTGAGAATGTGGGCATGTTACAAGAGCCTAGCTGTAGAGAAGCATTAGTTCTGTATTTCAGTGTCCAGATGGCCAGAATGTTTGTGTGGGATTTTTTTTTTATTGTTGTTGTTGCTTTCCATCATCTCTGTTGGAAATGTAAAAATTGTTATTCTAAGCCTATAGTCATTGTTAGAAAAATGAAATTCCATCTGCTGTTGACTGATGGAAGCTGAGGGAAAATCAACAGAAAACCCCATTTGCTAGGCAGCATTTGTTGCCAGTTCTGAGCCAAAAAACTCAAGCTACTGGGCATGAAGAACTCTGGATAGCTGGTGATTTTACCTGGTGGATAACAAGGCAGATGCACATTTTATTATGAATCTTCACCTGTGTGTATTATTTTTGTTGTGTCCTAGTTCCTAACCACAGCACTTCTAAAGGTTTTTGTGAAGTGACAGCAAGCTTACCATTAAACAGGCTTTGTATATTCATTTAGGTAAAGACATGCTAAATCAAGAGTAGGCTTCTCCAAAATATCTTGGCTGACATGGGCCAAACTTCCAGAAGCCTCAAATATTTTGCAATTAGTTCAGTAGAAGTTGTTGAATTGTTAGTATTTTTCATTAAATATGCCCTTGCTTCCAGGATGCTGGGTGCATATTTGGGTAGATTCACAAAACTCTGGGGAGGAAGAATGGCAATGATTCCTTTTGTCAGTCCATTTCTCAGTGAATATCTTTCAGGATGACGTTTGTATTTTATGTAACATAGCTAGTCCTGTCCCTAGCCCTGCTTTTCCTTAGCCATTCCTTTCCTAACTTCCTTTGGCTACAACAGTCTGTAAGGCTGACCTCCTGAAACTCTATGTAAAACTGTTGCTGGTGCATGGCTTTTTGAGATTTCCATATATTTAATAAATCTTCCCGACCTTCAGCAGCTTAATGATACCACTGTTACATTGCGTATTTGTATTTTAGGTACTATTCTAAATCACTGAAGCCCTCTAGAGAGGGCTTAGGGATGTTTTAGCACTTGGGCATCTGAAAGGACTCAATTATCCTCACACCCTTAGTAAGCACAAGTTTGGCAGAGCTTGTACCCTCCTCCTTCTGTATCTCTCAGAACTCTAAACCTTTAACATAGTCACCAAATGGTCTGACAGTCTCTTTGCTTCTTCTACTCTTTCATCTTCTGCACCACTGTTCCTTGCTACCAACTCTTTTTTCCCTAGCAAGATTTCTAGTGAATCCAAGCTCAGAGAGGGGAAGCTATATTACTCTGTTCCCTGCATAGGCTGGTGTCAATGAAAGATCAGGAGGAGATGTACAACCTTGAACAGAAGCAGTTTAGACTGTGGGCCACATACAAATATTGACCGATCGGAGAGGTCCAGGCATTACATTTCCCTGTTCTTCATAGCTAGTTCACGTGGGATAAATGGAGGCCCCTCAGTAGTACAAAATTATTCTGTCTTATACTTTGTTCAGCAAGACGAGGGTCACTTTGCTCCATCCCATGCCATAGGGGCCTCACTTGGTTATAAACCTAATTCACGTGGTGATGAACAGATCTGTGGAAATGACTGGTGCCGCTCACTGAGGTTGCCTTAGCCAGAGGAAACCATTTCCCTCATTGCTGGAATTTCTCTTTTATTGCTGTAAATATGATTAATGCTCTCAAGGATTAACGGTCTGAGCCTTTCCCTGTGGTCTAGGTGCTCTTGTCAACTATTAAGTTCTCATTGACCATGTAGTTTAGTCAGTGGAGGCCGGAGACTGACTTTGATTACTCTAAAGTAGATACCTTATGACTGGTCAGCTCTATAGCTTTCTGGATACGACTAGGTAATATTGACTGTAACTCCATTTGATTGTAATGCAACCTTATAGACAAGATGCATGTATAATCAATCACCTGCATGTAGACATCTAGATTTATGTGTCTTCATCTCAAAAGTGAACGCTGTCTCTTGTCTCTCTGTTACAGCCTTTCACAACAGGTTTCAAGATAAGTGTCTGGAATCTGATAGAATGGAAACCGTCATTCTTCACCTAATGTTGGCAGAGCAATTTACTGTCCTTCTGCTGCTCGCTATAGAATCTCTTCCTTGAGAGACCAGGCTTGCTCAGTCTGTTTAAAAAGCTTGTTCTGTCTCCCTTTGTTCCACTACAGAGTTTATGTGCTTGCACTTCCAGCACCCACAAATTTTTGGGTTTTGTCTTGCTTGAATTGGATCTCTCTCTTTCCCAAAGTAATGGAACAGTCCACAGTAAGGGGAAATAAAAGCCAGAAAGTGATACCTACCATCTGCAGTGGCAGTTACAGTTTTTGGGTCTTCTAGAAAACTTGTAGCCTTGCCTATTTCTGAGGACTTTTAAGAAACTGGTTACAGCCTGCCTTCAACTTCAGAGTGTTAGTGTTCTATTGACCACAATTGCAAAAAGCCATGCAGTTTTTAAAATGTAATAAAACTCAAAGGTTATTTTATCTTATCATTGTACTAATTCAAAATACTGTTTAGTCCAGGGGAACTGAGTAAAGACAAGAGTAAAGACAAGTTAAAACACCAAGTCAGTTATATAAACAATTGTTTCTGATGTGTCTCTTAACTTTGATATTTATTGTTTTGGTTTGGTTTGTTGGTTTTTTGGTTTTTTTTTCCCCAGAAATCAAGGGTAGACGTAATGGTATTTTTAACATGAGGAACTGTATTTTTACTTTTAATAGATTATAAAAGAAGCTGTTGAACAAAGTAATATATAGGGAAAGTGACTTACTGAGTTAAGGTGTATCTGAAAAAAGAATTTGTGATTTTCAGTCACTATCAAGGAAAACCTCTTCCAAAGCTGAGACGACAAGAATAAATAGCTTAAAAGATGTTAACAAGCTTTAAAAAATGAACTATTAAGCTTTTTACAAATGAAAGTTTATTTTTTTTCTAATTTCACTTTGATCTGCAGAAGCAGTGATATATATTTAGTAAGGTGTTTATGGATATCTCTGTGCCTTAGAACTACACTTCTGCATGCTACCCAATAGTTTGTTATTTTGTGTATTGTCCAAGAAGAACACATTTCCCCCACAGTAACCTACTTATCCTGTCAGTAGGATCAGCCCCCAGAGCCACAAACAAATCAAATACTCTTAAGACTCGCTTATTACAGGGGTAATAAGTAAAAATAGGGTGAAAACAATAGGGAGAAAAAGTCAGGAAAAGATTTGGCAGTTTGAGGAGGGTAGAGAAAACATTTCTTCTGGAGTACTTGGTTCTCAGTAACTGTGAGTATCATATGTGATCTTTGCATTGGCATGCAATCTGCTTTTAATTTATCCATGGGTGGATTATCCAGATTTCTGGATAATTTGTGCTGCAGATGTGCAATACAGATGTGCTTATGAGACACATTGCATCTAAAAGCAATGTATTTTCATATTTTTGTTGCGCTATCTGCACCTATCACCTAATGAACATAGATGTCATATAATTTATGTTTTGTGGTTTGCGAAGAGAGACATCTCTTAGCATGGTTTTTGTGTGTGTGTGTTTACAGCAATTAGTATTATTAAGTACTTCATATATTTAGACACAGTGACAATTGATGTAATTTACAGCCATGAGTGCTTGAGACACCTGCACATTGTAAACCATCATCTGGAGATGCAAAAATGAGGAACTCACTATTACTGATCATTTGTAAAAAATCTGTACTTTGGCTAAGATTTGTCCAATTTTCAAATGGATTTAAAGCCACAATATTTTTCATACATAAAATTCACTGATGAGTTCATTAGTGAGACTCCAGATTGACAGAAACTGCAGTTGGTCCCTAACACCATGAAACTAGTAGAAAGACGCAGAAGGCAGGCTGCCCAGTTCGCCACTAGCCACTAAGAAACATGTGTTCCACAAGCGATACTCTGTGCCGGCGTTGCCCTCTCTTCTGGAAGCAATGCCTCAACTTAGCATTTAAAATCACTGGATTCTGCTGATCTCAGGTCTTCAGCTGCCACTAGCAACAAACACCCTTTGTACCTGCTTGGTATTTGTAAGAGTAAACTTGCTACTCAAGAGGCAACCAGGCATGCTTTTGCTAAGAAATCTTGAAGAGGTAAAGAAAAAAAAAATGGGCAAGGAGAAAATTAATTATTTTAATTTTTAGAGCAGGACTTGAATAGCATGCAATAAGAAAGGTTTGAGTTTCTCATTGAATGAGGAAAAAGCAAAGTGTTACGAGACTACCATCCACAATGTGCGCTGAATGAAGTGGGTTTCTGTTGGAAATCAATCTAAAAATGCTGTCAAATATAAGGGAAACTACAAAATGTTTCTTAACGGAAATGTAGGGTATCCATAGCACGCAGTAACTGTCCTATGATACGTGACAGCTGTTTTCTGTGAGGCAGTGAACTTCAAGGTGGTGTGGAGGACACTGAGAGGCACATGCTTTTGTGGATAGTGTCTGCTCTTTTATGGATAGATGCAGTACACCACGTAGACACCCTAGTATGTCCTGGTATGGACATGTCCTTTCAGCTGATAAAAAAAACCCCTCTAACTGTCAAGGAATATGTGATAAAATATTTATATGTACTGTTTCTTAACAATAATGCTGTACCTGCCGCCCAAGAGGAACAGTCTTCAATTCTGTTTTATAGTAAAATTATTTACATTCGTCTTATTTTTGAGGGCAAACAATGCTTTGTATTGTATACTTTCCTGCTTTTTTTTTTTCCCCAAGGGGTTTTTATGCTATGTTTATGTAGAGAATAATGTTTATTCTGAATTCTGTAGCTAAGGCTGTTTTGTTATGATGAAATAGACATTTCTTTATACCTAGAAATAATAGTGTGTCTGTGATGTAGGCAGCCTAAGATTTATAGGGTCCTTAAATACTCATTTTCTTGCTTTTAAGTACTTGGCTTTTTCTAAATGAGGTGATAGATAACTCTGTTGTTCACACAGATATAAGGGGAGGGAGCTGGACCACTGCTTTGCACTTCAGTACAGTTTTTAATCTGCATTTCACCTGACTGCAAAGATCTCCATGCATTTGAAAAATGTATGTTTGTGCTGTTAATTTGTTTTGTGATATGCCTGCATAAATGCAGAAATTTCAGCAAATGTAAATGCATCACACTATATATAACCTCCCTAAAGTTATTTTAATGGATAACATTAATATTTTTAATGGATAATTTTTAATGGATAATTGGTTGACAAGGGAAGAGCAGCAGACATCATCTACCTAGACTTGTGCAAGGCATTCGACACTGTCCCACATGACATCCTGATCTCTAAATTGGAGAGACATGGATTTGATGGATGGACCACTCGGTGGATAAGGAACTGGCTGGATGGTTGCACTCAAAGAGTAGTGGTCAATGGCTCAACGTCCGAGTGCAGAACGGTGACGAGTGGTGTTCCTCAGGGGTCGGTACTGGGACCGGCACTGTTCAACATCTTCATCGGAGACATGGACAGCGGGATGGAGTGCACCCTCAGCAAGTTTGCTGATGACACCAAGCTGTGTGGTGTGGTCGACATGCTGGAGGGAAGGGGTGCCATCCAGAGGGACCTTGACAGGCTTGAGAGGTGGGCATGTGCAAGCCTCATGAGGTTCAACCAAGGCCAAGTACAAGGTCCTGCACGTGGGTCGGTGCAATCCCAAGCACTGCTATAGGCTGGGCGGGGAATGGATCGAGAGCAGCCCTGAGGAGAAGAACTTGGGGGAATTGGTGGATGAAGACCTCAATATGAGCCGGCAGTGTGCGCTTGCAGCCCAGAAAGCCAACCGTGTCCTGGGCTGTATCAAAAGAAGTGTGAGCAGCAGGTTGAGGGAGGTGATTTTTCCCCTCTACTCTGCTCTTGTGAGACCCTACTGGGAGTACTGTGTCCAGCTCTGGGGTCCCCCTTACAAGAAAGACATGGACGGACCTGTTGGAGTGAGTCCAGAGGAGGGCCACAAAGATGATCAGAGGGCTGGAGCACCTCTCCTGTGAAGACAGGCTGCGAGAGTTGGGNTGATTCTATGAACACCTTTTTAGCTTTGTCCTTTTTTAGGAAGTCTCTCAGTTACCGAAGGGGGAAATAAAATTTCTTTTATCAGATCTTGAGATTTTTGTTTTTTTAAGTAAGCTAATTTTATTTATAAGATTATAATAGAAATATTTTCAAATAATTTTTGAATACAGAATGTGTTTTAAAACATTTTTATCCATGCTTGGGAAACTAGCTCCTCTAAGCATCATTATCAAGATACATTCCTGTTTTGTATTATGATATACTATGATATCAATGGATAGATAGAAGATCAGACACAATAGATTAATAAAGAAAGAGGAACAGTAATATACTTTAACCTTAGAAAGATATTAAACTTTTAGAACACTCTCCAGTTGTCACTGTACTGAAGATACATGCTGGCTGTTTGGAGTTTTTGTTAAATCTCTATGTGTGCTTAGGATACCCATATGATCTCTGTAATAGTTCCCCTACATGTTCAATAATGGAAAAACTATCACCTGTGGGACTGGTGTAACTGATGTGTTTAACTTTTTTTAACCATGGTGATGGGATAGGTCGTGTATAGTCTTTGTAACTAGGGTGATGGGATCAAGGTGATGAGATTATTATCAATAGTAAGGTAATAGTCAAATGGTTGCATTATATTTGTTGTTAGTAACCAGTCTTGCTGCTACGGCTCTTGTACAGCCCCAACCTAACAGGTAATCAATAAGAAATGAGAAAAACATTTTAGGAATGAGAACTTGAGAGCCAGGTGGTACCATGGAGCTGATAAACTGCATGGCTGGTACATGAGCCAAGCAGTATTTCATCTTCTGTTAAAACCATGTCCTTCGAATGAACTTTGCTCATTATAATCTCATTATAATACCAAAACACATCTCCATTCTGAAAGCTACCAGCCTCCAAGGTACAACCACCCCTCACCAGTCATGCTCTCTGAATAAACCTATAGCTTTAAAAAAAAAGTGAAAGTTTTACACCAATCATAACAAAGTAACTATGTGATGTCATTGTAACTTTGTGTGTTTTGAGAATACAAATATGTGTATGTTTGTAGGTTAGGTGTGCATGTCAGGAGGAAAGATGCCCCAAGCACCCCGTGCTGAATAAACCAATGTTGGCTTTCCAAACTGTATTTCTGTTTGGAAAGTTTTTATTGCTGTTTGAGCAGTAACACTGGAAGCCCATTTTTTGGAAAAATCCTGGGGGTTTTTTTGCTAAGAGAGCAAGGGAAAATCTGTCTCTTTAATCATAAGATAAAGAAATAATTTTGTCTTTAAATTGTTGCACTTAACGGAGAGCAACTTTATACACATTTAGGGGTAAATCTTATCTTAAGCAGATGAGAGACTATGTTCCTACATCCATCCAGCATTCACTGTTCTAAATGCTCCTCATTTACACTTGAGGATCTTGCCAGTAGCGCATAATACTCTTAAATGAAGTCACTGATAAAAAGATGGTTAAGAGAATCTTCTTGATATCACTGTGAGTTGAATTGGGTCTTCAATTGTCTGCAAAAATTCCTTAATAATTCTGTTTAAGTGTTATGCTTTCAAGTATAGGTGACAGGTGGGTTTTTAAGATTTAGTTGAGATGGGGTTGGGGAAAGTGGAAAGGAGCATTAGCAAGGTGTTTCTAAATTGATGGGAAAAAAATTTAGCATTTGTGCTAATGGCTTAATAACTGAGTAGCGGCATTTCATAGTTTCAAAAAGCACTGCCCTCTTCCCAACAACTATGGTAATCTTCTGTTCATGCTTCTTTCAAGTTGAGGAGGGAAGGAGGTTAAAATGGGACTTCGGAAAGGAAGTTTGTAGCTGATGCAGAGGTTTTGAAAAAAATATTTATTGAAGATGTTACTAGAGTACACAGGGTTCTGTGGATGTATCTTACTTAAGAGCAAAGATGTAAGGTATATTAGTGTATAAAAGCAGCTGAAATATTAGCCAGTCTTAGCCCATCACAACACACTATTGGAGTTTCTGTGTCCCAGTGACCTGGACAGTAGAAATGAGCTGCCCGAGGGGCAACATCCGGGCCCTGGGGGCACTGATTGACCTTAATGTCCCTGCCCAGCCCCACCCGGGACTCCCTCACACCCCTGCCCATGACCCCAACTCCATTTCACCCCAGCCTGGGGCCATCAGTCCCTGCCTCGGCAACCCTGCAGCAGTGCCGGTCTGCAGCTCTGCCCAGGTCCTGTCCTGTCCCCAGGGAGGTGCCCCATGGCTCGGGGCTGTGCCTGGCTACCCCCCCAGCCTGACCTGGTCCCTGATGGGGAGCCCCCGGGGAGCCCCTGGCCGGTGTGGTGCCCTGCCACTTGGTACCTTTCAGAGCCCAGGTGTGGAGCATGAGCCCGCATCTCAAGTGCCAAAATAGGTGACCCAGTCAAGAAAGGGGGAAAAAAAAAAAAAAGTCATTAAGAAAGTGAGAGCAAGGCACTGCATTTTCTGTCAGGATTTGGAAAGATTATAACGAGGAATGGAATAAATGGTTCAGCGAGAAAGCTCAACACCAGGGCAAACCTTTGTGGCTGCAACTCAGCTATCAATAAGAGGACAGAGCTGTGACCGTTGCCTTCAGAGGAAAAGAAACTAGGCAGCAGCTCACAGGCTTACAGCACACGTTGATGCCAGGCTCCCAAGATGTGAGAGGGCGGCAGTGAACACGGTCGGTCAAGGGTCTTTCCTGCCTGCCTTGTACCGTGGTTCACACCAGCCCCACTGTTGCTCTTGAGGATGGACCTGAAGATCTTAGAGTTTGTCAGTGGCTGCTGATGTGAAAGGGATGTAAAGTTACATGAAACGTGAAGGCTACAGAAAGACTTTGAATTATATTGTAAGGAGAATACAGGTAGTGTTGCAAGGGAGATACAGAAAAAGTTGCAAAGGTGAATGTTTGGTTGTGGTTACGTATTTATAACTGAATCAGTTTTCAAAGCCAACAGAATAGATGTTTAATATTTAGCTGTGGTTCTTCAAAAGCCCCAGACTGTCTTTTGTTTCCTCCTTTAGGGAAGCTAGAAAGATTTTGAACTCCATTATCAATATTTTTTGCACCTTCCTGTGCTCAGGACAAGTGTCCTTGAAAGGGCAGCAGTTTTGGATTTGCTGATTGTCATGTAGTCAAGGATGTTTTCAAAATAAAGGCACACAATCCATTTATAAATCTTCCTGAATATATGAAAGTCTAATCAGGCTGACTCAGACAGCCAAACTATGGCACATCTCATTTGAATTCTCTCTTCCCCCAGGCCTTGTCTACAAGAAATATGCATACATTGTATTGTAAGTAGAAAACATGAATGATAACAATACTCAGCCCTGGCAGAGCTCTGAATGTATTTTAGTTTTAAATGCATCTGAACATTTACCTTTTTCATATACTGGATGTAGCTGTAACAGCCCTATATAATGCCTTTTTTTGTCGCCGACAATGTAGTCCTGAAGCAACACAACCTTCCACTGCCCCATATTTCCTTACTGTTAGTAGCTGATGGTATTTTCTGCGGTAAACTACATGTTTATTGATTTGGTAGATGAACAGTGATCTTGCATACTTTATTTGCATGAGTAGTTCCTCCTTACAGGAAAGGTCCTGTTGAGTACAGGTGTATTGGTTGTCTGGGTATGATTTGTGGGTCTTCCCTCTCTTCTGGCAAATCTCCTGTTTTACTGAAATGACAATTTGCTGGTTATTATATATACTGAACTGCTGGCTGGTTTTGATTTTCAACGTTACATTTCATAGTCTATATGTAAACAGTGACCACTTCTCAAATTGTTGAAGACAGTGTTCTTCATGGCTGTCTCTTACAGCACCTATCTGAAATGTCTTTCTTCTCAATGGCAAGCATTTGGGGAAGAATTTTGCTAACACAGGTAAGCTGCAACGTTTCTGAGCAGCATAGGTAAAATGAAGTACTGCCACCCACAGGGTGAGGGACAAAGTAGCTTGTGTGATCCCATTGCTGGCAGCACAAAGGTAATTTCTGTAGTTGTGGCCAGGTGGACATAATGGAAGTAAAGTGCTTGGGGCTGTGGCGAAGAGAAGGTGAAAAAAGTGATCCTAGTAGGGCTGTGAAACTCTGTAGAAAGAGAAGTTTCTTTTTTCCACTATTGTTTGAGGACTGCAACATCCTTCTAGAGGGACTTTGTGGTAGCCATCATGATTATACTTCTGTGGTCCATGCCCTTTGATTGTGAGTTACCGTACTCTGAAAAGTAGATTGCAGATACAGGTTCTTCTCTCCCAGTCCACTCCCCTCAACTATCTCCATGATTTAAAGACGCTTTTATCTCTTCACGTCCTAATGTAGGATCTGAATGTGCATGTGCATTTCATACTGCTCTGTCTGCCCCTGCTTCCATCTCTCTTGTGCTAAAAGCCCTAATCTGGTCAAAGACCAGGGAGGGAGGACAAAGATGAATTAGCACATATGGCATCTCTTTCCTCTTCTAGCCCAGCAACGGGATCTGCATCTAAAGGCAGATTGCCCTCCTCTTCCTCTCCCCTGCTCTTCCTCAGTAAGCTTATGCTTTCCACACAGGCAGCAAGTCACAGCTGCCCTAAGCAAGCTTTTACCTAGAAGGATCCCTGGTATCTCTCACGTCATCACTGCTGCGCTCTGTGATTGTTTCATACAACTTGTCACTGCAGGCCTTTTTTCCTCTTTACCAAGCATTGCTTTTTTCTAAATTCATTAACATAAAGTAGTTTCTTAATTTGGAATATTACATGATAGCTCAAGGAGCCAACAAATGGTAATGAAAAAGTTAATACTTGAATTTATTGCTTTGTCAGGCACATCGCTGTGGTCGGTGTATTTTGTACTGGCATGGCTGGGTGATAGCTGAGGTGCACATTTTATACCTCTTCTGGGGTCTGAGGTTTTTTTTTTGTTTCATTACAATGACTTTAAAAGTCAGTCTCTTGCTCTTTCTTTTATTCAAAAGTCTTCCTATTTGCCTTCCCAAAGAATAGGGAGAGATTTGACATCTCTAAAATATTTATGGGATGGGAAAACATTGATGCTGAATTTAGTGAGATAGGTGTTTTCATTGTTATATCTTGGCAAGTAAAAGTCAGTTGAGTACTACTTTGCTAACTTCTCTGCTTGTTTGTCTCTCTTAGCAAGGAGATACCGTTGCAAATTTCCATTATAGAGAAGAGATGATAGAAAGTTTGACACACTATCATTATGTACAAGAATACCAACTCATGCCTTGTTACTGGCAAATAGTGTACTCCTAAGAGTAACCTTTTCCTTACCATCAGAGATGCAAACCAGATGCAAAATATGAGGGAGTTTATGTCATGGTCTCATAAAATGCACTGTATCATCTTTCTGAAAAAACATCATTGACTAACTGGATCTTTCTACTGCTGTGAGCTTGTTTAACATCAGCCAGGAAGAAAGCCTGATACTATGTCTTTGCTTTGCTCAGCTTACAGTTGTTGCATTTGTTTTCTTTTCTTAATAAATGCGAGCTACACTATGAATAGACTTCATCTGAATTAGAGATAATTAAGATAAGGTTGGCTGCAAGGCTGCAAAATCTGTCACCTTTTTCTCCATCCATCATCCACAGCAATGATCCCATTTTTGCTGCACAGTAGATACAATGTGATTCCATTGCCTCTCCGCACGAGAGGAGAGATGCCTTTCTCATAGCTGAGCTAGTTGAAGATTCATTACAGTGTATATACTTAATGAGCATGAGCAATGAGACAAACGGTAAACTTCAGAGTTCTTTGGAAAAAAAGCCCATTTTTTTTTCAAAATAGCTTTGAAATAAATGTTAAAATGAGGACTCTAAGAGGATCAACATTTAAGGGGGCTACATTTAATGTCTGAATTACTTGAAACTGCAATTTGCTTTTGTCAGAATCAAATATTCCAAGAAAATGGTACTCAGAGCTATTGTACAAGATATTTTTTTAAGTCCTTGTGATTCAAGTATAGAAAAAATGTCAGGAAACATTATGATTTGTTCTCATCTTTTATTTTATTTTTCAAAATCCAGGATAATAAAGCCCTCATTTCACATCTAGAAATACTTGAAATAATATGCTCTTCAGGGGGGAAACAGACTGAACAGCAGTTAAGCTATTATTTTCACTAAACCAAATAATAGGCTTTAATAAAAAGCCTCTTCTTAGCTGTATTGTCCATTATTAACATGACTACATCAGTTCTGTAATATTCTTATTTCTAAAGAACTCTTGATGCTGCTTTTTACCTCAGAGAGTGGTAATCTATACATTAGTAGCTGATGTACATGTCTGACTGACCCACCAGTTGTGCCTGCCTGCAGCGAGCTGCGTTTTCTATGGCCAGCTGCTTCTTGTGGCCCAAGAAGGAAGAAGTCTCCGACAGCTGATGTACTGTGGTCACTTCAGTTTGGTTAGTTATCCCTGTGTAAAGTGCATGGCAACTTTAATAAGTTTGCTAAAAATATTGTGTACACTGCACTTGAGATTGGAAATGCTTTGAATTTTCTGTCTATTTCTGAAGATTAAAGGAGATTTTTAATACTAACCAAAGGGATCATTGCTGCTGGAGGATTGTCTGTATTGAACCACAGCTGAAATATATAGTGAGTATTTTGAAGGCAAACCCTTTTATTTTGTTTAACATTGCTGTCCCCACACATCCCTGTAGTGAGGAGGCCAGGACTTGGGGTATTAAAGCCTTGAGCCCACTAATTCTCTTCCTCTCTGAGTTCAGCATCCTGCAGATCAGAAAACCTCCAGAGTTTGTGCTCAAGTGCCCAATAGCTTCTTGAAACCAACACGTTTAATCTTTATAGCCGGAAGAGAACAGAACACAAGAGAAAGACATTTCAATGCAATAAAAGAGCTACATGCCTGTCTTTCTTACCCTAAGGCCTTTGCCCTGTGGTACCCAGGCACAGAAGTTTTGCTTCTTCAGATCCTGCAGTAGAATCAATGCACTTTATTCTCCGCAGAATTTCTTTAGGGAGATTATTTTAGTCTCTCTCCATTTTTTAACTGTTACCATTCTTTTGGATCACTTTGCTCCCAGATTGGCAAAACCAGCTGTGTTTATATTGCTCGTAGTCTGTCATAGGCTGAGATTCTTATGTATGTTACTCCTCCATCAAGGCTTGATCTTATTTCAGTAGTTACTACTTTCTCCCTAGGAATTACTTTCAGATAGATCTTTATTCAGATCTAGCCTAGAGTGCAGTGTCAAGACGATTGAAGTGGCAATAACCTTGCAAACTGATGAAGCAATGTTGGGAGGAATAAACAAGAGTTAGAACAGAAGTGAATACTAATGTCTTAGTCATCAGACCTACCATTTCCAAAGAAGAAATGTATTTAGTCATGTCTTGAAAGCAGCATCTTCTAAGGTAAGTACAAAGATCTTTTAGTGATCCTCCACTCTGTTTACCAGGAGGCTGCTTATTTGAAGGCATTGAATAGTTTAAGTCAGCTTTCTAGCCAGTCTGTCATTAATTAAATGAACATACAAATATGTTAAATACTCTGATTACCACATATACAGTATCACAATAATCGATATTTAAAAATTAACTTTATGTCCTTTGCAGCCTATGAAAACTTCAAGGTTATTGACTAATCTGGTTCTTACTCTGTGTAGCTGAGTGCCAGTGAGAAAGGGCTACTCAGAGCTTCCATTATGTTTTGATAAACACCCGATCTCAAGGCAAGGTGTTTCTTCCAGAATGCTGTTTATGACATCTTTTCCCTTAAGGAAATATACCATAATAAACTGCTGAAAAATGTTATATTTTTGCAGCAAATGTGAAATCTGTAAAGTCATTGGCAGTGTGCCTCATCAGTCCACAAGCAGGTTTGAAAGCCACAGGGGGTTTTGTGCAGGGAATATGTTTCCTACCAATGCAAATTTCACTAGTCCAAACGAAAGAATAATTTCCGTAGTTGCTAGTTTTTTATGTGTCATACTGTACCACCACTGAGCTACATGACTGGAAGAAAAAAAATAAATTAATTTTTCTTGTGGAGTAACAGATCTAGTGTGTTTAGGAAAACGGACCCAGGACTTGGATCTGAAGTTGAGAACAAACAACATGATCACAACTTTCCAATCATCATCTTAGAGGCCAAAACTGCAAGTGGACAGGCTAGGGCTTGAGTCTTCACCAGTTGCTAACTATATTGTGGCTATTCCTGCTGGCTTTTGGCTAGCTTGAGGAGGATGTTTCCAATACACACGGTATTATATGGGATCCTGGCCTTTTTATCATCTGAAATTGTGGTGGTCATTTTTCTAACTATAAATACATAATCAGATGGCCATCTATGTACTCTACAGAGATTAAGCGATAATATAATAATGACATGAAATGTATTAAATGCTACTTTCTATTTGTCCTGTCCTGGAAGGTTTAAAGAAAGATTTTCAATGTAGAATTGCCAGTTTTCTGGGTACTTCTTTGATAGAAAGTATCCACAGCCTAGTTCACAGCTGAGTCCTTTGTCTGTGTAGGAAAGCATATAGATTTATGGGTTACATTATGTTGTTTCTTAACAGAGGAAAGTTATTTTCCCCTGTCTGAAAAACAAGCACATTTATTTTAGAAAGCCCAGAGTTTCTCACTTCATATCCTCAGTATAGCGGTGCCGCAACTGCCCTTATGAAATCAGATCTTCCCTCAAACATGACAGGAATTTCCCAAGTAAACTTAATTTCATTAATTAACCAAACAAAAGCAAATCCACTGGTCAAAGAAGAACAGCTGCTTTCGGCAACTTTACCCACAACTGCTCTGGGAACAAATGTAAAGAATGATTTAAGTATCCCATTACTATAATTCAATTTTTTTCTATTACTTCTTACTTTTCTGTAATAGTATGTACTGATAATCATGTTACTTCATTAAAGAGAGGTTCAACTTACTTCTTTTGAAGAGTTAGTAAGATATTTAGAGCAAATCAATTTTGTTCTGTTAGCACTTGGGTGGAATGATTTGCTATAATGAGTACCTCCCATGACAACTCCTATACCATAGCATAAAGTAGGTGGGCTAATCTTTAAAATACAAAACACTTCCTTCAAGAAGCCACACAGCAATGTGTGAAGGACACCCTTTTCATCCTTGCAGTAGGATAGTGGAAAGGAATGATATAAGCTCAAGATGAAATTATAATTGTGCTGTCCCAGACATCAAGGTTTTTCTGGCTCTTGGTGGATACTTTACTTACTGAAGGCCCCTGTGACACAGCATAGTGGATGCTACGGGGGTTTGTTAGGGCAGATCATCAGAGCGCTTGCATATGGTGGTGTATCTGTGGCTATGGCAAATCAACCTTTCACACTGGAGAGACTTCTTCCAACCTTTCCCCTTCTAGGAGGCAAAAATTATATGAGATTTTTTACTTCTCTCCCTGCCAGAGGGCCAGGTGACAATCTTCAGGCGTACATGAGTAGCAGTAGAATGTGACCCTTTTTTCCCCTGCAGGGAAGACAGACAGGGAGAAAGATGATGTCTTTCCCTATATTACAGCCACATCTTTTGTGCTAGCCCTATTTGACTGCATTTTTAAAGGGAGTGTCAGAGGGATTACATAACAAGAGGACAGATGGTAAAACTTCCAGGAATACAGTGACAACGTATGCAATTAGGTGTTTCTGGATTTAGGGTGAATCATCCTTGTGCAAACTGAAAATTGGAAGTTAGCGCAAATGGCAGCAAGAATTTTAGCAGATCCTAGTGCAGGCAGGTGGGCTTTGATGTCCTAACGGCAGTGGGTGTTACTGAGGGCAGCTCCTGCCCACAGTATTTAAAATATAATTCATTTGTATTATGATGGAATTAAGGAGGGGGCACTGGAGGGGG
Organism: Aramus guarauna; assembly: GCA_013400195.1. Taxonomy (NCBI): domain Eukaryota; kingdom Metazoa; phylum Chordata; class Aves; order Gruiformes; family Aramidae; genus Aramus; species Aramus guarauna. Next base: position 126,226 of record VXBL01010262.1, read on the forward strand.
AGAAGGAAGGAGGGGGCAGACATGTTATTAATACCCTAAAGGCAAAAAACCATTTACGTTGCCTCGTTTCTTTTAGCATTCACTGTTCTAGAATAAGGGGAGCCACCAAGAGGATGATTGCTTGCTGGAGTCTGTCAGACAGCCTGAATCCTCAGCTGTGAGGCACCTTCCAGAGGCTGTCCGAGTTCTTCCATTCAGTCACAAATTCTTATATGGCACATAAAATTTATACAGTCTCTCAACCAGTGCACTGACAGCACATTTTCATGAGACTGGAACTGCGGGCATTATGTGGCTATATCCCGCATTAGTTTCAATGTTAAAGCTCTAAATTCTGTGAAATCTTAGATACAATTCTGACCATACCAAGTGCAAGCTTGTGGACCTGATTCAAAATATATTTGTGGTGCTGTGGGACCTACAGGTTCCATAAGCATAGCCAGAAGAGGCTTGTATGTAGATATTTGCCAAGTAACTAGTGTTCAGCGGCATTCTGAAAAACTGGAAGTGGTCTTCTGCCAAACATGATTTGGAAGCCAACCGATGAATAAATGGTGTTCAGGTAAACACTTGTACCTAGTCATTTATTCCCTTCAAACGTTGACAATAAGGAACGTTCTAATAATTACTCAATGTCATAGCCTCCAGGAAAGAAAACAATGGGCTGAGTTCATTCCTGGTGTAACCGTAGTTAAATTTGCCTTTCGCAGTTATTTAAAATGTCTTTTAGGGAACAACAAATTGGGTCTGGCATCACATTTGTTCAAAGACTCTGTATGAGTAAGCTTTTATTTCTATCTGTCCTCTAAAGCCTCCTGAAAAATTGGCATGGAGTATCAGGGGTGTTAAATCATTACATCTATTTCTAAACACATTACATCTATTTCTATAAACTTTCCTCAATTCCTGTTTGTTTGTTTCTAATTTGAGTCCAAATTCAGATCCGGAATTTAATTTCTGGATCTCTGTTTCTTTCAGCAAATAACGATACTGAAGTTACGCTGGGAAACGAATTGCAGTTTTATCAAAGCAATTTTGCCTGCATCTAAACCCATGTTAACTAGAGCTTTGAAAAACACTTCTGGCAGGTCATTTACCTTTAGTCTGTCAGAATCTTGTTCAAAAATATGTTGTGGTGGTTTTGCTTGTTTGTTAACAAAAATTGTATAACTCATTTTTTTCAATTTCATGACAAATCAAGGGTCACTTGGAAGTTGCTTGTTTTAGTGGCATCCTTGATTGCCTTCTATGGTGTATATTAAGAAGCCCAGGTCAGTGTTGCATTATTTTTGATCTCTTAGTGGATGAAAATGAGATTGCAAGGGAACAAAATGAACCCTGATTTCAGTACATGTTCCTGAAATACTCCTGATATTTTTTCACAACTTGCTGCTAACAAATGCTACTAGTACAATCACTCCTGGGAGATGAAATAAAGAAAAGGAAATTCAAAGTTTTCATCCAAAAACATATAAATTCAATCCTGACCAATATCAGTTATTGCTTGATAATCCTTGTTGAGGCTAAGACCAGTGGGCCTTCAGTCTTTTGATTTTATTGACATACTGTATTTAAGCCCAATTTCTTTCCTTTTTACCAGCTAAAAGTATCATGAAGAATGTGTTATAACAAGGTATCATTTCCTCTTAGTAGGTACTGAAAAAGAATATGAAGCAGGGCAAATATTCTCTGAAAATCAGGACTTTGTCATGGTCAATGTGCATTGGAAAGGATAAACTTTTAAATACACAACAGTGAGACAGCGATTAATTATCAGATCATCACCCATTGATGACAGTGGTAGTCTTTGCATTGATTTCAGAATTCATTGAGATTCATTGAATCTCCTGAGCAGCACTTTTTTAACTCATAAAAGTGTCCTCCTGACATATCTTTCCTGTGCAGATTTCCTTTAAAGTGAGTTATAGCTATCCAAAATTGGGATGGTATTTGAAATTCTGCTGATGGTTTTGGCAGTTTTGCTTTTTTGTTTCTGTTTCAATCTTGATATACTTCCATATGCTATTTTAGTCCTCACTGATAAACTCGTTTACTTAAAAATGTTTAAAATTTTTTTGAGACTGTAGTTTTTAGATTATTGTCCTATGCATAAAAACAAGAGTTGGTCTGAGTCACTGAAGAAATACTGAAAAAGGATTTAAAGGCAACAGAGTTGAGATCAGTGAGGCCATAAGTAATTGCATCTTGAGTTTACTGAAAAGGGATGTGTTTTGTGTAATCTCACATAGACAGAATGATTTGGTCACATTCACTCTTTTGTTAACAAATTTTCTATGAATGAAAATGAAAATTGACATCAATAGAAAAAAAAATTTCTATGAAGCTCTTTCTGATGTTCAAGTGCAGTGTCAAATGTTGATTAACATTGCATACTTTGTAAAAAAAAATGAAACACGTATTACCATCTGACAAAGCCACCTCTTTAAACCAACTAAAACATTTTGTTCTACTAGGATAATGTCTTTTGAGCACCTTGTTATGAATTTTAGGCTGTTGTTTAATAGACTTTGAAGGAGCAAGCCTTCACTCCTGATTGTTCATAACTCTGATCAACACCCTTGTGCCTTCTCCCTCAGTGCACCAAAAATGACCCACATATCCATCATTATGGTCATTCTGTAGTATTGGACCAAAACCTACAAGAAGTGGATTTAGATGTATCTCTGTTATAACTATTTCTGCTAGTGTAGTCAAATATCCTGGCCGCCTATGGCAAAGATAATCAACCTATAATTTTGTGAGAACAGAAGTCAGGCTTCTATCATTTTTTGGTCCTCTAACTTTCTCTGCAGAGCCCAAGCAGGGACAGGGATGAACAGGGTGTGGGAGACCTCACACCTACAGCTTCACCCACTCATGCTGATTTGGATCAGTATGAGAAAAGTTCTTGCTTCTTTTTGGAAAAAAAAGGCTGAAGGCCAGTCTATTTCTCTCCATCACATGCTGGTGCCATAGGGTAGATGAGAATGTTGAGCACTTCTCACAGGGAGAAATCAAGAAGGACCATGTGTACATGCTGTGGGCTGGGGTGTGTGCCAGGAGCAGAGACGTGAAAACACATGGACAACCCAAACTTCCTCTAACAGGCAAAAGAAACCTGTGCACTTGGGGTATGTCCACACAGAAGTTGTTTTGGTTTTGACTTATTGATTTATTCAATATTTATTTATATTAAAATAGTTTTTGCCTCCTCAAATAAGGGTTATTCTTTACAGGAAGACAGTAGTAACTGGCAGAAGACATGATGGTAACTGTATCTGTAGTAGGGACAATAGCCTGGGAATTACACCGGTGGAAGCACTCTTCCAATTGAAATATTTAAGCCAGTATAAAATTGCTGTGCCTTGGTATAACTTAGTTGGTTCTGTTTAAACAGCTGGACAAGGAAAATCCAGGAGTAAAGCTTCACCCCTCGGGCTGCAATGGTTGTTGCAGCCCCCAGCAGCTGTAGCACACAGGCAACAGCAGTGGTCAAGGGACGGAGGGCAATGGGTCAGGTATGCCTGACAGAGGGAAAATGTTTCCACACAGGGCTGACAGAGTTTTCTTTGCCTCAGCAGCATCACCTGTCTTGGAAGAAGAACTCAAAACTAAGAGAGGGACGGAAGAGATCAAGATGTCAACTGCTGTTCCTCTTTTGAAGTTTCGGTAGATGGAGGTGAGTAATGATTTGACAGGACCCCAATAAATAATGATGGAAAGAAAAGGAATCTGTCCAATTCCTGCAATGGATTCAAATAACTGTAGCAGGCTATATAAGTGTACGGATAGGTATATGCATGCATATATCTTTATGTATGTGTGTGTTTACCAATATAATTTTTCAATTGCTTATGGTTTACCAGACATGCTGAAATGCTTCGCAAGTTACAGTTATGGTGTACCTCATAAAACAAACAAACAAACAAACAAACAAACAAAAAGTAGCCCATTTTTAAAATGTATTATTACCCAATATATTATAGGGGCTTCTGTGGAGCAATGACACTCCATTACATACATATGTGTTTCAGTAACCTAAGAAACCGGATTATTTACTCAATGGAATATATATATCTATCTTTATCTATACAAGATTTCTACTATGAGGCTTCTGCATGTTGGATGAATTGCTAAAACATGAAATGTAAAAGATGAGGTGGGATAAAACAGTCTGCATATAGACTCCACCTTTAAATATATTGTATATGCTAAAATATTATGAAATCTCTTTGAAGTCTGTAATCATTTTGCATCCATTATTTTCAAATGCTGACCTTTTTGATAGGATAAGATTAACTAACTCATGATAGTGTCACTGACGCTTGAGATACCTCTGTATACTTTCTCCACATGAAAGCACTGTGTATTTGTGTCCCATTCTGTGGCACCGTGGAGGGTTTCTCCTAAAAAGAAAATGGATGTCTCTTAAAGGAAAAAGTCACTGTTGTGGAAAAACAACAGAACGAGTTTCTGAGAATTAAGAAGCATATCAAAACCCATGTAGCTCTTGGCTTAAATTGTTCAGAGCAGTCTTATATTCTTCTGAGTAGTTCAGAAGGGAGTCATTGCCTCCTTGTTTTCCAAGTCTGAGCCCCTAAAGATTGGGTAATGGGTGAGAATAAAAACATTTTGATGACACAAGGTTTACAATGGGATCATTGTCAGATTTGTACCTCGAGGGCTCTACTGGGGGCCATTGTCATGCCTGTTTCCTTTCTGCTAACGAGTGGATCCTGGTTCTCACTGAGGTATAGTGAGAGATCAGTGTAGCTACCCAAGAGCTAGCAGAGGCTTATCTTTCTTGTCAGCCTCCCCGTACTCACTGTGACAAAGTGAAAGGCTTTGGAAAAACCAGACTCATTCAGTGTAATTGAACTAAATGGATAATAGGACACTTATTAGAGCATTAAACAGAAGAATACTCTTTGTCGGCTTTTGCAAAGACTACAGCTCTTTGTCATTTTATAATAGACATTCACTTAGGAGTCTATTCTTTTTTGTATGCATTAGGATTTTTAAGATATCTAACTCCCATCAATATTAATGGGACTTGTGCAAGTAAACCCTGGGAATTCAGAAAAATAAAAAATGAGACCTTCGTGTTTCTAGGAAAAATGCAACCAAAAGCCTAGAATAACTCAGAGTCTGTAATTGTTTGTTTCTATTATGGGACTATCTTGGAGGCAAAAAAGAGCTCAAATTATAAATTAAACCCAACCATGTGAGGACAAATTCTACAGTCCTAACTTAGCCTAGATAAGAATGTGCCCTTCAGACAACCTAGGTCCATCCAGTTATCTCAGCTTTTTGTGGAGTAAGAGGGAACTCAGAATAAAGCAATCTAGCTCAGTAAGATCCTCCTGCTTTCCAGTCTGAAACCTTCCTATGCATTTCTTATATAAGGTTATCGTCTTGCTTTATTGGCATCAATCAGAAGGATACATGTTGACATGAGGAATCAGAGGTGCGTTTTTATCCAGTGTTATGATTTGAAAATACTGGCAATGCTAGTAAATTCACCTTTTGAGTTCACCTCTGCATAGATCCAGTAATACTCAGTTTATAGCTTATTGGTGTCTTTCATCTTTAAAATGCTTCGCAAATGTTAAACCAGATTGTCTTGTCATTTAATCAATGCATCGGTGTCACCCAGAGCTAGGTGTGAAACCATTAGAGTTCACAGCGCTTGTAAATTAGGTAAAACCAGGAAGAGATGATTAGCCATTAGCATTTATCTTACAGAGAAAGTATTTCAGCTGGACACTGCTCTCCTGTTAATATCAAAACTTACATTTTTTACAAGACCAACCTTGCAGTAAAAAAATCCCAACTTCTAGTGTTTTTTCACCCTGCCATTTCTCTTGTTTTACAGGTGGAGAAACTGAGGGAGGAGTATGGCTGTAAATTGCTCTAGTCCAGAAAGCCACAAAGTCAGGAGCAGAATTAACATTCAGTTACCACGGCTGCCCTTCACTAAAGCATCTCTCACTCTTGCGGAGTAACTTGTTTCTTGTGAACCCAGCTGGCAATTAAAAATAGCAGAGGGAAGAAGGAACTGGGGTGAAAGGACAGGTAGTGCAGTTCTGCATTCTCTTTTTATTAATAGATGGAAAACCAGAGAGATTTGCCTGGGTATGGAGTGCAGCCTGACTCTGTTTTGCCTCCTCGCTCAGTTGCTACAGTATCTGAAGAAACATCCTATTTGTCCCTCATGGTTTCCTTATTAAGTTGGTACAGTGCTTCGTGCATTTGCTTTGCGCTTATAAAAGAGTAGGAAGTTTTCCCGCAGGGTATTTTACCAAATGGAGCAGTACCCACCCACTCACAGCCGCAGTGAAACTTCAGTCCTTTGGGGTCACCTGTGGCTGTGCTAACGGTAAGAAGAAAACTGGGTTTCTTCAGGCAGTCCGTTAGTTTTTCTATTAGTTGTTTACACCTGTCTCAGGTAAGCAAGGCCCGGGTTTGAAAAAATAGATTGCCTGGGGAAGCAGCTAAATATTCACTTAATAGGCCCAATTCCCACCTCGTTTACCTTTATGTAATCAGAAACAAACTCATCTAATGCCGAACAGAGTTACATCAAAGTAGAACCAACCTGATGGGAGAAATCAACCCATTACATTTGAGGATCCTCTATTATGTTTTCTTAAAGACAGGAGGTTGCCTAATAAAACTGCTACGGTGTAACTGAATGTTATGCTTTAGGAAGACTTTCAGCAAAGTGGCTGTCCCTTTCGATTTACTGGGTATTTGTATCGAGGTCTTTGAATGCCTGAAATAACCCTCTCTGTTTATTCCTAGTTGGGAACATTTCGATTGCCTTCCACTAGATGGCTACACAGAAGGCAATTTTGCAGGGAGCAGAGGCAGGCAGCCCTTAATGTCTGCGGGAAATTTATTTGGGTTTTTTTTTTTCTTTTCTAGTTCAGTCTCTGACTACGTGATGCAGCTGAGCTTCCCGATCCTAAAACTCCTTGTTCAGTGGAGGCTGGAGGAAATCACTGCCTTGGAGGAACCTGCAGCAAATCAAACAAGATGATCCGTTTGATCCTGGTTTCATTCAGCGCCACTTTGCATGCCAAGGCCGCGCTCAAACTGTACGTCCCTACCAGCGAGTCGAGGGAATGCCTTGAGTGTTGTGTGCGACAGAACTTAACACTGGCCCTTGTTATGTGGGGGATACAAAACCAGGTGTAGCCTGGCGCAAGTTATGCTACGCGGGGTATGAGACCATAGTGCTACAGCAATTAGTATTGTGCCCAACTTTATCACCTGCACTACTAGTGTGATCCAGAGCATTAATTTGTCTTCCCCAAATTAGCCAGAGCACCTTATTCTAGCTGTCTACAAGCTGTAGGAGGTCAGAGAGTACCTGATCAAGTATAAAAACCTGCCAGGACTGAACTCTTGTCATTGCTTTCTGAATGTATTTAAATTAGGAGAGTGAACTTGTACGAGGTCAGCATTTTGTGGAATGGTAGTTTTAATCTTGAGGTAGAAGCCTGAATCTATTGCCTTGCTGATTTGGGGTTTTTTTTTGGAACCAGCTTAATCCTAAGTGCATGAATATTAGATAGTCTTAACTGGGACCAGTGAGATGCAGCAGGTGAGTTTTCTGTTGCTTTTTTTTGTTTTGTTTTCCAACAGCTGTGCATGGAAAGTTTCTCCTAATTATAACAACTTGTTGGGGTTTTTTATTGTGTTTCTCCTTGTTGGACTGCAGCATGTGAAGGAGATATCATTATTTGCATTTTATAAATTGGAAATGGAAGTGTTTCCCAGTGAGGTGACTTTCTTGAAGCCTTCCAGTCTGTCTGTGGCAGACCTAGGAAGAACAGGGGTAAAAATCCCACGAATCCCAAAAGAGATAGGGAAATGGGGAGACCAAGTTGCAATGTCCTGGGCATTTTGGTTTGGGGGTTTGGCTGGAGGCAGTAATGTAGCTAACATTAGTGGAAAAGCTAGTGGCTTCTTTACTGTCTTTACTTGTGCAGCTTAGGATGCAAACATGTAGACACCCTAGAGAAGGATTTTTTTTTTTTTTTTAAAGTCCTGTTTGTATCTAAACATTTTGTTGAATCTGGAATTTACTCTCCAAAAAGCTAAGGATGCAAATAATAACCCAAAAATAAATAAATCTAGAGCAATGGATGCTGTATCATAAACAGAAAACACTGTGAAAGAATGGAAAAATCCTGCTTAATCTTTATGACCCACTTTTTTTTACATTTCATGTAATATTTTAAATCAAGACAATCAGATATAAGTCCATATATGAAATTTATACTCCCATATCAGTCTTAATTCTGAGTTATGTTAACCAAGGCTTGGCCGTATCATGGGGCATGACTCTCCTTTGTCTGTTGCCCTTTCTAGCTGCAACAACAGAGCTGAAACTCTCCTCAGGGCCCCAAATTTTTGGTAGGTTTTGTGAATTTATTCCTTCCCCCCCATATATCTTTCTACTCTGCACTTTCTGTATCTCTGAATATTACTATTTCTATTGTGTTTTAATGTATGAGTCTCAGTCAGGATATAATCCTCTGTGTTCTTTTACTGTAAATTAGTACAGTATTTTGTGTGGGAACATATGTAGGTGTAGAGATAGAAATAGTCATCTTTAAAGTTCAAAAAATGAGTGTAAGTCAGACTTTTCTACAGTTTAATTTTAAAATATTTATGAAGGACAACCTGCTGTTTTTCTTGCAGCCTCAATTATGCTGTGTGGGAATATAGTTCTACTGTGCCAGTGGTTTCTGATATAACCATTGCTTTAATGAAACTCTATTCTGTAGCTTACATACAGCTAGGGAATAAGGGTGAGAACAGAGAAGTGCCTATTGCATCATGCAATTCTGTATGCTATATGAAATTCTGTGTATTGGAAACTTGGGGTCACAGTTAAGGTAGTTCTTGCACAAATTCTAATTTGTGTTTATATTCTGCCAGTGGCCATGATTTAGCACAGTCTGCACACGTCTTGGGATAGAGAATGGCAATGCTGGGGTAGAAGGGAGACAAATCTGGACTGGTGTGTGCACAAGTGGCAGAAAGCGCCTATGCTTCAGCAGCTGTATTTCTCCCCCAGTTTACCAGGATGTCTGAGACTTGGTGCCGCTCTTGCTATCACTTCACCTAACGCACTCTTCTAGCCCACCAGTACAATGTCAGTATCTCAACTGTCGATGTTTACTCTAGTTTACGTTTTTTGGACTTGTCAACAACCAAGGACTCTTGTCAACCCCTGCATTACTTTGCACCACCTGCCATTTAAGAACATTCTTTGTGTAATATCTAGGGCAGCCCCCTCCCTGCCACAAGGATACTTTTCCTTAGAATATGAATTGGTATCTATCTTTAGGAACCAAGTGTGGAAAACAAGACACAAGTTGTACTTTATGTGTAAGTTAAAGGCAGTATTTCAAGGAATATGGAAAGTTTATGGATGGGATCCTCAGTTTTCACGCAGTAACATTTTGATGAATTGCATATAAGTGTCAACATATTAATTGTGGTATCTATAGCATTTGTAAGTGTTAGCTCTAGGGACCCCAGTCATAGTTGCAAAGCATCACATAAATACGTAGAATTCATTCAATCCCTCTCCTCAAGCCCTTGCCCATCTCACAAAGTTCAACTCTTCAACAACTGTGGGCTCTCCAGTTCTTACACATAGAAGAGAGTTGAGGGGTTTTGTTGAGTGAATTGTTTCTGTGTACATTGACACTGGAGAAATAAGAAAGTAAACAGGAGACGAAAATGAAAGGGCCATAAAGTGAGGAGGTGTTATTAGAGGATAGAGGGTTATAGCTCAGGAGACTTACTTTTCATTGCTAGCTTTCTCAATGCATCTCTTGAACAAATTTGGAAGTCACTGCACCTCACTTTGTCTCAGCTGCTCCATCTATATGCACCCGTCTCTTAAGCCACTTCAAAATCAGGTAATGGATGGTATGAGCATGAGTTGTGTAATGCTGAATGCAGAGAGTGATGCAGCTAAACTCGAAAATAATTTTGTTCACCTTACCATTTCACCTCAGAATTACTGGCACAGTAAATCTGTTTATCCCATGACTAACTTGCATTAATGGAATTGAAACGTGTAAATTGTTACTTTTTCAGCTGTGGCTCCCAAAGAGGCTAAATGCACAATGACTATACCTACATTTCAGATCAGTACTGATCAGCAACAACAAGACTAGGAGCTGAAGCGCCCTTGTCCATCATGCAGAGACAATAATTAGAATGAAAACTCAGCTTTAAATAAACAAACCCCCAGACAAAAATCTTACTTTCTATGGGTAAGTCTCAATTGTGTTGTGCGGAGGAGCTGGGCAGCACTGCCAGAGGAGTCTTCCCAGGTTGGCATGAAGGGTGAGGAGCTCCGAGCTGCACTGCTGACTCCTGTGGACAGGAGCCAAGAGAAGCACCTGCACTAATTCTTGCTAATTGCTTCCTAGCAGGCACCGGCTCTGCACAGGCTGCTCAGGAAGAACCAGCTTCAAAAGTCAGCTCCACTGGAGAAAAAAAAAAAGTATTCAGCAGCAATTAGGAGATGGTCACCCAGACATGAAATTTGTATTCACTCACAAACAGCAGTCACGGTTAGATTCCCCACAACCTCTCTTCACTTCACATACATTTACAGGCAATAGAGGGGCTAGTCAAAGCTTGTTGCTCTGACAGTGATTTTTTTCTACTACCTGTATGTTTTCCTCATTGCACGCCGGGGGCTGCTGTGGGAGAAACATGAATGCAATCAGTACCTGCACAAAGTGTATTGGGGAATACTGCCAGGGCAGCCAGCTTTCTCTTCACTTGTTGCAGCCCTTTGAGCAGAATCGTAATCTGCATGTATGCGTGGAAAAAACCCCAACAACAAAACCTACAGTGATAAAATAATAGAACTCGCAAAAGCCAGAAAATTCAGAGCTAGTACTGGCAATCCTGTGCTCCCTGTGCAGCTCAGAGCCAAACTGTCTCGGCTAATGCAAAGGGATTTCAGTGATGCTGGGAAGTTCAAATACTCTTTCAACAGATACTTTCTGTTTAGAGAACCTCCACCCAAATGCTTGCCTACTGATTAGTTAAATTTGACAGACGGCTTTCGTTCCTATTTCTGTATTGCTTTTCATCAGCTTAGTGTTTATCCCTCGTGTTACTTTACAGTTGTGTTTTGATAACTTCCTTTTTTTTTAGCCTGCCTAGTCCCCTTGTTCTGCTTCCAAGTGCTCAGTTTCCCAAATTCCTTTTCAATCTATCTTGCAGCATGGGAGAAATGCTTTCGTTTCCATAGGACTCTGCTGCTCTGTGTTCAGTGCTGTTGTACGCACTAAAGGACCCTCTGAACAGATTCTCTGCTGTATCGATTGCTGAAGCTTAGAATGCTTATTCTGCACCCAAGAGAGGGGAAAACAAAAATGGATGGAATTTTTCAAGTCTTCTGAAAAAGTTTAGTCTGAATATCACACTTACACAGTTTTGTTCTAATTTATTTGAGACTGCAAGTCCCACTTTTGCTTATTTCTGATGTTACTTACTAATTCTCAATGCAGGCCGCAATAAGGCTGATGGTGTACAGTTTGACTAGAAGCCAGAACTCTCTACAATAAAATCTGTAGCTTATCATATTCAGAGGTATGAAGGTAAATTGTAAAGCTTAAAGACTTGATTCCTGTTTAAGTCTGGTGGTTTGAATTGTAACCTCTCTGCTGTTGTATGCAGGCATCTGGATGGGCTTTGTCCACATTTAGGCATCTAAATTTTCTGCACCCTGGATTGTGGTTGGGATTCCCCATCTAGTCAGCAGCAAGAAAGCAGCATTACTAAAGTACAATGGCTCGGGTAAGGTAGCTGTCTAAAACAAGTTTTGCTCTGTGTGTGTCTGTTTCTCTCCACTCCCTTTAAAGGATCCAGCAGATCAGGCAAAGACAGTTCACAGCCTGGGGAGAAGAGTTTTGGTGCCTACAAAGCACAAACTGCACCTTTTTTCTGGCTTATGTCCCTTACTGCATATTTCCTCAACAGCTTTTTTTTT
>VXBL01010262.1:138285-178115 GCA_013400195.1 Aramus guarauna
TTTTTTTTTTTTTTTTTTTTTTTTTTTTTTTGTGCAACTCTATTATAATCTGTTTGGTTTGGGACTGCCTTTTTCATTAGGAAGTGTAAGATTTAATTACCTTTTTTTCTGACTTCATAGTGAAATAAAGCTATGGTGGAAAACCATAAAACAAATAAAGATAATTCAATGTTTAATATTGTTCCTTTTACTGGATGAAAGTCATTAATGAGATAGAGATCTAAATGCCGTCCTCTCTGGGGTGGAACAGGGCAAATCTTTTCCTATAATGCAATAATATGTAATGATGGAAAAGACTTTCCCATCCAAATGAACTTGAAACTTAGAAAGAATGTAATTATTCCAGTTGCCATGTACCCAGCGGCATGCATTTCTGTGATTTGATCCAAGATCAAGTCCCAGAAAGGATGAATATTTGTGGATTAAGACACACATGTGCAGACACACGTACATGTGCTACAAAGGCTAGAGCTCTGCAAATAACTTGTTTCCTTCTCAAAGTGTCAACAAACTATGAAAAGAATGGTTTGGAGTAAAAGAAATCAAAACACCGTCAATGCCAAGATGGCACTAACTGTCTTCCAGGTTAAGAGGAGATATTTTAGTCAAAACCATATAAAACTGTTGCAAGTAACTTCGTGTTTTCATGATTAAATTTACTTCCAACAAAACAATAAAACAGGTCTGAACTGATTAAAAGAAATTCTATTAGGAATTTGTCCTGACTAAAACAATTTTATTGTAATCAGCACTTCAGTCAATGTGAGCTTTTGTTTCTTAAATGAAGGAATTAGTAAAAATAATCTACTCTGTTCATGTTGCAATCAAATTGCAAAACATGACTTGGAGAGATCTAAACACAGAAGAGGAAACTCAAATAGCAACCAGAGGTAAAGGCGGGCAAGGAAAACTTCTGAGTTTGACTTTTATGCCCAGGGAAAGATTTTTTTTTTTTCCAGTGTAGTAAATGCTACAAAATGCTCATTTTGTTTCTCTACTTTCACCTTGGCACATCTTACCCTCTGTTACTGCAGCATGTGGACAAGCACGGTGCGTACAAGGTAGGGATTGAACTGTGTTTTCCATTGAGCGTAGCCTGGCATATTAATTAGTCTTAGGATCCCCAAGCGTCAGCTGAGGAGCTTACAAGCCTCCTTTATGGGAGTAAAGCGCTTGCAGAGGGAGGTGACCTCCCACGGCCCATTTTCCATGGCAGGCTGGAAAGCTTTCCTGGAAAATGCTCATCAGCTCCCTCTTTATTTCCCTCCTTCCTGCCCTCACAGGTTTCATCTTTCCCCAACAAGGTGATATTTATGGAAATTGGCCAAAGCTATCTCTGGCTCACTAGAGGAAGGTTTCTGTCCTGTAAGATGGCTTACAGGAGGTGAGGAGGTGCGTAGGCTCGCGCTGAAGGAGCCGTGGCTGTGTGCGTTCCTGGGAGGTGGTACGACGTGCCCTCAAGTCACAAGTCATTGTTCTGTTTGGCTTTAATTGTGTATGTGAGTTGATCTGCTTGAGATTGATGAGGCATTTACTCCTAACAAAGAAACAGTTCAGGGGACGCACTTTCCATCAATGTGTATAATAGATAAAATAATTAATGCCTTTCGCAGCCCTCTTCTCTTTCTAGGGGGAGAAGGCTTAAAGGAAGGTGGGAGGAGGAAGAAAAATGAGGAGAGATGCTGTGAGAAAGTTCTGAGGTTACTTTTTCCTGATTGTTATTGGAAGCAGGTAAGCCTTTGAAAGGAAAGAGCTGCTATGTGATCAAATAAAAATAATGTAATAGGCAGCAACGTAAGTGCATGTATAGTTACTCTGAATTGATTTAAACTGACACAAGGAAGTATCAAGTTCTTGGTTCCTTTGAAAAATAGCTTCTATGTATTTTCTTCATGAGGAGAAGGCTGATATCTTTTAAAAGTTAAAGTTGTTTCATTTTGCAGAGTTCAAAATGTGTCGTATTTGGCGGATGGAGAAATAGAGAGGTTTATTTTCATATCTTTATGAAAATAGTTATTGAACAACAATCAGAAGAGTAGAGTTTTAAGGAAATTAAAGTATTGATGATCACCTCAAAATCTTAAATAACCCCTTTGCAAGATGATATGACCAATAATCTGTGCTTAATTGATAACATCAACTAATAACAACAGAATAGTTGTTACTTTACAGGTGTTTTGGGGAAGGAAAAAAGCAAATACCTTTAGGTAAAAAGTTTTCAGAACAAAATTCATATTTTCCTTTTTTGATAAAGATGCAGTTTCAGGGGAGAGGAATTACGTTCCACAAAGAAAACTGAAAACTAACTTCTTATGAAAAGTAGCTTCTGTTATTTTTTGGTAATAGTTCCTAGCTGTTTTGGTAGAAAACACTATATTCAAAATATATGAGACATTAAAAAAATAAAAATTTTGACATGAAAAACATTTAAAGATGTTGATTTACAGAAGGCTATATAAAATCCTCTTCCTTTGAAAAATTATGGCCAGCTGTGTTTAGTACCCTTTAATTATGTATTTGATCTAGTATGTCATTTTTTCATCCTGCTTTCCCCAGCTGATTTCTGACTGAGCAACTCTAAAGCATACAGTGGTAACTGGGTCAGCTATATTTTTGGTGTGACTTGAAAGAGAGAATAAGTTTTCCTCCGTAAGGAAAATTTGGAAAGTATTTGGATTTGGCCCTGAGAAGAAAAAGTCCAAAGTGAAGGAATCAAGCATGAAAACATATAAAATGTATGTTTTGTGGAATAGTTTTTATAGGACAAGATAAAATGATGCTTGCATCACCGCAGCTACTAGTTATTCCGCGTGTCAACACTCTTTGCTTCGGGTGAGGAAACGTCCTACTGTTAGTGACTCTCAGGAACCTATTCCAATACATAGGCAGCATTCAAAGAAAATTCAATCCCAAGAAAAATTATATGACAAACTACTGTTTACTGCCTTGAGAAATTCACCCTCCTCCTCCAAGATTTCTAAACTTTCACACCAAAGCTTTGTCTCCATCAATGAGCAGAAAGATCCTTCTCAGAAACACCATTGCTTCTTCTCACAGATGGCAGGAAGAAAAAAAGACAAAACGATGAGGCCAACGAGGGCTCCAGCAAGACAAACAGAAAAGCAAAAGTCAAAGAAGTCTTATCAGACAATGTTTTTTTGACGGGCCATTGGTCTAAACCTTGCAACTTGCCTGTTTGGGAATAAAATTTAAAATAAGGAAACGGGTATTGACATCTTAAAAAAAATAACATTGTGAAAAGATTTCCTCTTTCTCCTTTTCCCTCATATCCACAAATTGTTTTCACTGGAGCTTGTACGCGAGGCCTGCCAAGTGGCAGAGCCCCAGCTGTTATTCTGCTGAGTATTTTTGTTGGAAACATGAAGTTTTATAACTTGAACTATGAACTCAAGTAAACTCTTGTTCTCACTGAGGTGGGCTGTGAGCTGGTTGGCTACAACCTGTTTTAGGGCACGTGTAAAGAGTTTGTAACTCTCCAGAGCTGCAAGACTCGCCTCCAGCCCACGGTATGCTTCGGGGAGAGGCTGCCTGACACTGGCTCTGGCTGAATGATGGTGTGATCCCACCCGGGCTCATCTTGCCTTGGGAGCAGAGCCTTTCTCTTTTGTGATTATCTTTATCTCCATCAGTTCGGGCTTATTAAGTTTATTCTGGCTTGTGAGTGTTCATTAAGCTTTAGCTGTCTGCTTTGAGAGGTAAAAGTGATTTTTCTTTCTCAGGCGGAAGGGGCCATTTAATTGCAAGGAGAAGCTCTCTGCTCCTACTGGTCCCTCGGTATTTCACAGGCAGTCACTCCGACCCCTTCAAAACACAGACTTGGGCATAGCACTGTAAAATGGTTCACACCTCTTCTTGCGGTTCAACCGAATTAAACCTGAGAATGTAACAAACCCCAAATCCATATAAACTGTGAGGGAGGGGGAAACTGGCCGAGTGATGTTTGCCCCAAAGTGCCTTTGCTTGGAAATTTCTTGTGCAGACATTTCTGCCCACTTACATAAGCTAGATGACACTGCTGCAGAACAGATGAAGCATCTGTCTTGGATATTTATAAAAATGCCACTTTTGGAAAAGTGTGATTACTTGTTTGTTTATTTATTTTTCGTATAAGGAGAAAGGCTGGATGTGAATACTGGCTGGGCTGTCCCAAGCCTGCAGGTGTTCTGGAATGGGCACAGGATGTTTTCGGTCACTGCTGTTGAGCGTGGCATTGTTGAGGGATGGCTTTGCTGAAGGGGGCTCTGGAATCCCTGCCTCCTGGGAAGGCTTCGCTCTGGGGCCTTGCCTCGATAGCAGGACTGTACTTGTCATCCTCGCACCCATCACGGCAGCGCGGACATATTGCCAACAGCACAGGCACTTTCCCACTTCTCTCTCCATACGTTGCTGCCAATATCGAGCAGAAGATGTACCACTCCTAGTTAAGAACAGGCTAGGGCTGTGCTGGAGAGGGTTTGACAGAACCAGGTAAAGCACAGCCAGATTTTGAACTGGCAATAAAACCCCATCTCCATTAAGTTCACCTCCTCCCTGTTACCTTCTTAGTGGGGCGGCACAGCATCTCAGCTGGCTTCTCTGACATCCCTGCTCCTCTCATGCACATCCCCGGCACAGCCACAGAGCTGCCTGGTATTAGTTGGCACAACCCAGGAATAAACGCTGCTGCTGGTGGCCCAGAGTTCGGTGGCAGAGACTGCAAGCATTACCTTTGCAAATAGTCAATGACGCTTTTACCATACTGCATTCATTACTGCCCCGGTACCTTCTGAAGGGGCTTAGCAACTTGGATTTCTTCTGTAGCCTGAAGGGTGAGTGCCTCTTCCAGCAACCCTGGCATGATGGACCTGTCTTTGCAAAGAGCATGCTAATACTGATAGGGCCAGAAAAGTGTACTTGTTGAATGCAGGCTTCCAAAGGGGTCAAATTGCCCTTGTGGCTCTCATTAAAAATGTCCAGAAAGCGAGGTGGACACAGCTGCCATCACTAAAGAGGAAGAAACACCAAGGCGGCATGATGCTCGAAGGCACTAGGATGAATAGGCCTTTATTTTCTGACCCAGCACAGACTCTAGAAGTGGCTCATTTGACTTCATCTGTCCTGACAGATACTTTTGCTCACAGTGAGTGCATCACTGTCCTCTTCCACAACACTTTTGTGGGTTTTGTTTTGCTGTAGAAGCTGAGCTATTACTTGATAAGTCTAAATCAATGACTTTTCAACATTTTCCAATTGCAGCCCCCTAAATAATTTCCAGCGGTGGTGCAGTCTGTTATCTAGTGGATTTAAGCGTATTGACAACAGGCTGGCTTCCCTGCATGAACCATCATGGGCCCCTTAGAAGCTGTTCTTACTCTGGGGATGTTTCCACCACAGGTTAGAAATTGCAGGTCTAGATCATTAATATCCTCCTAGCTAAATCTGTAGCACGCCTCACAGCAGCGTACACGGGCTAGATGGCAATACAGCCTGCCAATGTAGTGTTACCTTGCTGCTGTGGGGCAGCTCCCCCCTGCTGCACGCAGAGGATAAAGGCATCTTCCAAGCATCCTTTTCCTCCAGATTTTACAGCTGCTGTGCTGGGACGAGATGTGTATCTCACTTCTTTCACAAAGTCTGGCTGGAGGAGAAGTGAGAGGTAAGCACATGTGTGTGCCTTCTCCGTTATCCGCTGGGCATAGAGCCAGTTCTCCACCAAAATCCGTCCAGTGGTGGTGGATATATGACAGGCACCTGTGAAATCCGTGGATGCCAAGTGAGCTCCAGGGGCCCAAGAGCCCCGATGGGGAAGAGGCTGGACACAGGGGACTCAACAAGTGACCCCACAGCAATCACTGCTGGAGGCACAGGTCGCCGCCAAGGCGGGCGATGGACCTACCTGTGGACACTGGTAGGGCAATGCTCATGGTCCCTCACCCTACGCGTTCTTGGGGCTACTCTGTCTTTTCTGTGACACCCTTTCTTTTTCATCTCGCACAGCAGGGCATTTTCAGGCATGAACGTGACAGCGATGCTTTCAATGCTGCTCTTCCTCCAGGGGCATCAGTAGAAGATTTTGTAGTTTACAAGTTTTCAGCAAGGTAAGGAAGTGGGTAACACCTATTCCCCCCAAATACTGCACTGTATGTAGGGTACAACATACTTCTAGAAACTGAGCTTACATCCCATCGACTTCGGCATGACAGATACACATATTTCAGCTAAACTCATGTTTACATGACTCCTAGAAGGCAACTTTCCAAAACTAGTAGCAGCAACGTACGCCTACAGCTGTGCATGGCCTTCAGCTGGAGCCATCGTTTATTAGCTCCCCTGAAAATAAAACCTGTCAAGATCACACTGGTAAACTTATTCCTGACTTTCAAGAGAAAAATGGGGAGCACTGCGCTCTCGGTGATGAGATGAAAGCTTCATCAGGAATGTGAAAGATCCAAAGAAAAAAAAGTGTCTGAGTAAGTTTTGATTTACAGCATGGCCCCTTTTTCCCGTAGAGCCTGCTCAATGGCTATTCAGTGGCTTTCTGATATTCTCTATGTGAAATCTGCATTGGTAAAAAAAATACCACCTGGCTGGGTAAAAAAATTACTAATGACCTGATCCAAAGCTAATTGAAATGAATCCTAGTGAAAGGGCTGCAGAACGATGCTTTTGCAAAGACTTAATTGGATTTCAGATGGAGCTCTAAAGGGGCCAGTTTTGTGGGAGATGTTTTACCTGCTGTGCTTTCATTTTTTTTTTTGTCTCCGACCTGCTGGAGCACAGTGGTGGAATTTCGGGCGCAGTCTGTTGCTATCTCTGCTGGCAGGCGGAGGATATTTCTGAGTCTACCCACGTAAAATCTGCACTGGTGAATATCTCTGGATGTTTGCATGTGCACACGCAAACAAACACACAGGCTGCATTAAAAAGCATCACTGGGGTTGTGAAGTCCAATAAAGACATAATAAAAGGCAAAACAAAGGTGGTGTAACTTTGTGTCACTGTTGTATACCCAAGGGCATTTTTCTGACTTCTTTTTCTGGTTGGTTTTCAAGGAGGGGTGAGCTCTCTTCAGTCCCATCCCATCCTAGAAGACAGTGTCATGCACTTTTTCCTTTCTTGTTCTTATTTTCTGCATGCCTCAGTACAGTTGCAGGCTTCTTCTAAGCCCCAGCTCCCATCTCAGCCAGTGTCCTCTCCCACCTGGGCTTCCAGTCACGCTAAAAAGACTAAGCCTAAAAAGAGTCTTCTGTGCATGTACAATTTGTTGGGGTTTTTTTTAATGGTCTTGTAACTTGGCCAAATTTAACCAAATTTCATGTCCTCAGCAAAAGACTTCTCCTTCATTGAGCAAGCCCTCTCTCATGAATTTCAGGATACAAATCGTAAGGAAGAATTTGCTGCTCAAGAAAAGGAGCACTAAGTTTCTGTGTTTACTTTTACCAGGGTAGGGCCACGTATTTTCCCACCGTTTTATTTACAGGAAGAGTGGTTTTTTAATGTCTGAAATGAAATTAAACAAATGCAAACACCCTGCAGCCTGTCTCAGCCTGACAATTGGAATGGTAAAATTCACCCGAAACGCTTCAAGTTTGACAAAGTTACAAGCAGAGAAAATAGGCCTCACAGCATCAAATATCGACTGACATAAAATAAGGCACTGCTATCAGCTCCACCTCTAAAGTTACCATATCACGGAGTCAGCGGAGGGTGAAAGGAGAAACCCAAACCCAAACCCAGTACAAAAGGAAGAAGCTTTAATGGCTTAGAAAAATAGCAACAAGGTCTCTACTTGGACAGTTTTGGAGTCTGAGGAGATAATATGCTGGGTTCTTTCTTTTGCCGGCTGTATAACAGAGCTGAGAGAGAAAATTGATTTTTCATGCAAAATATTGAGTTGCTGTTCACTTGTAATTTAATTTATTATTTTTATACTCTGCACGTAATTTGTTAGCGCTCTCTCCTATCTCTATAACATTGTTGGAAAAAGTAGTATCGAACAGTTTGCTAGCAATATTAATTTGCTATATTATAGGCATTTCTCTTATCATCATTACTATTGTTTCCAGGCCATAAAATGTAACTGGTGCGTGAGCATGCAAGTATTTGCGGGCTGGGAAAGCGCTGCGCACTGCTAGGACACATTGGTCACGCAGGTAGGTGGTATATACAACAACATCTCTAGGCTAAGGATTGTGTCACAGCTTGTGTGGAAAACTGGGTTTGGGGCCTTTTTTTTTTTTTTTTTTTTAATGTTGCTCGTCTCTTTCCATATCCCTTTTTCCCTGGTTCTTAACACTTCACTCCCGTGTTCCTCCTCCTCCTTTTTGCCCTTTATTTATTCTAGAAACCCAGGAATGCAGGGTTGCAAGAAACCAAATTTTTCAAGGCTTGTGTCTGTTTGATACAGGCTTTTAGAAGAGTTAAATGTTAAAAAACCCAGATAAACTCCCCAAACTCTAAAGCTGAGGACCGCCCTCTTGAATTGTCACGTGGTTTGCAATGCATGGATGAAAAAAGATGGTACAGGTGATACAGAGCAGCCTTCAGCCACCTTTATTCCAGGAGAGATGTCCTCCAGCTGGTGGTGGTGCCCCTGAGGTGTGGTTGTGTGTACCTGGTGCAGAGGAGCCGGTGAGGGTTTGTGTCCCGAGGAGGTCACTGAGCTCTGGTGTTGGCTGCCCGCTCTCAAGTGGATGGGGGGGCCGGTGGACTGACTGATGGAGGGAAGATGTGCTGCTCTCTGAGCAGGTAAAATCTGCGCCGCGCGGGGCAGGCTGTTCTGGACACCATAACGCAGTGGGTGGGTAAGGGTGGTGATTGCCGTTGCCTTTTCAGCTGGATTGAGCGGCTCCGTCTTTCAAACTCAATCGTGTCTTTGCATCCTCTAGGTTTCAGGTTGCAGAGGGCTGTACAGTTGTCATCTGAGGTAGAAACTAGGGTTAAGTTTCACTGGGGAAAAAAAGGGTGTGTGTGTGGGAAGATTCCAATCACAACTTCACCTTTTAGGATGACTTTATCTCTTCCTCTCTCAATCTGATACATGATTATCTTCCTTTTATGTTTTTTCTAAAAATGCTAAGCCAAATTGAACCTAGCTGTGAGCTGAGTTATGCCAAGGTTAAATTTGCTGTAATTAGGTTTTTCTCAACTTCTTCCTCCTTTGCTCAGTCTTAGTTTAATTATTAAGTGGTTCACAGACACCTCCTCACCTCCAATTTTTTTCAGCTTACGAGTAAAGCTAGATAGCCCACCAACTGGAAGTTATTGTCAAGTGCCTGTAGGTAGAAATGAGTAGCACTTATTTCAGTAGCCAGGCATCTCTAATCAACAGTTTTGTTCTCAGTCACCACGTATGTCCAAACACCCCTTTGCCAGTGAACCTCTGCTACCTAGCAGACCTTGGGCAGGAAGGAACAACGTGTCCTTTCCTTTCATAAAGGCTTTCTTTCTACAGCCTGGAAATGCTGGAGAGCAGCCAGTTGTGTTGGAGTTGCTCTATTGACTGCTAAGGTTACGCTTTGGGAACAGCTGTATGTGCATTGAGAAAAACACAACCAACAATTTAGTACAAAATGCCGTTCCTTAGTCAAATAGAACAAAAATGGGATTGCACAGAGAGGGCTTTGCTTTTATTTGTCCAAAATGAATTTATGTGCATTTATTCAGGTGTAATTCCTGTAATAAACGCTGAGGAATATCTGCAAGTGACTTACAGCGTGGGGTTGGACCTGAGGAGGTGACTCAGTACGCAGAAGGACAGGGAACACCATTTCCTTTTTTTCAAAGAAATGATTGAATTCAGTATAATTAAGACAGATGGGGGCAAAAGTTCTCCTGGTGCATATCTCTGATTTGAACCAGCATCTGTGGCTTCACTCTTGGCTGGGGAGGGACTGCAGTGGTGTTGGCAGGGAGGGGCCGTGGCACCAGATGGTTTGTCAAAGCTTGTCAGCGAAACACTTCTCACGCAGCCCTTGTTGTACACCTCTGCATCGGGGTGCAAGCCAGCCCCAAAGCTCAGCAGCAGCCTTTGTGCCTTGCGTGGCTCCAGGTAGGTACCACCCCTCTACCCAAGGCTGTGGGGCATACCCCAACTGCAGCAAATTAAGAGTATATCTGCGTGTCTGCTCTTACCCTGCCGTAGGTATCAGCACCTCCGCCTCTCCGTGAAGTACCACAGGGCAAGAGTGGGTGCCAGCAGGAGGGCATCTTCTTCCCCACGGTGCCTGGCTGGTGTCCCCAGCTCTCCACATGTCCCCTGGATGTGCCGTCCAGACAGGGTCACCCCTCTGGAGAGAGGCAGGAGCTGCAAGACACCCGGGTTCACTGGTTTGGCACTAATCACGGGAATCCTACAAAGCCCTGTTTACTGCTCTTCTCTCTTTGTCAGTCCCTAGAAATAGTAATTTCAGGAAAGACAATGGATGTTTCTAAGCTGAGAGGGTACTTTTCACGTCAAGTAAGATATTTGCCATCTTTTATGACATTACAAACAACTGTATTTAAAAGAATGACATGAAGGTTACAAAGTAAAGCATAAAAAGATTGTGGAATGTCAGTATTAAGGTTGCCCTTCCTGTGTATACAGTATGACATAAACTTTAATACTAAGTTTGAGTATTATGTTTTTCCATGGGGCCCTTTCAACAGTGGATGTTAGTAGGGGTATACTCAGGGGTTTATAATGCAGAAAGCTTTTTTTCATAGGACCTCCATGTAATTTCCTATTGAAATAGCAAGCTGTTGTTATTTGGGTGGGAAAATTTAGGAATGGAAGTTTTTACAGACTGGAGGAGCTGACTGCTGCCATAAGGAACTAGGTTCCCCCTCTGTTCTTTAGGAATGACCTAAAGCATGTCTTAGCAAAACACAATGCAAATGTGACCGCCCAAGCGAGATTTAAATGAGCCTGTGTAGGTGCCAGAGGTGATACAGCATTGCTAGCACAGATCTTAACCAAGTCCTTCCAAATAGTGAGTGAATTTTTCCAGAGGTACCCCAGGGGTCTTTGTAGTGCTGAATTCTGCTGCGTGGACATGTCACAGGTGCGTGGACACCTGTGGGTGATGTTAGACCATGTCTACGTGGCTTTTGCAAGCAGATGCTAAAGAGCTTTGCCTGTATCGAAGCCGGATGAGCACATCTGGCTTGGTGTCACGCAGCCAAGCAGATTTACCCTGAGCCCACCGGTGTCGGCAGTATCCTGCAGGTATCCACCTGCAGCACGTCCCGTTCTCTTGTACACACCATCTGCCTCTGGTTAATATCTCACCCCCCTTCACCCCGTAGCTAGGACCCTGTGGGACTGCACCTGCGGCACCTGAGCTGCAGAGGGTGGGAGGATTTTAGCAGGGCTTCACTTCTTCCTACCTCAGCTACTATTTGCAAGTAGCCTGTTAGCAGCTGCAGGAGCTCTGGGTTTCTCCAGGTTGGTTTTTGAAGCCCAGGAGCAGAGAAGTCTCTGGAAGTCGTTCTCCCTGCTGACAGCCATACAGGGCTGATTTTTTCCAAGCAAGCGTCCCCAGCTAGGGCTGCCCTTCATCTGCAGAAAATCCACACTGCGTGTTTTCAAAGGGGAATCCCTTGTCTGCCTGTGCACAATTTCACTCTTCTCTTTGGAAGTCAACATTTAAGTGTATCGTAAGAAGGTCTCCATTGTGGAGAAGGTGATTGTAATTTGCATACCCAAATTTCTCTGGAGACTGAAATCAAGATCTATTGACTGAGATGAGGAGGAGGTCAATGCATTTGATACCAGGCAGAAAAAAAGATCCAATATATAGATGATCATTATTAAGCATGTTAAGGTGTTGTACCTTTTCAGAGATTCAGCTTAGGGAGAAGGGGGAGGGAAAATCAGAAAAGTACCATGCTTAAGTAATTGAATAATTGCAGCAACTTACTTCTCATGCACGAGGCCAATGAGGATCACAGCCTGCTCAACTAAAACTGCATCTCAAATTGACTGGAGGAGGAGGGGGAAAAGTGATTTTTTCAATGTATATATCAAAGGGGAATCCCAGTAATGAATCCCTAATGGCAAATATCTACTGACGATTGAGGTGGAGGTGAAATAACTTTGTGTGTCAGGGGGAGAAGCTGGAAGCTCAGTTCTCCTTGATGCGATGAATTGCTCAGTCCAATGTACATGAGGACAGAGTCCTCCTATTTGGACCTCACATCACTTCAGGTTGACTGTGGCCAGGGAGAGAAAGAAGAACAGAAGGATTCAAAATTTCTTCTGAGACATTTAGTCTTCTAGGCTGAAAAATACAGAGGCCCTCACTCTGGAAGGCCACGAAGGTTGAAGCATTCAAGCACGGTCTTTGCTGCTGGGAGGTTCTGCCGGTGCCTCAGTGTATGTGTGCACACACCGAGCCTTCTGGTGGGGTTTTCAAACCTCTGGCAACTTCGCTCGAGTTTTCAAATGCTCACTGGTGATCAGCAATCAGAAGGAATATGGACACTCTTTCCCTTTTTTGTACTCAGGATACTGGTGTGTGTGTTGACAATTTGCCCCAAGATTTGTCAGGGAAATAATTTGTCATGGTTTCCGCATCCCCTTTTTTGTTGTAGGTAAAGCCTACAAGCTGCCAGGATAAATCAGCACTGCCAGGAGCTAAAAGGAGAGCCTGCTTTCAAACTCAGAGAGCCATTGCTTCCAGTAATCTGAAATCCCTTTCCTCCTTAAATAAGAGCATTATCTTTTAAAAACTGTAGCTATCAATCTGGAGGGATAAATCAGCATGGTGAAGTGAAGTGGGAATGCAGTTCACAACACCTCCGTGAGGTAAGGAAATATCATTTCTGTTTTACAAATGGAAAATTTGAAGCAAAGCACTGAAATAACTGGCTGAAGGCTAGAAAGGAATTTGATATTAGTGTTTTGTTGAAAAATCAGCCTCTCCAATCTAGTGCTCATGCTATTAGATCACATCTTTCCCTCTTTTAGACAAACAACTAATTAAAACAATTTCTTATATAATAGTTGTCATTAAGACTGTGGATGCCAGAGTGTACTCGAGTGGATGCTGAAGGATAACGGTGCCAGTCAGATACCCACAACGGTACAAGCCCAGTAGGAGAGGCAGGTGAGGAACGTCTGCGTGAAATGCTCAACAAATGCCTTTTGGGGCTTTTATCACAGTAAAGGTAATTAAATAGAAAGCATAAAATAAGACAGGACAAGACATCATGATGAAAGAAAGGACTGGACAAATAGCATTTGACAATTATAATGTTGAGTGAATGTTGCAGCGCTGAGCTCCCTCTCTCTTTCAGGGAATTGCATTCAGGGAAAAAAAAATTCATGTGTTCCATGGAATTTAGTATGCTTTGAATAATTCTTTGTCCTGTTACTTGACCAATTCTAAAGCAACCCTTCAGTTTATTTTGTATGTTACCTCTTCTGGTCAGATTGTTTCAGAGTGCAGCTATTCTAAATGCACTTAGCTGGAATTTTGTCCACAAGCCATTATTATGGTTATTACATGTTTATTTTTAATATGCAAGAGAAAACTAGTGAAACCTTCATCACCCTCCTCATATGCTGTCTTGCTCAAGACAGATTATCTCTATTTTGGGGTTTAACCTTCTCTTCGCCCAGCTTAACGTAATAGAGTGCTTCTGTACAAAGTACGGTGGTCCTCAGGTGGAACCTGTGCTTTTTCTCCCCTATTTATTGTCTTAAAACTGCTTGTTTGTATTGGCTTAAACCCCCTCTTCCACGCAAGCTCATTCTCAGAACTAGGAAAATGAAAGATAGCATGCAGCGGTTCACACGCTGATTAGTTATGGTCAGAGGGAATTT
This sequence comes from Aramus guarauna, assembly GCA_013400195.1. Classification (NCBI taxonomy): domain Eukaryota; kingdom Metazoa; phylum Chordata; class Aves; order Gruiformes; family Aramidae; genus Aramus; species Aramus guarauna. The sequence continues at coordinate 152,096 of VXBL01010262.1, forward strand.
CATTTTTGACTGTTCAGAGAAAAAGACGTCATTAGATGCTGGAGAATAACAGTGGTTTCTATCGAAGTATCTGAATAATGAGTCCAGAATTAAGTTTGAAGGAAATCTTGGTCATCTCAGACAGTCCCTTGCAGGTGTGGCTGATGGGAGAAGGGCTATTCGCACATCCTGCATGCATGGGCGACGGCATGAGTATAAGATGGACAAATGTAACTGTGTGCTGTTTAGCAAGAACAAATAATGGATTCTGCACCTGGGAGGGTGTAGTCCTGGATGTATGTATAGACTGGGGCACAAGAGGCTGGCATGCAGCCCTGCGGAAATGAATCTGGGAGTTTTGGTTGATAGCAAACTCAATATGAGTCCACAATGTGCCCTGGCAGCCAAGAGGGCCAAACATATCCTGGGGTGCATTAAGCACAGTATAGCTAACCGATCGAAAGAAGAGATTGTTCCAGAATTGATGTGGCCTCACCTCGAGTACATCATGCTGTCTTGGGCTCTACAATATAAGGAGAACATAAAAATATTAGAATGTGTCTCATGCAGGACAAAAAAGATGATGAAAGGACTAGAGGGCATGGCTTCTGGGCAGTGGCTGAGGACACTAGGTTTGTTCAGCTCGGAGGAGACTGAGAAGTGACGCAAGGGACTGGCCTAAGGCTGCACTGGAGAAAGTTCAGATTGGTTATTAGGAAAAAGCTCTTCACTGAGAGGGTGGTGGAGCACTGGAACAAGCTCCCAGGGAAGTCGTCATGGCCCCAAGCCTATCGGTGTCCAGGAAGTGTTTGGACAACACTCTTAGATATATAGTTTAACTTTTAGATTGCCCTGTGTGGAGTCAGGAGTTGGGCACAATGAGCCTTGTGGGTCTCTTCCAACTCAGGATATTCCGATTCTGTGAAATGTCTGCTGCAGTACAGCTCCACACTGGAGCTGATCACTTCTGCAACTGCTACAGCACCCTGTATCTTATACCTTGTCTTGCTGTTCCTGTTCAAAGAGGCTTATGCCTTCCCCTGCGCTGGTGCACCTAACAGCTTGAATGATTTCTGCTCAGTTAAGCACACCTACGGTTGTCTTTGTTTTCTTGGACACAGATGCTTCCTTCTTCCATGCTCTGTTTCGTTGTACAGGAGGTGCTCAGTATTTACCTGCTGCCCATACCAATCGTGTGCCTGGCCAATTGTGGCTGACCTTTGCCTGTCTGTGCCTTTACAGCAGGATTCAGAGTTAGATGTGGAGGTGGGAAACTCTCCTGTCTGTCCATGGGAAGTCTGCCGGGGTGAGCTGTATTCCTTCCTTCTTACTGCCCTCACGTGTTACCCCTCCTCCGTCCACGCCATGCTGCTGCTCTGCCGGTGCTGTTTGGCTCCATTGTTGAATTCCACTGTTGATAGAGATGCAATACTATTCTTAGTCCATTAAGAGTTTTCATCCCACAGGGTTAAATGGTGATTCCCCAACCTCCTACCATCTCCCTTTTGCTATTTTTTTCTTGCCCTCTCTCCAGCAAGCTTTTTTTTTTTCCTGTTGCTCTGTGCAATAAAGCTACTAAGTGATGTGGTGCTCAATCTGTGTTACTGCAGCAGCTGCAGTTTGCCAGCCAGCAGGTCATGTTTCTTGGAGAGATGTAGAGGCAGCCATGCTTCTGAGGAGCTAAATGTGAGGGGAGAGCTGCTGTCTTCAACGCTTTTCTAGCTTTAGGGGCTGCACAACATGAAGGGAGGATGGCTGTGTGCTTCCTGCCAATTCAGTTGCACAAAAAAGGAGTGTGAACGAGAAGTACATCCAAAAAGCCACTACTTCTGATTAGAAATTCTTTACTGTTAGAGTGGTGAGTCACTGGAACAGGTTGCCCAGAGAAGCTGTGGCTGCCCCCTCCCTGGAAGTGTTCAAGGCCAGGTTGGATGGGGCTTTGGGCAACCTGGTCTAGTGGAGGGTGTCCCTGCCCATGGCAGGGGGGTTGGAACTAGATGGTCTTTGAGGTCCCTTCCAACCCAAACCATACTGTGATTCTTGCTGTCTGCACTAGGAGCTCCTTTTTGGGCTTCTGGGAATTTGAAGGGACCAGAGGAACAGTTTCCACAATCAAGGGAAAGCTCAGTATTGAATAAAGTAGGCAGTGGGCACGCATAAGCGGTTGGCTGTAGAGGCCTTGGCCAAAAGCATATGCCAGCCGTACTAAACATTCAAAGAAAAAAACACTAGTGCTGAAAAACACACCTACAACTGGAGGAGTTTGATGCAAAACATAGTCTCTGTTGTCCTAAAGACAATTAGCTTCCCTTCATCAAGTCACCTGTGTTAGTCCTCAGTGGACGGTTTCCCTCCAGTCCTGCTAGTTTTTGGCTATATTTTCTGGTACCGGTGTGCGGTGGGGACAGTTGCTGCGCAGCAGACAATGGCTGTAAAATGGCTTGGTAGATCTCAACAATAAAAATCAAATTGTGTTATTCAATCATGCAATAATTTGCTTTCATCTGTACAAATAATGCAGCACAAATTACTAAATTCATAACTCAGAGGAAGTATTTCATAATTTTGCTGAACTTTTTTGAAGAGAACAACTCTTAATTTTCTCCTTACTGTATTTCTGCTATTTTTTAATGATATCACTTACATCTGAATGCTTCAGTGCCCATGTAATTTCCCTACTTGTATTTTTGAAAGAAGAATGACTAATATTTTCCAAATTATATACTGTGGCAATTAAAGGGAAAAGGGACCTATATATGATTTGACTGAAGAAAAACAAATCTTTTTTTAGATTAACACCCCCCCCCCTTTTAAAATAAAATTGCATTTCTTCAAGCTCCTACCCATCTCATTGACACCTCAAGCTATAAACTACCTGCATAACACAACCCCATTAATTTCATACATTAGGACACATCAGGACAGAGCTCTACCCAGAAAGCGAAGTACAGCCCTACCCACACGCTCGCCATACAGCAGCAATAATCTGCAGGCATGCACAGTAATAACAATTGAAGAGAAGCGAACTGTTACTCTTTGTGACTGTTAATATCAAGTTCGGTGTTCACCGAGAACAGTTACCTTCACAGAACATACAGAAGCGAACGTATATGCAGGTTTTCCTGGCGGCCAGCTCCTGCTGCTTAGCTGGGATTCTTCAAGTCACTCACAAAGCCGCAGCTCTTGGAAGAAGGTGATTACTAAGAATTTCGGCTGGGGTTAGTTGGCCAGTTGCACAGCCACATTTTTTTTTTTCCCCTGTGGAAAATAGCTTGAAAATACAATGCTTAGAAATCCAGAGCACAGAACCCAACAGTGAAACCCAATTTTTTTTTATTATTATTATTATTTTAAATTTCACTATATAGAGGGTTGAGAACAGATGATAAGAACTACTAAGTAACTGTAGGTAGTGCACACAAGTGTTCACTTTAACCTTTGGGGTTCAAATGGTAATGTTAGTTAAGCTGCATGTCACTGGGTTCTCATAGTGTGCTCCTTTTTCTTATTGCATTTGAGAAAAAATATTGGCATAGAGATTTAAATCCTGATTGTGTTTCATCCATGTTTTAACATTGGAACATCAGCTGAAATCCCAGTTTCGTCTATTTTAATTGCTTATGTGCTCTGTGAAGAGAGATGTTTTCCTGAAGCCTATCAGAGTCTTAATGTTAGTTAAAGTGGTCTTAAGCTGTGCACGAAGGCTTGCAGAAGCACGAGCAGAGTGGGGTTCATCTTTTGCAGCAGATAATTTTAATCATAGCATCAGAGAGAATATTTCCCTCCAGTACATTTCTCAGTGCTTTGCATTGCCTTGTTTTCATTATCCCTCACGTTGCCTCCCTCTTTTCCCAGGCAGCTACATGCAAGGCTGATTTCTTTTTCACTTTGCTTTCCCTCTAGGAATGCCACTTCTCAGGTATCGGCATCTCTTGCAGCCACCACAACAAAACAACAGCGGCTCTTTGAAGCAGAAGCTGAGGAGAGAGCGCCTTGCATCATTTAGAAATCCAGTGGGCTTGGCTGGCTTTGCAGCTTTAGGCAACTCTGTGGAAGCGATTGCTCCAAGTCCAAAGGGTGATCCAGGTCTTCTAGAGATCTCTTTTCTTTCTTTCTTTCTTTTTTTTTTTTTTTTCCTTTCTTTTCCCTTTTATCTTTTTTTTTTCAAATCAAACAAGCAGCAGTTCTTCATTTAAATGATCTTGATCATGATGTGAGTAGGAAGGCGCCTTCCATAGTTAGCATTGTGAGGGAGAAACCTGATAATTCATTTATTCCATGATAATAGCAGGGGTAGCTTTAAGGTTTTTACCATCTGTGCTCCTATGGGAAGGAGGAGCAAAGCCAATACAAATTTAACCTTCAGATTTATGCTTCTGTGCTTCTCCATTGTGCCTCTAAAGTTGTTCAGAAATATCCTTAACCATTTCACTACTGTATGAGAAGAAAAACTACAGCTTCCAGACTACACTTTTATTTTATATCTGCAGGATTTAATTTAATTGTAGACTGTAATAACTATTCAAGACAAGATATATATTTAGTGATTGTTAAGTTTGATCGCATCTGTTTGTCTGTGTGACCAAAATATCCAAATTTAACATTAAATCCTGTATCTATCTTCAAATCTTTATCTGCTAGCAAATAATCTTGTAGTAGTGTAGAATACACAAATAGAAAAATGCAAGCCTACTGCTTTTACAAGGACAAAACTCTTGTTGAAGTGGGAGTGGGGACCTGAAACAAAAGGAAACTGTTAGCACAGTTACATGCCAAAATTTAGGATAAAAATTTGTGTTGATTTTTCGGTTCATTTGGATTTATGAACAGATGACCTAGGAGAAACCAGGGATGTTTGAAAGTGGGCAGGTGACCTATGAGCCAAGAGTCAGCTTATTAGGCAAAGATCAAAATGTAACGGCATCCAAAAGGGGTCAGTGAGTCTTGCTCTTCCAGCCTTCAACTGGGAAGGACTGAATTTCCTTAGTGCATTGTAAAATGATTAAAGGTTCAAGGTTAACATTCAGAAATGGCTGCAAAGTTGGGGGCAGGCTCTAGAGAACAGAACTGGTTGTTGTTGTGAGAGCCAGGGATGGGGTCCTATGAAAAGCTATGCACTTCTTTGCTTCTCTTTTATCTAGGGCTCTATCAGACTGCATCTGAGTACTTGCTAATTATGCTGCTAATGTTTAATCATTGTTACTTTCTGGTGAGCTTGCCCCAGAAAGTGGGGTCTTCAGGGGTAAAATGTTCTTCTCACTCTGAATTGGCTAAAAATTAAAAATAAAAACACCCTCCACTGTTTTCCTGCAGAAGATTGAGTTTAGAGTTCAGTTTAGCATTGGTAGAACAAGCTTTATGGGGGGTGGGGGAGGTGGAAGAGACATGTTTCGTATTGACCTACTTACTGATGGGAGCTATGGGATTCTCTCGCCATGTTGCATGGTGGGGCATAGAGTCAGTCCCACAGAGAAAACCAGCAATATGGGAACTATACTTCCCATGATGTTCCCTTGCAGCCTTTCCAAAACCCAGAGGAGTACTACTGTAAATAATCAGAAGATATTTGGATTAACTGCGTTTTGAGGACAAAGGCACTTAAAGTAGGTCTGCGTAAGGCAGCTTGGCTCTGCAAGCATTGTGGTTATGTTTGAGTGCCTCTGCGTTACATGAGCTCAGCTTCTTGCTTTGGTCCTGACTGAGGAAATTTCAGGCATTGCAGCAATGGGCTATCCGGCCTTTCTTTTTCCCTTAATGCTGCCACTGTATGGCTTAATTTCCTGCGGGTAATGTTTTGACTTTTTGCAGGTCCACTCCTTCATCACCATAGACAGTGGAGAGTTGATTGTAGATGCCTCTGGTTTTTCAAATGAGAGTGTTCAGGCTTTGCCCTGTGAAAAGTTGAAGTTTTCCATGGAAAAAGTTGAGGAAGCTCTTGTTTTCATTCTCGCCGACCTTTCCTGTGAGGAAAACATCTGCTGTTTCTGACTATCCACGGTCCTTCAGCACAGCCCAGCTGAGGAACGAGAGAGGTGACCATGCTCCTGCCTCCTGAGCATGAGGACTCACCTGGCTTTCTGCCAAAAGCCATGACAGAGCACCTTCTCCCTAAACCACGGTAAAATAAAGAAGAAACGGTTTCATCTGAGTAGGCTGCTGCTAGGGCAGTACGTCTCCATAAACACTTTTGCTAAGAGGCGTCTCAAGGAAGTCACGTAGGAGTTATGGTATGCCTTTCCTCATCAAACTCGACAGGAAAGTCTCCAGTGAGAAGGGCTTCTCAAAAAAAATTGTACCTTGCCATGTTTTTGATAGTCATTTCTGTTTTGGATAAAAATGTGGAGTTTATGTCTTACGAGTTGCCTATCTAGGCAAGTAATTGGGAACACTTCTCATGAAAACCCGCGAACTGAAGCTTCATTATCACCTCCCACTGGTAAAAGACAAGACAAGCTTAGCATTGAAATGGATGGAGAATTGGAGAGATTGCAAGCCTATTTCCACTATGATTTGTTTGTAAGTTGGCTAATTGTTGTTCTTGAATTAAGAACTCATAATCAGCTTCACGCCTGATATCTTTGGCTTTGTCATGTGGTCCATAGGGATTTGCAGAAAAAAACCTAAAACAAGCAGTAATGCACCTAGACAATTGTATGATGTTATGGCTGGGAGGAAGAATTGTGTGCCTAATCTCTATCTGGATACTGTGGAGGAAAAGATTTTATTAGTGTATTTTGCTGTCTAAAAAAGAGGAACTCAATAATTTTTTCCGTGTGTAGTTATGATCATAAATATGCCCTTGAGTCTTCCTGTTTCAAGGTTAAATAAAAGTAGTTGCACAGGCTTCTGTCATATAAATAACCTGATAGAAATAGGAGAATAACCAAAAAAAAGCACAAATACCACATGCTCACAGGAAGGTTTCATTAGCTTGTAAGCTATAGTATAAGCATTTTGATAAGGAGGCATTAAGACTGCATGAGAAATTTTGAGCTTTATGATAACTTATGTACTTACAAAGCTCATGCTTAAAAGATAGGACACCAGGAAATGATCATTTAAGTACTCCTTTTCACAAATACCCACCTGGTTCCTAACAGTCCTCAGAAATAAATGTCTGGTGTACAAGAGCAAACCCAGCCGCTAACTCATGAAATACTCAGTCAAGGCATAGGAATAAAACTCTTCACTGAAGAGCTGAACCCTACTATGTAATGTGGGATGACTTCCGTAGCCCTTTTGCCTGGCTGTAGCCTGTGCTCTGTGTGTGACACTCCCCTTCCTCTGTTCTGGATGGGGCTCAGAGCGACAACGATTGAAAGGAGAAAAATCCCAGGTCCCTTGGGAATCGGCAATACACACTTAAAAAGCTCTCTGCTCTCCACTTTGTAGACCTGAGAAATATCAACAAGCTCTGAAAAATCAGAGAAACAGAAAGTATCGAGGAAAAAAAGATATTTGATTTTATTTGATTTGAACTTATTTCAGGGCTGAAATGATTGTCATCTGATGCATAACACCAACTGAAATTTGCTGAGGCTGAATTATACTCTACTCCGTCACTCGACAAGCAGTTGTGTGTATATCCAAGATATGGTGTTGAGTCCATCTAGCAGGTCGGCGTACCTCTGTCTACGTCATTCTTAAAACAAACCTAAGTCTTCGGCGCATGGAAGGCTGCCTCTGCTGCTCTTTCTAGCCATTTAGAAAATGAAGACAAGGTGTGAGGAGTTCATCCTTCAGAAATCTCTGAAAGACAAGGAGTTCAGTCATGCAAACTCCTACACATTTGAGTAACTTAAAGGAAGCAGCAGTCCCCTTTGTACATTTAAGTGTTTGCCGGGTCAGGCCCTAGACTGCATAGCAAACCACACGGTGCTGTGAAGTTCACCAGCCCTACCCGTGCAGATGGTAGGTAAGTAGCAAGTTTCTTGCATTGAGCTGCCCATTACCTGGGACCAGACTTCCAGGACCAATAACACCAGATGTGTGAGGTCAGACGTCAACTCACTACAGATATTTCATAAGGAGCAGGCAGGGCAAGCGATCCCATTTCTGTTGAATTAACCCTTTGAATTTTCCTTTTATGCTGGTTTTGGGTCTGTTACAAAGATATGCAATGCTTCCTAGACCCTACTGCAATGTTAACCCCCAAACACTGTGAAGCAGCAGGATGAGCAGATGTGAGATGAGCACCGCTGTGTCACACAGCCAGGGCAGGTTTGATTACTGTTAGAAGACCAAAAGCCCGATTCACAGTAAATTATTGAACCGGGGCCCTGCGCCCACGGACTGTCACGCTAGCGATAGGAGCATGGCATAAATCTTCAGATTGAATGGTTTATGTGTTGCAGTCACGTATTTCCCTGGGAGAGCTGCGGAAAGAAACACAAAGGAAAGCAGCAAACTTCAAACTTTGAGTAGGCAGTAGCCTCTTTGGTAATGCTTTGGCAGAGGTACGTTTTGTTGTCTTCTTGCCTGTAACTGTTTGATGATCATCCAGAAGTCACGTTTTACATTGGGGTGAGAAGGTTTTTAACATATCTCAGCCAATTATACCTCAAATTACATGTCCTTACTAACACACTTTTTCATTAAAGAAACAAAGAACGTTTTTTTCTAAATACACGCTTCCTGATGTTGCCTAGATACAAATTTCTGTTCCTGCTCCCTAACCCTCCATCATCTGCTGCAAGGTGCTGGATTCTGCTGGGCTCAAGTCCTCTAGCTGAGAAAAGCCGCTTGGTTTGTAATCAGGCATGTTTGCAGCTCGCTTCTCCATTGTTATCCACAAGGTTAGCTGCAGATTCAGTTTGACAAGCCATAACTAATTTATTTGAGCTAAATTATATGAAAGCAGTTATCATATTAACTGTGTTCACAGCTCTGCCTCTCGTATTGTGTTTTTTGTTTCTGGTCTCCAGTTATAATAGGTATTTTTTTAGATTTGTGTTTTACCCAAATGCTAAGGATTATATCATGGCTTTTTAGTTTCTAGTGTAATTGAATTTTATACTGTCTGGGCAGCCTTCGTTTAAGAATCTCAAAGTGCTTTGAAAATGTTCCTTAATGAAGCTTCACAAAACTTGAGTAAGGGAGGTAAATATTGTTATTAGCGTGGTTTTATAGGTGGGTGAACAGAGGGACAGGGAGCTGTAGGGCATTGCAAATGCTCTCCAGGAAAACATTGGTACAGAATTCAAGAGCAGACTTGATCAAAAAAAGGATTTAATTTTGCATGGAAAACAGCTACTAGCAATTTTTGACAAAAAAATTTAAAGCTGACAATTGCTACAATTGCTACAATAACTATTCTTTTCAGTTGTCAGTCACAACTTTAATTTTCTGACAAAAGGAAATAAATGTTATAGAAGTGCAGAGATATTTGACCGCTTATGCTGAGGACAAGCAGAAAGAATACAGACATATACAAATTAAACTTTCTTCAAAGAGCTCCAGTCATCCAGGTTCAGATGTATTTGTATCCTTACACGTCTCTCTTTTATTGGCATTTTTTTTAGTTTAATAGGAGTTTATCACCCAGCTTAGCGAAGTACCTAATCATTTTTAGGATCTGTGACTCACATCCTTTGGAGATTCAGTAGATTTCACTCTTGTAGCTTGCTTAGATGGTTCTGAAAATCTTAGTATGAATGTTGGAAGTTGAATTGGTTTATTTTTTATTCAGGTCAGACTTAGTGTCATCCGTGTCCTGGTTCCACTCCAATCCAGTGTCAAGAAGAAGTTCAAACTATTGGTTCAGTTTTACTTTGAGATTAAAAAAAATGTTCTGAGCCAATCTTCATTCTGTTGGTGTTTGTGTTTGGTTCGATGCCCTTGTTTTAACTGTTTTCAATTTGTTTGGATTCTCATTTTCTCCCTCTTTTTTTTTTTTTTTTTAAAGACAAGGAAAGTGTTAGGAAAGGCTTAATGTAGGAAAAGTTACTTTCACTGTTTTTTAAAAAAAATTGTTATTTTTCCTGTTCTCCACACAGCATCTGCTTCATAGGCCACCTGGCATGGACTTATGGGCTGAGCACTCAAGGAGTGAACCATCGCTGCACCACCAGCAACATTTGCAAACACATTTAGCGCAGCAGCCTCTTCTGGGTTTGAATTTTACGCAAGACAATGACCACATGTGAGTTTTCCAATCTGCAAAGTTGCGCCTGACCTTCACTCCACTGCCAGCCAAAATTGGGATGGGAGGCAGCAGGAGCTGAGGGTCCATACGGGGCAAGAAAAAGCTGCAGCCCTTTTGGCTAATGCTAGTGGCACACGCTCACACAAGCCCCTTTTTCTTCAAGTCAGATAGATCAGCTTACTCATGCACCAAATTTGTAGTCCGATGGTCCCTGGCCAAGGGTTCATTTTGACGCTCTTCAACAGCTACGCTGCAAATTCTGAAAGTGGAGATTACCCATAGCAGCTGGCCTCCTCCCACCCTCTACGAGAAACTTGTTCTAAAGCATGAAACTACGCCCACTGTGGTCTGGGAAGAAGCAGGGCTTTATTAATTACACTTTAAGAGCATATGAAAAATTAATACTTGCACTCTTAACACTGTTAATATATGTACCGTTATAGAGTATGGTTTGTAAAACACTGATAAAATATTTACTTGGTGCTGTAGTGACCACTTAAAATGGAAGCATTATTGCTGTCTTGCAGCTCTGCTTAAAAAATACAAAATGATTTATCATACTCCACTGGAGCCAAAATTCAGTGAGAATATATGCACTCCAGGCTTCAGGTGCTGATGGCCTTTCCACATTGAATTAGATCATTGGAGATTAGATCAGCCATTAATCCTCAAGGCTTAGGGAGATGAGTTGATAAGCTGTATTTACCCCTCAAAGTCTAAGACCCACCCCAGGAGGCTACTTTTCCCCACAGCACACATAAATGTCTCAAGGGAGGAGTGGCATGGAGGCTCTGCTCTGCCCCCAGATGAGGAGCAAGAACGTGCCACCCTCCATCCACACCGGATCCACTTCCCAGCTGTCTGGCAGCCGGAGCCCTGTGGCTCTTGCTCCGCGTGGCTTGCTTGTCTTTTCGTGGAGCTAAATTCCCTCCCTCCGAAAGAAGCTGGCTTTTATAATCGTCATTCATTTTTGTGCTTATGAACTTAGCGATTATGGAAGGACCCACGCTGTCAGACCTAGAGAGGGAAGGTCTCTATTTAACTGGAGAGCTGGAGCAGCATGGGTGGAGATGACCATGTTCCTCACATGATGCCCCACCAATGGGACTCTCTGACTTGAGTGACTGGATCTGAAGGAATAAAGGGGAAAAAGCAGGGGTGGCCCAGGCGTTGTGTTGTCTTGTTAATGCTTCCTCACTGGACTGGGGTGGGGTAGTTGAGGTGGGAAATGGGGATGTCCTGGTGAAAAATACCCTGGGTTTTGTCAAGTGGCTGCTCACTGAAGAGAAAATTAAAAAATGGGGGCCAACCTTAGCAGAGCAGAGGTCACCAAGAAAATGTCTTTCATGTTTAGAAGGAAGTCTGTTTGAAAGAAGGCACAGGGAGATGCTCTTTTGCAGAACTTAATCTTGGTCCAGCAAAACTCTGGGATGGGGATGTTCCAGTGAGCAATCCCCAGCTTTCAACTCTTCCTGCTGCCAGCAAACACAAGGCTAGCACTCCTTCTCCTAAGTGCTCTTCATGGTTCCCCTAAATGGACCCCATTTACATGGAATTTCCTTTAATTTACTCCTGACAAGCTCTCGTGGTTTATACTCTTTTAAAACACTTTTTGTATGTGAGAAACTTGGTACAAGTGAGTATTCCCAAACTACTGACTACAAGTGAGTAGTCTAGAATATAGCAAGCTATGCCTACAAATAAGCTCCGTTAGGATGCCCGAGTCCTGCTCCCCAGTCCAGTGAAACATGCTTCTGCCATTGGGTGTATCATGGAACCAAGATTGGTGAAGAGGCCAAACGGCAACACCGTTGCTCCTCCTGAATAACACTATATGTCATGATAGTGGTATACATCATGAATAGACCCATTGGGCTTGGTGGGAAGTTTATAACAGCGCACTGTGGAAAAGTGAGCTGACAGGATTGATGGGCAAAGGAGAGCTAATCATCTTGATTTACAAGAGAGGGGAGAAAGAAGACACACCAGACCGGGGACTGGTCGCTTGACTGAATACTGCAAATACGGTATTGGCAGAGGTACGGCAATGGCATTAAGAGAAGCTATTGAGGAAATGAGACACAAAAGTGTGGAGTTCCTGAAAGATCATTTGATTTTATAGAGTCATGTGTTTTGTTATGGGAGAGAAGGAAATATATATCCTACTCTCAATCTGCAACCATCTGATGTCTCAATCAAGTACAAAAATGATTTGGCAGAATCAGCCAGACATTTCATTGGGCAGGTTTATTGAGAAGAAAGTGGAGATCCATAGTTTAGCTCTTTCATCCTTATTTTATAGATTTTCCTGGGGTTTTTCCTTTTTTTTTTTTTTTTTTTTTTTTGGTCATATGTTTTTATCAACTTTTTTTCTAGTGAGTACAAAGCCCAGTTGAACTTTGGATGTGCATCTTGTCATGGTAAAAATGTCTCAGCTAAAACGGACAGACATATTGCTAGAGAATATATCTAGAAAGAAGTTTAAGGCATGACGTAAGTACACAATAAAATCATCACCATGAATGAAAAGAAAAACATAAAATACCTGTGTTTACAGGAAGTGGATTTTGTACTGAGCTGACAGCACAAGAGACCGCAATCCTCAATTTATCTCAGAACAAATTCAATGCTAAACTGAAAAGAGGACATCTTACAGATGCAACAATATTAATAACTATTCAGTTAGTATGAAAATAAGTTACACACACAGAGAAATCCAAAGGTAACATACCTTGTATTTGTCTAATAGGCTTTTATAACCCATGTGTGGACAGTTCGACCAGATGCTGTTAGCAGAAGGGCAATCCTCCTCCACAGCTAGGTAAGTGCCTTTTGCAGAAGACCACATAAAACCACTGAGGGTAGCTCACACGGTTTTGGAGGCAGGGAGGAAGTTTTCTACAAAAGTCTGGCTTTGTGCTCCTCACACTTTCATTCTGGATGATGTTTCACATGACATGAAAAATTTGGCTTGCATCAATGAGATGGTGCAATATAATTAAATGAGATGTGGATGCCATGTCTACAGGTGATGTCAGTGCTAGCGTATGATGGATAGTGATGGACAAGATCGTCAGCTGTGGTTGCTCTGGGCAGCAGCACAGGTTATCTTGAGCCAATACTGTAAGATGTATTTTATTTTGGCAACTGGTGAGGACAAACATGCTGCTCTCAAGTTCAAAAGCACCTGCTAATGCTGTAGAAAGGTAACTACTTGGGGAAGTCCTGTCCTGGAACGAGAAGGGAATTCCTATGTGTTGACAAAAAAACCAACCCTTGCATTCAGGTCTTCCATTCAATGTTTAAATTTTGCCCTTAGACCAGGAACACGAGTACCCCTGCACCACCCAGCCATGATGGCACCCTGCTGTCACCCCTGCAACAGCAATAGTGCATTGATGCCCAATTCTTTGCCACTAAAAAGACACTTCTTGCCATTCTTGTCCAGGCAGATATACTTGTTAAAGGGGTTTTGATGCCAAATCTGAGCTGGTCTTGTATTTCCAGTGAGGTCTTCAAAGACACGAGCAAGTTACTGCAGCACAATAAATAACTGCGTGTCAGCTGAGTCACAGTCACTGGCTGCGTGCACATGCTCATGTATTTCAACTTAATTTTACTCTCTTCCCTTGTGGCGAAGGTGGACTCAGTAGCTGATTGCTTACCTTTGGAAGGCATTTAGAAACCTGGCTGTGGACATCGGGATTCAGATTTGTGTGCCAGTAATGCATTTGACATGTAATAAGCGCAAGGTTCTCTGTCATGTGGCTTTTATCTCCCTTTATAGCATATATTAATTACTAGCATGACTATATTTTTAAAACCTGCTTAAGCAATAGTAGGCTGTGTTTGCATGCCAACAAATATAATTAGATTGCTTTCACTTGGCACAGACTTGACGGTACTAGCTACAAACAGGCAACGATCACTTTCTGCTGAAGAAAAGGAGGGCAGAGAAGCAGAAGAGAAACTGGATGTGAAGCGTTAGTTAATGGTATAATGTGCATGTTGCAGCCACTCCTGTTTTTCTGCTTTCCCTTTTTAGGCCGTTTTATATCTAGCTCGGGTTTAGCCTCTCTTCGGACAGATATATAATGTAAACCAGAGTAGTCCCATTCTCATTTAAACTGGACAAGGTGCGGGACGATAGTTTATTCTCATTGCTGCTTGGACTTGCGTACAAACCACTGAAATCTGCGTAAATGCTATATTTCTTGAGTATTGTGCCTACATGTGAATTGGGTCTTAACATGTGAATTTGTTTGCCGGTTCAATAACCAGCTCGAACTGTGATAATCTACGTAAAAGAAAACTGTGAGTTTCCTGTGAAGGGAGCAAAGATTTTATCCTGAATATTTTCCGCAGGTGATGAGGCTGCCGTCTAGATACACTGCATTCACTTTATTGTCCCTTTAGTTTCTCGGCTGGAGCGGAGTGCTATGGTTGTGCTCTTTTGCATTTTTTCTAGATACCAGATGAAAGCGTGCTTCCAGTCTGGACGCTGGTTTGGAACAGGCCGGTTCCAGTGAGAGAACTGGGAGCTAAGCCCAGAGCTCCTGCACCCTGGCTCAATGTCTTCATCAGAAACCTGTCCCACCTCTTCAGCCAAGCCTTGGCTGAAGGCTTTGTGCACAGAATAGTCCGAAGCAACGGCAAAGGTCTCTCTTGGCTTGAGAGTGGTGAGGAAATCCTGCGTTGAAGCTGCTCTGTTACTTTCAGCTTACTCCCCCACGCTGGAGCAGACGCCGTGTAAGCACAAGGCAGAAGGGGATGAGAGGAGAGAGCGTCTCAGTGGGAACTCTTCTTCCTTTACTTGCTGCAAGTCACAGCTTTAATGCGTCTGTAATTTTTTTTCAATTTTGTTAATGGCAGGTCAGCTGCTTCCAAACGGTCCTTTGCACTTTGCTCTCACTCCTTTTATTTCCTTTCTCCACCATGGTGATTTGAGAGAGGGGAAAAAAAAAAAGAAAGAAAACTTTGTGGCACATCAATATTTGTCTCAAATCATTGTCTTGCATGATGGCTTACCGTCAAAATAGTGCTGCAGTAACATTTGACATGCCACACTGGAGCAGCTTCTGAACTGCTGCAATGTGCTATTTCCATCTGTAAGATTATGGGGGAATTAAAAAAGCAGAGCTTTTGACACAATTCAGCATAGCGACTTCAGCGTATTGCGCTACTTTATACCACGGAGTCGCTACTAAATGGGCTGTTTGACATGATGCATTGTAAAGGATTTAGAGGTGTCATGTATAAGTACTTTATAGTCTTTGTGTTGCAAATGAAAAAGGATGTATCCTGGAAAAATATTAGGAGTATTGCAGACACCATTAGTCCAAAGGCGTTTCTCTGCACAGCCGTGCCATATAGCCTGGGTCAAGCTTTGTCCTTGTTAATAACTGTAATTAGGGCCAAGCAATGGCATCATAACAGCTACAGGACCCTTTATTCCAGCAACATTAAAACAACAGGTGCTGCGTGCCAAACACCTGTTAGGACGCAATATGTAATTAAGAGCAAATAATGACACTGAGCATTTAGATCGCGCATTTCTCCCATGTCTTTCAAAGTTCTTGTGTTATCTGGCTACCACACAGAGCAATTTGCATAACTATGTATTTCCAGTTTGCTTAAAGATAGCTGCAATCGATCCACACTCGCTTGCACTGCAGTTGCAGGCGAAGACAGGGAACGGTGAAATTGGGTAATTATAGACTTTCAGCACTGGTGGCAAAATACGTGAAAAGGAGTTTTTAATAAGTAATGAACACAAAGCTATGTGGTCAATTTAAAAAATGTGACCGCCAGCTGCGAAGGGTGAAGGAAACCTCTCTTTGTCCTGTGGACGTGCATCTTACATCTTACATCTTGCAGCAAAGGTGCCATTTTCAAGTCACAGAGCCCCGTAAGTGCTCCCAGTACCAACGCGCTCCCTGCCTCACCCTCAGTTTACTTCGTGCTTATTCAGAGCTGAGAAACCCTTTTTATCTTTCACTGCCATTGCATGGTGCGCCTGTCACCTTCATTACCTTGCTTTTTGGGGATCTCTTCTGGGTTTTGATGGACCCCTTCCCAGCACAGGCGCAGCGTTCTGTGCGTTTACATCGGAGAGGGAGAAGCTGCTTTGGCCCCAAGGTGCATGTTTTGAAGGCACCTCTCGAGTGTTGCAAATCCTTCCTTCTGGCCAGGAGTTCCTGTGCTCTGGCTCCTCGGTCTCCTTCCGACCTCCCTCTTTGGGAATGTGCTCTGGTGGTGGTGGGGCAGACAGCAAAGGGGATGGAGGGGCCTTGCTTGCAGCTGCTAAGGCTTTAGGTGCTCTAGTCTTCATCGACTGAACTTGCTGTCCTCCGATGGGTGCAGATGCTCTCAGGAGCAGGTTCCTGACAACGTGTCGTGCCTCACATTATTTAAAGACAGGTACCGCCTGGGGACAGCATAAATATATTCTCTGGGAAACTGAGCTTGAGTCTCCTCCTTACTGCTCATTCCTTTTGCTCCCTTGGAGACTTGACATCTTTTGTGTTAGTTATTTTTCTCACTTTTAATTGTCTGCAGCAAACGAATCAAGCTATTCAGCCTTACACTAAATAGCATGTTGTCCTCCTGTGGTCACAGGACGGGGTGCCGTCCTTGGAGCTTACCAGCCAGGTCTGCCAGCTCGGGGGGGAAGGGGGACCCACTCGTTAGGCTGTTTGCCCAGCTCTCGTGAGCTCTGGCGTTCCCTTGCTGTTTGACTACAGGCTTTTTCTGATCTCTGAGTTACAGTGCCTAGCTTGTAGGCAGCAGGTTTCCAGAGTAATGTCCTATAGTAAGTTAGACATGCTAGCTATATGTGCGTGCATATATGTGCTTTTGTACATATGTATAAGTGGTGGTGTTTTTCATGGGGTCCATGTAAGAGATGAGGACATGGGACCAGCTCACCTGCTGCCACTCAAAGCAAGAAAGACAATACGCAGAGATCAGGGTTGCTTTTGAAATCCCAGCTTTCTATCAAAACTGGAGGAGAAACTTCTCTGTTTTAAACGAGTGGCATTAACCCTTTTCACTGTAAATGGGGGTTTGATTCTCCACCTCTGCCCTGGCCCTTAAGTTAAAGACTTGCCTGAGGCAGGAGCAGGTTTTTTGGCTGCAATCTTTCCAATTTACCTTGCATGGAAAATAAAAAATAATCCACGGGGAGCAAGAGAAAACAGACATGTAACACTGATAGAACTCTTGTAGAAGATTGGAAACCTAAACCTAGGTTTTTCATGTGTGTAGTACTCCATTGGCACTTCCAAATACTGAGTGGTAATTAGAAAAGGAGGGTGATACCACTGCTTACATTGTGGCCATGTTTTTGAGTAAAAACTACAGCTGTCACTCTGTTTTCTGCAGAGCCTGTGTGGGTGAGAGAATGTCAAGCCAATACCATGACACCAGGGGTCAATGTCAGCATCACAGCCAGGCAAGGGCAGCAGGTACTTAGAGGCTGTCCAAAGCCACCAGAGCCCATATGTGCTTGGAAAATACCATCACAAGTCTTTTTGCTTCTTTCTTAGCAGAGATTCAGAAACATTTAAATCCTTGGCGGACTTCAAATTTGGATGCAAAATTAAATTAAAATGACCAGGATGAGAGTTTTGAACAGAAAAACATCAATACAATGACCACAACATAAACAATGAAAAAAAAACCCCCAAAACAAAACAAAACAAAACAAAACCCACACACACAAAAAACCCAACCAAAAAACCAAAACCCAGCCAAAAAGTTAATGAACGTTTATGCAAAAAAGTATTGTAGACTGTCACTTTTTTAAGGGTTTTGACTTTAGTCAAAGCTTGAGTAAAGAGGAATCTCAGTGCGTTCAATGATACAAGCAGGGGGAAAGGCTGTGTGACATTTGCATCAGCCCAGTATGTAGCATGGTAAATGGAAGATCTCTTGTAACTTCATGCTTTTTTTCCTTCAGAAGCTTCTTAGGACTTCTTGCTTGTGAGATTGTAACCCATTGTCAGAAATTATCTGTGTCAAATTTCCTTTAGTATTTAAATATACCAACAAGAATGTACTTTGATGTTTTTCTGAAACAACCCATTCAGATGACAGGGAAACAGCAGTATGGTGGTTCTTTTTCAAAGATTCACTCCACCATGGCTAACTTTCAGGCAGAAGGCAAAGGTGCTGTACGTAGCAATCCTGTGCACAGCATGGCTGGTTTTGTCAACCAGCTAGCCCATCTGGTAAGACTTTTGTAGCACTGGGTTTAAGAGAGGCTCTCCGTGGCTGCAAGGTGGGATTGCTGCGTCTCTCTATGGCCAAGGCATCAGCCAACCTTCGGTAGGACCCGTGTCAGGTGAAGATAAATAACTTGATTGAATTCAGCTGGCCCTAATGCTTCAGGCAAAATCAAGCTGATGACTCAGACCAGGTTAAACTGGTTAGGGTGATCCAGGTGGGTTTTGCCTGAAGTAAATTAGGAAGCGCTTATAAAGCCTACTCTGTTAGCAAGTGGTAGACTATGTTAATGCCTGGCTAAGGATGTAGCATGAGGATTTTCTGCTGTCCTAGTTTTCTGTAGGAGCAGACTTCTATCTGGGGCCTTCAAGTGACTAAGCAGCAAGGTAATTCCTACCTCAAGGTCAGCTGTAGACCTTCTGTTGTTTGTGTGAGTTTATTAGTGGAAGTGTTCCTTATAGCTATTGCTTGTTTCTGCATAGGAAAGAAAAAGGTTTGTTGGTGTAAATTACCTTAATGCTTCTTTAACTATTTTTATCCTAGAATAGTGAGTATACTAGTGTGACAATGTGTTCTGAAAGTAATAACATCCCGAAGTAGGTATTCATCCCCAAGATGTGTGTAGAGCTGCTTGTTCTATGAGTTAGAGTTATGAGTATGTGATGGATCTCCTTACTATGCTGCATTGATATTATGCTGTTGCAGTAGACTAGAGAATTGGCTTTCACTGAAGGGAGTTCATCAAAGTCAATTGTAGTCTCTCCCTATTCCTTTGGATGTATAGGCCTAGACAGCTCAATCTTGAAAGTCTCAGGGTAGCTTGAAAATTTGGTTACTCCTATAAATGCCTAAGTAGGAACTATTTGGTGCTCTGGTGGTATTTTCCAGCAGAGAAAATCAACCAAGAAAGGAAATTCTCCTTAAAAAAAAAATTCAAGATGAAATTGGTGGGTGCTGAACCACAGCCCTTGAATTTAGCACCCTGGTTTTATTGAGCATAGAGGCAGAGCAATTTCATTATTTTGTTCTGAATCAAGGACCATGTTTGAATTTTCTTTCTTATTTGTGCCAAAGACCATTGCTTCTTTATTCATTGAGGTGCCTGGAGAATTAAGGTGCTGGCCAGAGTAATAGCTAGCCCTCAACTGCTGTTGCTTATAAACAGGCTTGTTGACTACCTGGAAAGGCTGCTGAGGTAATGTGTGACTGTGGATTGTCTTTAATGTAGGATCCCTGTTAAGGTACTATTAGCTGATTATTTTTTTAAGGATTAATAGATGATAAACAAATGCTGTAAGCAACACACTTGACTTGAGACTATGACTTAAGTATGTTAAAATAGTAGCTACAAAGCCACGCAATCTATTTACCTACTGTATGCTGACAAACTGACCATATCCATAAGGCAACTAATAACTTCCTGTAAATGCAAATGTGTTTCTGTTTTTATTGGTTGTCTTCTAGTTGTATGTGTGAAACTGTCAGGACTAATAGACACCCAAAACCCTTGATGGTTCTGCAAGCTGCTCTAGAGGTCTGAGAATATGATCCCTTCTACTTTTAGTTTCAGTAATGGTGCAATAAATCTGTTCCCACTTCTTTTCCTGGCTCTACATAGAATTAGGGCATGCAAAGCAGTGGAAAATGAAAATAATGTACAAAAATTAACTTAGGCTTGCTTGGTGTTAAACACCACCACCAAAGCTTCTGCTGGGTTGGAGTGGTGATATCTTTTCAGGTGGGAATTCTATTTTTCCATAGAGCTCACACAGACAGCAACACGCTGCTTCATCAGCCTTGGCTAGTTTGGATTCAGGCACCCTTGCCTGAATAGATTTCAGTCCACCCCTGCAGAGGTGGATGTGAAGGGCTTGATGCCATTTTTCAATCACCTCCCTCCCCAGTATTTGGAACTGCTACAGGAATCTCCAAAATGAGTCAGAATGAGCTCAAATCAAAATTATTTGGTTTGTGCAGCAATGAATTGAACCTCCTGAGAAGCTCCTCCACCAGGTGTGATTTCCAGGCTGGGTTTTGCAAAGGGGTGCCCATTACACAGCCGTATTGGCTCATCCAGAATAATAGCTGACTGGGAAAAGCAATGTCTCATTCATTTAGCTGAACTGCTTAGCCCTGGGAATACCAAAAAGGATTTTGCCGTTGTGCCTCAGTTCTCTGACTGTAAAACTTGGAATAACAGCACTGCCTCACATCACTGAGGTGTGCAGTGGATGAACATGTTAGAATTGCAAGTCCCTCTGACGTAGCGATGGGAGCTCTATAGGCATCAGAGACAAATTAATTTTTTTCCAAAGGTGACACTTAACCAGTAGCTGTAGGTATAGTCTTAATTCTGACATAAAATGAATATGGTTCCTGCCCACCACTGGCTTCAATTTGCTTTTATAATGTAACATGTGTCATGGCCAAGTTGTTCAAAATAAAAAAATGCTTTTTCCATTTTTTTGCATACATTCTCTTTGACTGAAAACTTGTAGAAAATAAGATTTATTTTTTTAATGCTAACAACTTTCTTAGCCTTGCTAGTTTAACCCCATCCCCTTGGCTGCTAATGGTGATGTGATTATCACACAGGCACACATGCTACTCTCCGTGTTGGCTTTTTAAAGGCTGTTTGAAACCCCCATTTTCAATACTTTCCAGATATTTGTTATAGAGAAGTTTCTTGGAGTGAAGGGTTTGAGAGCTTTGGAAAATGTACTGTCTAGTATGCTGTTGGCTCCCTAAATATTGAGGTGCAGCAGTACATGTATTTCTTCCAATAAAACAGCTTCCTGTGGCCATATGGTGGCAGTGGCCTGGAAGGGGGGTGGAGGAATAAAATAAATTAAAAAAAATCTTTGGGACATTAAATCATAATAAAGCCAGGGCAGGAACTGCAGGCAGCAGTCAGCTCTTTGATTCATTCCAGCAGAAACTTCTCTCTATATCTATCTGTAAGGTTGTACATTTTTTGCTTTGTCTCTTCATGAGCTCATCAAAGCGGATTACGCAGCCCTGCTGTAAGTGAAAGCTGTGAAGCTGAGCAAATCAGGCCATCCCTGTGGATGTATAAATGAGTCAAATGACCTCCAAAAGCAGGAATCTTAAAATGCGGCTGTATAAACTAACAGATTTCAATGGTGATTAGTGCAAGCAACTCTTGGAACATCAGAAAGGGAAGGGGGAAGGGAGGCGGTGGGGGGAGAAGCAGCAACCTCTTTAATTCAGGTTTCGTTTTGCTCTTCCAAAACACAGCACTGACACATACAAGGGCAAATGTGCACAGCATTGAAATAGTGGGGGGGAAGGGGAAGACACATTAGCAACTACTGCTGAGGTACTATGGCTGGCAGTAAAAGTCATTTCTACTGGCAAATCGAATGGTTTGTTGAAGTTGGAAGGTGAAGTCCTGCTCCCTGATGCTCCAAATAAGAGCCCTCTCCTTGATGTTAAAGGCTTAAACACTGTATTTGACCTGTAAAGTAGGGAAGCAATTATTTGATGAAAACTAGGGGTAGGGAAGATTGCCAGAAAGTGTTAACTTCAATTTTCTTGCAGAATTATGGCTGGGTCAGGGTATCTGTGCAGGTATGTTGTAGGGTGTGAAAGATGTGATCTGGTAGCGTATATGTGCCTGGGACAGCAGGAGATGGTCTGCGGCTGGTGGGGACCGCTGTGGTTGGCAGTGACTGACAGCTGTTATGGAAGCCAGGAACACATCAGGCTCTAACAAATGAATTTAGCAATTTCAATCCAGTTCAGGGCAAGGGCTATTGCGACAAGAATGGCACAAATGATGATAATGGTTACAACAGGACTCAGTTATTTGAAATTGGGGTCTGCTAGGAAACTCGTGGTGCTAGGGAGCTTATTTTTCGATTATCAAAATAGAACAGGAGGCTTATACAAATGAGTAGTGGCTGAAAGGGGGGGGGGGGGAACAGGTTTTCTGGGGTATGAAAAGTTGTAAGTGGCACAGTGTAGGTGAGGAGGGGTCTCCACCAGTCCCCTTCTTAGCTTTGTATGGGGTGTCCCACCTGCCACTGCTGTTGGCAGGTGCCATCAGCCAGTCCCACTTCTCATCCGGGGGTGGGATCCCAAATCAATCCCACTCCCGGTATGTAAATGACTGATGGACTGAAACTTGGGTGATGCTTTCTGTACGTGGAGGTTGTCCTTCTAGCTTTTGTACGAGAGGGGCACTGGCTGACTTGGCATGTGTGCTTGACTTGCTGTTTTGTATGTATTTCTGTATTCGCAGCTCTGGCTGCCAAGGCTGTCAGGCCAATTGGTTTTTTTAGATTGGATTTGGTGATAAGGAATCTCCTTCTAGGATTGAAGAACCTACTGGTGCGAGAAAAATGCAATGTTCCCATTGCATATTTCTCTTTATTATTCTTTGAATTTTTGAAAGCTTCCTGATACAGATTTGAAGAAATGGTAAATAGACATGAGATTAACTGTTTTGTTACTGACTTTTTTTTGCATAGCACAAGTTTGAAGGTTCAGGATAGGACTCTTCTTCTGCTGGCCTAGAAAGCACAGGGGAAGATTAGCAAAAGCTAATTTTTTTAAATTTAATCACTAAATTTTGCAAAGGTCAATAGAAACATGCAGGACAACATTGATTGGAAAGTCTCATAAGTGACAAGAATGAGCTTTGGTTTAGAGAAGTGTCCAATATATGAACGCTGTTCTGACTTTCTCAAAGCTCTGAGAAGCTTTTCAGACTGTTGCAGACTCTTCAGGCCCTTTCCAACTCTTGTTTAATCCCTGTGAGCTGGCAGCAAGACTGTTTTAACATCTTTTGAGGGTCATAATTCCAGATTTCCCTTCTTACATTTCTATGATATATGCTTCTTTCCTGATAAACTTTCCTCTAAACCAGACTGGAATGCTGAGATGTGGAAGCAATTTTTGTTAGCTCTTATTAGTTTTTAATTAAACACTCTTCCCCCAGGAAATTAAGTACAAGAGTATTTTTTCCATGAAGGCTGCTAAAGAGTTGGAACATCTTTCTTCTATTCTTGCCAGGCCCTGCTTCCTGAGTAAGTCCTGTGAGGAGAACTATTATTTCTCGTAAATACCAGAATATAAGCACTTTCCACTTCATATGTTCCCAAATTTCACTGTACAACCTTACTTGAATTCAGCATTGTTGAGCCCAGAGCGAAATTGGAGAGGGCAAGCAGGGGTTGAGACCAGGAGGGAGTTAAAGATGTTTAGCTGACTACTGGAAAAAGTGGGAGAAGGGAAACATCAACATGTTCAAGGCAGAAATTTTGTTATGGTGCCTGGGGATAATGAAGTGGAAGACTTGGGTGGCAAGAATGTTCTTCATAGCTGCTTGCACACCTGTACAAAGGGTCAGGCAGTTTGGTTTGCACAGCTGCTGCAATAGATAGATTTTTAAGGGTGTGCTAGAAATGGGGCTGGTTAGCAAAGTAAAATCAACTTTAGTTATTTGAACCTTGGTTATCGTGAAGATGCCTTTCTTCTCACTACTATAAAGAAAGCGTGTAAGTCTTCTAGGCAGGGACTAACCTTTGCTAACCAGATACCACAGGAAAGGGGCTCTGTGTAGCTGTTTTGTAGTGCTGTTCTACTGCGTTAGTGGCAGCTCTTCTCTCTAAAAATCACACCCTGGTTGTATTATCTTAGCAGCAATAAGGTCTAGCAGGAATCATAGCTGTGTACCTTGTCAGGCTGCTGCTTTGCTCTTCTCAGGAGTGGGGTCCTAGAGCCTTCTCATGAGCCACAAGTGTGACCTTCCAAGCTTTAGATGAGGAACTGGCTAACAGCCTGTAATGGGTTAAATTTGGGGGTGGCTTGTGAGCTGTTTGAGCCTATGGCAATGTGAGAGCTGCTTCTTTAACTCCTAGGTGTCCCTTTGAATGCTGGGGTCCGGAAACTTGACTGATAACCATGGTTACTACTCCTAGTTAATGCACTTGTGCATCAGCAACTGCTGCTGGCTCTTGTAACAATGTTAGATTATTTAAAAAAAGGAAACACAACAAACTAAATGTGAATGCAAAGTTAGAGTCCAATCTTGAACCCAGGTGACCCTGCATCTGAATGATTGTGGAGCTATTCTTTGAGCTAGCAAAATAGCTTCTGTGTAGTAAGGACTCAGCAAGCATCTACCTTTTGCTTTGTTCCCACTCTTGGTATAAATTAGATGACTCTGCTCTGATCGCTCATCCAGGTGATCGGATCAGAGGTGGTAGCTGATAAACTGCGAGACATCAGTAGAATCAAGTTAAACTGCTGGAGACAAAGGAGCTCTGAACCCCCTCCCTGGCTGGCGGATCAGAGAAGGATTTAACAGCTTGAGCAGAAATCGCTCCATTGAAAGAGAGGCAGTGCAGTTACATTGATGCTCGGAGTAGAAAGCTAGAGGTGTCTCTTCTTAAACATCCAGCGAGCCTTAATGACTCCCCTTTTCACACCCTGGCGCATTCCATTTGCCAGAGAAAAAAGCCAGTTACATAAAGCATTTTTGTATGTGAATCCTCCTCCTATAACGCTCCTGTCATTTCAGGACATTATTCAAAACAGGCTGATTATGATTGCTTCTCAGAGCCTGTGGAGGTGACTTATTAAACCATCTCTACTTGCTTCTTGCTACTGGCGTGCAAGACACCTGGGCTGCGTTCATGAGCTATTTCTGTATTTTACTCAGAGCTCCCTTTAGTAAATCAAGATAGTCACACTCTTAATCCACAGACTTGTTATGTGTTGCCATTATAGGAGCTGCAGATGACTGCTGAAAAACTCTGGAGCTAAATCTGCTATATGTTTTTTAAAATATTTTTTTGGTAGTACCTAAAATTTAAAGGGATCAGAGTGGAGCTATGCAGAGGTCAAGGGGACAGCTACACCGTGAGCAGCTGTGTATATGCTAGCTTTACTCCAGCTAGCTCAGTTGTCAGAAGTGATAAAGAATGCAGGAATGGACCTCAGAAGAGGATGTGAAAGCCTAGCTGGACCTTAAGTGCGTACTTATGCTATTGGCTTGTGATGGAGATCATGAACGTGTCCTGCATGACCATGTAGTAAGCTAGCTAACCACCCTGACAGCTGTTTAAGCAACTTAAAATATGCCATGCAGATGTGTTCAGGAAACAACTCTCACAGTGTCTCTATTCAAATAGTGTGAGGATACTGCAAATTCTTAAATTGAGGCCCCTGGGATGATTCCTTCTCACCATGCCAGAAGTATGAAAATACCAATGCAAGCTCCCCTTGCACCAGTAGATTCAGCCAGGTTGGCAGGAGATATAAGGATATTTTCCACATGTGGTGGGTTGGCCCTGGCTGGGGGCCAGGTGCCCACCAGAGCTGCTCTATCACTCCCTTCTTTCACCAGACAGGGGAGAAAGTATAACAAAAAGCTTTGTGTTGAGATAAGGACAGGGAGAGATCACTCACTGATTATAGTCACAGGCAAAACAGACTGAACTTAGAAAATTCATCTAATTTATTCCCAAACAGAACAGAGTAGAGGAATGAGAAATAAAATCAAATCTTAAAACACCTCCCCCCCACCCCTCCCATCTTCCCAGACTCAACTTCACTCCTGGCTTCAAACCTCCTCCCCCCCGACGTGGGACAGGGGGATGGGGAAATGGGGGTTACAGTCAGTTGATCACACATTGTTTCTGC
>VXBL01010262.1:178141-205359 GCA_013400195.1 Aramus guarauna
CCTTCTCACTCCTCTCTCTGGCTGCAAAAGCTCTCTCTAGCTGCTTTTTTTCCCCCCTTTCTTAAACGTGTTATCACAGAGGCGCTGATTGGCTTGGCCTTGGCCAGCGGTGGGTCTGTCTTAGAGCTGGCTGGCATTGGCTCTGTCAGACACAGGGGAAGCTTCTAGCAGCTTCTCACAGAAGCCACCCCTGCAGCCCCCCTGCTACCAAAACCTTGCCATGCAAACCCAACACACCACAACATCCAGGTCATGACATATGTAGGAGTGTTAACATTAAAGATATTTGAATTTTGTTTGGAAGTAAACTTGTAGCCTGAACTGTTGGTGGATATGGGACTTTCACCTTTTTTCTCAAAGGGGTTTGAGAATAATGGGATGGATGTTCATGTCCATTTGCTGTGTGACATTAAAATGAGAATAACTTGCATTTACAGTTATTGAAAGAAAGCTTACAACTATGAACAGTGCAAGAGTACCCTTAGAAATAAATGTAAATTGTCCTAAAAGAACAGAAATGAGAAGAGCTATTGTAAACTACATATTGCATTCCTATACCCCCAAGTATCTCAAAATGCAAGAAATAATTATTTTTGTTGTATCCAGCTCAAAACAAGATAAAGTGGTGTTCATACCAATTTTTTTCCAAACTTGTATATAGTATTCTTCAACCAGAAACAAACAAAATTTTAAAAGCACTTGAACTGAAAGAATTAGTTGTGCTTTTTAAATAAATAAACAAAAGCTGCCTTTTTGTCTTGGATCTTAAGCTTTTGGAGCTTATGTTTCCAAGCTTATCTATAGTAATGGTATAGGAAGATGTGAATTTAAGCTAAGAAATGGAAGCTGGAAATCTTTCATAATTGCATGAGTCCTGCAGCTGAGGCTATAATCACCAAAATGCTTGAGTTGATCTCAAATAATTTCATAGTGGAGTAACTTTTATGGGTGATGAAAATCCACAGCATTCTTTAAGGCTTTACTTTTAGGGCGCACTTGAAAATGTGATTCACTTTGGGAATAAAATTCCAAGACCAACTTTTTTTTTAACTAAGCAGCCACATTTTGCCCTCTGTCACAGGCATTTAGTGGATCTGTGGTCACGGCCTCGGATGTGGCACCCTGTTAACAACCATTGCTCCGCCTGGGAGGGGTTCAGGGATACTGGTGACTGACCCAGCTTTGGTCCCATGTTGGAGAGGGGCAAGTGAGGAAATATCGTGGTAGAAAAGATGTCAGGCACGAACTGAGCAGACAGATGAACCCTTGTAGAGCCACCCTGGAGGAAAGTGAGGAGGAGTTTGAGTTTAATTTGTTAGTTTGTTAATTTCTTTGTTAATAACATGAAATCCCTGGAAGGAGGGTGAGTTTATAGACTCTAACTAGTGTACTGACTATCTGAGAAAACATTGGAAAACATAGCAGCTCACAAACCATATTGTAGCATTGATTTTTTTTTAAACTTCTCATTTGATTTCTAGTTTAAAATCAATGCTGTGTTATGACCTAAAGATGGGAAATAGGCTGGCCATCTAACAATATATTTCTTCAAGTACCTTTAAAAGATCAGCTTCATCGTGTTCCACAGCAATGTCAAAATCACTTAAATAAAACAGCACAAAGCTCTCCCTTAAAAAGGAAAGGGTTCGCTCATGTTGGTATCTTCATTATAAGTACTCACTAACTTGCAATAACAACTTCAGTTGGGAGAAATGAAAACAGCTTTGTTTCCAAAATAAGATATGAAGCATGTGCACTTAATCACAGTGACAAAAGATTCTCATTGCTTTTAACAGTACTTCAGCAACTGGAGGAATGTCTGTCCTGGCCAGCAGCTCTGCTTCCAGCCTGACCACGTCCAGTAACCAGCTCCCTCTTCTTTCACCAGCCGGACTGTCTGGTAGATGATCATGCACCGGAGCCCACACTCTCATCTGGTAAATTTAAAGTATCAGTCTCGTACACAGCAGCTCCACTCCTTCTCCTCTATTGCAGAATAGTTATTTATTTTTACCGCATTTTCTACACTGCAATTATACAATAACATTCTTGTAGGTACCACTGTCTAGGACTTGAGGGTACTTTCCTCTTTGCTGACATGCTCTGCTGACAGCAGGCAGAGATGCTGTCTCAGCACTTCCTCTTGGTGGTTGTTCTGTTTTGTTGTACGCTAACATCTTTTTATAAATCAATAATAATCTTTCCTTTAATTGAAGTTCTGTGACTGGAGGTTTTGTGTTTATTCGTGTAGCATTTAAAACTTTAAAGATATGGCCTTGTGCTGGTGTTATTTAACACCTGGATCTAGGATCCTAGATCCACTTAAGCACCTGTTTTTCCTTCAGTTAGTTTGAAATTTGGTGCCTTGACATATTTTTCTGGCTACAATTATGGTAATAGAGGATTTCATAAGCTCGTGGGACAACTTGTTCACTAGGAACATGAGCAGTTCATGTTCTAATGTTAGAAAAAACATACTAGTTCTTATGTTAGTGTGTGTATGCATACATGTGCCGTTTTTATTACTTTGCATTAGGAAAATTAGCACCCTACCACTTTCACTGGTTTATGCTATGGGTGGTGACAGTGAGAAACCCCAGGAACAAGCAGGCCTGGAGCTATGTGCCGGTTCTTAAACCTACCTAAAGCAAACTAAGGTCTTGTAATCAACCTCAGTGATTTTAGAGGAGTCCCCATGTGGCTTCAGGTGTAAGAGAAGGTGCTGGCTTTCTGCTGGGTAAGGGGCATAGGCATAAACGTGTGGGAAGTAAAACTGTACCAGCAGTCCTCATGCTATAGCTGTTCTGTTCTGAGGGAAATATAAATCCTAGTGGAAATACCTTTTGCCCAGGATTTCTGGAGGGATGTCTCAACTGACTAGGTTTGAATATATCTTGACCACCACAGAAACTCCAGGACAGTGGAAAAAGAAAGCACAGTCTACTAATACTAAAAAGAAAAGGGGGGATGGGTGCATGAGGTGTGTCAGGTCAGCTCTGGCTGACAACCAAACTCCCACCCAGCTGCTCACTTGCTCCTCTGCTGTTTTAGCAGGATGGAGGAAGAAAATAGGAAGAACAAGACCAAGAAAGCTCATGGGTTGAGATAGGTGGGGATGCTGCTTACCAGTTACCATTGCAGGCAAGACAAACTTGACTTGGAGAAATTTGTTGCCAGCTTAAATATACATAAATATATATTATATCCATCCTGTGGTGGATCTGTTATGAAGCCAGCTGGAACTCTGGAACTGGCTGTATCTGGCATGGGGCAGCCACTGGCCAATTCTCAGAGGCTGTCCTGCAGCCCCATGCTATCAAAACCTTGACTCTAAACGCAATATGTAATGTTATAGGCTGGTTAAAATAACATGAACTCCAGCAAAAATCATTGAAATTAGACATTCAATTTATGCAGAATATAATTCTATGGATATGAATATAGTTACTGCTAGTCAACCAAACTTAATGTCAGGCCCAGCTCATCAAACAAATCTTGTGTAGTCCTTGATTTGACTACAGATTTGATTAGTAGAATTAACCTGATGTGATATGCTTAGTTTTGTACAGTTGGTCCAATGTCGTTGTTCCTTTTCACTAATGACCAGAAGGTAGAGTAAAATCTCTCCTGGTAAAACTTGCATGTAGCAAAAAAGATGCGATCAGCAGTACACAATCGAGAGGGCAGTTGGGTTCCTTTGGGTTGCTGTGTAGCGAGGACTCATTTAAATGACCTGGGCAAATGCTATGCTGATGTAGAAAGGGAAAGCAGAAGCCTTATGGCCCTAGCAAGGGAGAGCAGTGAGTAGAAGCAGGGTGGCGATACCATCTCTCCATGCTGTGGAGCAGAATTTGAATTGTGTATCTAGCTTTGGCTTCCACATCTTGGAATAGTGGAGATGGCACAGACTTGCAAATGTGATTTTTGGGAGCAAAAATCACATGTCTTTTCTTGAGGGATTGTAGGCATGTCCATACTGAGCAAGGTACTGCAGCATGGGAAGTCTTTGGTTGGTGGCAGACAAGTGAGTTTGCATCCTAGAAAGCACCTGGCAGCTTCAGTGCTGTGCTGCGGTGTTGTCCTGCTCCTTGTGGTGCTCTCTGTAGAGCTAATCACCCTGTGGGCAGGACCATATGAAAAAGCTCCTCTGCTGTTTGGATCTGTGCTAGTGTTTCTGCCCTGTATATGGGCATCCAAAGTCCCTAGGAGACAGGTTGGTCATCTCTGAGCTTCCCTTAAGGAGTTCATCTTCATGGACCCATCAGGTTACTGTGGGGTTACAGTGCACAAGTATACTTGCAAAAAAGATATTGGTTAGTCAGCCTGGAGACCCTTGGCTTAGCACCTCCAGGCCTCTATGTCCTTCTCTGTAAAATGCTGAAATTGGGGAGAAAAGTTGTTTCAGTCTGGAAAACATAATGAAATGCACTTGGCTGGCACTGCTCAGCTCTGATTAAAGAACATTTTGGATGGGCATATCTAACAGAATAGTGTCTTTAGCTTTTTTAAATTTTGTTCTGTTGTTGTTTTTACAGTGTAAAATGGAGCTTTTATGCTTAAGTTTTCCATCTGAGATGTGAAAGGAATTTAACCTAAGATTGATGTTTATGTAAATCTAGAGAGGTGAATAAACATAACTGTGCTTCCCGTTAACTACCGGGCAATCAAATAGTGGCTGGTAACTTAACTCGGTGACCTCTCCCTTTTTGCTGTGGTTTGAAACATTTGGAGATTCAGGTACCTGGCCTGTTATTATCCCTATAGTATCTATTGGTGTGTTCAGCAGAAAATCTTGCACTATGTACAAATCTTCCATTCTCCATGTTCATAAATGCCTGGCTAATTGCTTATTATCATATTGAAAAGCTGCACATTGCAGAGCAGATGCCAGCAATTCGAACGGCTGGATGAAGCTTGGGTACCTACTTCAGTCTGCTCAGCGCAGCGGCTGTGAGAACAAGAGGCACTGAGGCACACTGGGAAGTGCAAGCCAGAGACAGACTTCTTAAAAATCAGGATAGTCAGCAGTAAATGCTAAATATGCTGTTAGAGACCGAATATTTCCCTGGTTTAATCCTTTGGCTGTAAAGGAATACATCATGTGCAACAGATATAACAAGTGGTCTTCCATGGAGGAAGCATGCTGATCATCTCCTGACAAATGCTGGGATAACCTTTGTAGTCTGGTTTATTTCCCATGTATCTCTATCATTTCTGTCATCAAATCATGTTGTGTCTTTACCTACAGATAGCAAATGTGCATCTGATAGAGGCTCTTTGAAAAAGCTGTTCATAAGATCTTGCCATGTCTCTCCTGCTAATTAATGTATTTGCTCAAAGAACTCTCAAAAGCAATTTCCCAAACACTGTCTTCCCCCTGCATACAAGCAGCTCCTTTCTGCCCCTGTGTTGTGCTTTTAGTTTTGCCAGCAAAAAAAAAGCATCCTGGAAGTGATCCAGGCTGAAAATAACCTGCCAAAAACCTAGGTTTTTAGTAGGAGCAGCTCCTTGATTTGTTTTAGAATGTGGATGTATCTACCTCTACTCCTCAAGAAAAGGTGCAAGACCAGAAACAGAGACTGGGACAACTTAACCAGCATCACTGGCAGAGAAGTCTGTAGAGCCACAGTCTTAAGATATGTTTCTCTGTTCTTATTTATTATTTTGGGTCTTTTTCTTCTCCATGATACCATGGTGCCTCTGCAGTGACTTTTCATAGCGGGGGCCTATAAACTCTTCCCCTCCAATGCACAAGTTCAGCTAATTTCTCATGGGAAGAGCCTACGAGGTTAAGGCCCAAGAGGCTCTGATATCCACTCGTACCTTCAGATACTCTGGGCTTTGGTGTACCGAGACTACCCAGATGAATGCTGTCTGGTGGGGGGGATTTATTGCCTGGAGGTTACCCAAGTTGTTATCGCTCATTTATTTTATAGTAGCACAGCCTTTGCCTCCAGACTTACTGTCTTCTCAGGTAATAATGCTGCTGGGCTAAATCTTAGCAGGCAGAAACTGGGGTATCTCTGTTGAAACAGCTGAAATTAGGTGAGAGGGTGGAGCTATGGAAAATAAGAGCAGGAACAGCAGGAATCAGCCTTGTAAAACCTCATCATCCCTAACACTGATGCAAAGACACAGTTGAAGTGGCATGCAATTTTCTTATCTTCTGTCATTTCCATCTCCATTTTGGGTCACTCTCCTGCTATTAGATTATACACTGCAATAGCCCATGTATGTAGCTAAAGTGTTTGCCTGTAGACAGTAGAGATTACACAGGTCCAACTGTTCCTCCTGACTCCAGGAGGAAGTTTGGCTCAGCTGGGTCACCTCAGTCACTTCAGCTAATGTAAAGTAATAAGTAAATTTTGTGGAACTGTGGAACTTGTATTAAAATGTTACAGGAAGAAAAATACTTTGGATTCCAGAGGCTTTCAGTTTGCTGCCTACTAGCTGAAACTGTTCCTCTTAATCTTTAAAAGATTGCTATTTTAGGCTTTAAAGACAAAGATTGAATAAATACCCTGTAGAGTAGGCATGGTATTAACAATACTGCAATCCTTTCCCTTCTCTCCAAACTTGTTATCTCTGTCTGCAGCATTGGCCCGTTGCAGTAATTCTTCTTAAATTGTATATTATTTGCCTATATGCATATATATCATTGCCAACACTAACACCAGAGAGATGTTGGTCCAGAGGAGACATCTGTTTTTCCTCCCTTTTCTCGTGGACCTGAGAGGATCGTAACTCTGACGACTGCAGTTTGGCTGAGCCAAAAGCAAATCGGAACAGACATCGGAGTAAATGAAATGGTATTAATCAAGGCAAAAGGTGACCGTGACACAGGCAAATGTTTTGACTGCTGGGACAAGCTGCGAGGCTGCAGCAGAACCAGCTGCAGCATGAAGTCTGGTTGCCACCTCTTGAGAAGAGAGTGACAGATAAAGCTGTTCCGGGAAGATCAAGTTGTTGTCTTTTTGCCTTTCCCACAATGTTTTTCACAACATGATTACTGCTGTAAAATCCTTCTTATTCTTTCACTGAGGTCTTCTAATTATAGTCACACGTCTGTAATTTGTCTAGTCTAATTTTACAGGCTGATTGTGTGAAGGGGAGGTAGAGCTGGGCAAGTTATTTAAGAATACGGATGCAATATGCCCCATCTTAACATCCAGGTTGTCACTGTATCAGCTGTCTGGCTGTCAGGAGAGTGTAAAAATGTTTCTGGGCTGACTGGAAAATTTTCTGAAGGAAACACCTGGGAAGCTTTTGCTTGCATGCAGCTCACTGAAGGAAGACAGCGAAGAAGTGCTCTGAAAGTTCAGGGTGGTGTTTTCTAGAGAGAGGGTGGTTAAACGTATTTTTCCATGTTAAGACCAAAATCATAAGGGGGTGGGGGGGGGATATACAAAGGTGGAAAGAAGTCACCCTACCAGCATCAGGCTAGGTTTGCCGGAGAAAGCCATCTAGTGGTCACGGCGCGCTGTTCTCCACCTCTCCCTGCGCTCAGCCCTGCAGGCATCTCACCAAAACGCTGGGGTCTGCAGCCATCGCAGAGGTCTCCTCTGTGCTGCAGGACATTTCGTGCTGACAGGGCTGTAGCTGTGCCCTCCCCAGCAGGGATGGAGGGGGGCTGGTCCCTATGAAGTAGGACGGTAAAGTGAAATGACCCACCTCATTAGAAGAAAAGTCAGGCTGTCCACAACAAGAACTTTTGTAGCAGTGAACAGCAGAGGACACCAAAGGTTGCGGCTGGTCTGGATGAGCACTGCCAGAAGTGAAGTGACTCAAGTGAAACCCTGGCTCAAGTGTGCAAACCCGTGCTGCGCGTTGAGACGGTGGTGACCCCAGCTGCGCCCGGGACGGGCGTGCGACAGCAGGTAACAACAACTGCTGGCACGTCGTGCTTGTTCAGAGATGTAAAACCCTGTTTCACCAAAATGCTCTGTGGATTAATGCTGAATTTATTAAGTCGTTTCCACCTCCAAAAAAAAAAAAATCATTTAAAAAACCCAAATGTTTTTGTTTTGACATATTCTAAATGTTTTGACATTTACATATAATTTTTAAAGTTGAAAACCACGGAGTTTGGACAGCAGCTTTCACTTGATCACCATATGCAGTTTTTCCACTTCCCCTGGAAAAAACCAATCAACCAAAAATATTTCATATTAACCCAAAACACTCTCTCCTGTGTTCTCTAGTTCAGTGAATGAACAAAAATCATGAGTATTTGCATTGTAAGGGTTTCATTTAATGCCTATTTTACTCTTTAAGATGATACTTTGAAACCTAGACATCTGCTGGCATCAGAGTTGGCACTATAAACTTTTCAGAAGGTATTAAAGAATCCATACTCGAGGTACATATTTAATTAGGAAAGCAACCATCTAGGAAACATAGTGTGACAGAAATGCAGGGTTTCAGAAAAACGTGGTATAAGTGGATGCAATGCAGGCTATGTGTGCTGCTTTTATGTTTGCACAGTAACTTTCTTGCCCTGCAGAGAGTAACTAAAATAATCATGGTATCGTTCTTCTTCCACCTATTCCAGTGACATACCAAAGTGCTGTGCAATTACATGTGTTCCTCTCAGCAAACTCCTATCTTTGAATTCCCAGACTCTGTCCATCCCACTGATGGTTGGGTGTTATGAGCCCCTCTGTGATCAATCTCTAAGTCTTAAGTTTGTGCAGAGGTTAGAAGTCTGTGGCGAGCTCTGGGGACCCCCTGACCAACCCCCCAGTGCATTGATCGAGATGGGGACTATCACACAGCCTCAGTACGTTTTTGATCTCCGTGGCTGTTGCAGACTTAAACAGGTTTAATTTTTCTCTGAATTAGTGAAAAACCATCAGTTTTGTAATCTGTGCCCAGGCAAAGCATTGGTGGAGTCCAGCAGCTGTTAGGGTATTGTAGGACTGAGCGCCCAGTTTTATTTCTCCTCTGCCCAGCCCAAGGTGCGCGTGTGGCCATTTCTGCCCGATCCCCGTCGGGCAGCCGCGGTTGTGGGCAGGTTGTATTGCAGGGCAGCACAAAGATCAAGACAGCTGGTGAAGTGGATGTGCGTGGTGAGTATTTTAAGGCGGGTCGTGGTGAACAGTCAATGTCAGCGGGGAAACGGAGCAAAGTAGACAAGCCTGGTAGAAATTTTTTTCAGTTGCGTACCCTTCCGGGGGAGAAGACAAAAGATTAAACAACTCATTACTTCAGTGGCTGAGACTAATTGCACGGCTTCTAAAAGGTCTTCGTAGCACGTGTATTATGGATTAAGCCACAAATACAATCCTGTTATTAAAATCCAGCTCCAATGTATGTGGGAGTTCTGGGGCTCCATTTCTTACTTTTTCCAAAACTTTTTAAGGGGAAAAAAACTCAGAAGTGCCCTTAGGAGCTTAATTCTTTCACAAAGATCCCAACGAGCCCTGGGCTTATCAAAAGCTGGTGGAACTCTTGGCTCCTAAATCCCCCAGGTGCTTGTTGTAAATTTGTCCCTTGCCCGCATCAAAATTCTAGCGTGTGAAGAGTGAGCCCAGACTCTCAGTAATGAGGAGGTAAAGGAAAAGAATGCACTTTTGATTTCCCCCTGCCTCCCCTATTCTTTTATCCTGTCCCTGGTAAACTTATTTCCAGCTAGTCTGGGGCTCCAGCTAATGAATCTTTGTACACTTGGAGTTTGCAATGTGCCCCTTGAACTTCGTCAGGTGCAGAGCTACAGGGAGGAAGGGAGAGTGGTGTGTGTGCCTGAGGAGCAAGCAGTCAAATCCATCTTCTAAGAAAAAAAAAAAAAAAAAAAAAGTCTGGGTTGTTTCCTCCAGTTTCCTTCATGGGTTTTTTGTTTTGGTTTTTTTTGGTGGGTTTTTTGTTTGCTTGTTTCTTTTGAAGAGCACAAGTGCAAGAGAGGGTATGGGGTCAGAAAGGATAGTTTTCCTTGTCAGCTGGAATAGAAAAGGCTCTGGCTGGATGATCCTTCCTTCTCTTCACCAACGCCACGTAAAACAAATTGTGCTAACAGAGTCAGCAGGCCACGTTTCCTCCTGTTTTCAGCGTAACTGCTCATTTTAAGTTGTTGCTTTCGTAAGCAGAAGGATTTTTCATAATGCTTAAAAGGAGTTAAAGCATGAAGACACTTAAAGAAATGAGATGTCAAGTCTTTAACTAATGGGATTATACAGTAGAGACCCTTTAAAAAATGGCTTGGAGTGAGTGATCCAGCAGCCATAAAGACCTTATTATAGGTCAACAATTTATTTTGTGGACAATAGTCCCTTTTGAAGAACTCGTGCAATCAAAATTTAGATTTGTGTGAAGTGCTTAATGTTATTGAAGTGTCTTAATAGAAATGCATGAGGCTTCCTGAGCCAGCTGTGTGTGCTTCTGTTTGCATTTCTTTTCTATACTGCTGGCTCTTTTGCATGGTTTAATTAATAAATGAAAAATTCTATAGATTTCCTTGTTTCAAAATAGCATTTTTATCTCCTTTGTGATCCAATAAATGCTGTCCTTTAAGGACTATATTTCTGCAGGAGCAAGGGAGGGGGACCGGGGGGAAGTCACCACAAATTTTTTTTAAATTTAAAAAAAAATAGTTCATGCTTTTGTATTATACAGTATAGTTACATTTCTTTAAAAACAACCCAAAACTCAGCTGTGGGCTAAGGGCTATGCCTGTAAAGTTTGACTGTAAAAGGCAGGGTTTTTGTAAAGATTTGAGCATTTGAAAACATAAGGTTTTATATAAACCACACTGCACCTTTATTGCCTTCACTGCTTGTAGAAGTCAGGAATTTCTGGAAGAAATGTGAAGAGATGTGAATATCCTCCTAAATATTCTAAGGTCAAATCTCACCTACAAATTCTCTGCTTACTCTTAAAGGATCTTTCTCTGTGGTGTCTATGGCCTGATCCAAATCTATTCAAATAAATTGGAGTTCTTGCATTGACATCCAAATCCTTTAAATCACGTGCTAAGTGCCTTCCTGACTAAAGACACCTTCTTTGTGATAGTCGTCTCACTCAAATCAATGGGGACTTTCCCAGGTTAAGGAGAACTTCCCTTTGTACCTCCAAAGAGTGTTGCAGATAACTTTGGAAGATCTGGTTGTCCATGCTTTTGAATTGAGTCACACCCGCTAGCGCAGTGCCGTTATTTGCCGCTTGTTTCAGTTCGTGATGACTTGGAGTTCCGCCCATCGGGCACAGAGGCAAGGCTAGCGCAGGTGCGGTGCCCGTCCTGTGGCTCTCAAGCTCCTGAGAAATTCACATACGGATCCTATCCTGCGCCTGTGTCGTATCACTGGCAGCAGGGCTGTGTGGGAGCGAGGGCTGGTGGCTGCCGGGAATTCCTCGCTCTTGGAGGACGCAAGCCGTCAGAGGCTGATGCAGACACAGTGCTATAGGAGCAAGAGGCACACTCAGAACTGCCGTGGCCCACAGGGGGGATGTTTTGGGACTCGTGCACAGAACCACTATAATCTCTGACTTCTATTTCTGGAATTCGCCCTCTTTTTCAGCCTTTTGGTAGTGGTTGGTATATTGCTTATGAAGGCAGAAAGAAAGGTGACTCATGGACTAAGAGTGGATCCTGTAGGCAGAGTTTCCATGTCCTTACGTCAGGGTATCATCCTGGTGAGTCTGAGGGCAGGAGACCCACCTCCCTGAGGGTTCCCAGGCTGCCCGGGAGAGACGGAGGTGGATGGTACGTACAGCCACAACTTTATTACTGTGACTGTAACAGCTAGAGGTGGTGCGTGAGGGGAAAAGTCTCTAATCCCTCCCTAAAAAGGACTTGAGTGGTGGTAGAATGAAACACACTTGTGACTGGATTGCATAATTACTGTTAGCTT
The DNA here is from genome assembly GCA_013400195.1 of Aramus guarauna. Lineage (NCBI taxonomy): Eukaryota > Metazoa > Chordata > Aves > Gruiformes > Aramidae > Aramus > Aramus guarauna. The sequence goes on from VXBL01010262.1 coordinate 189,985, forward strand.
TGGGTTCACGTTTCAAAAATTTTTACATACAGCTACAGGTTTTAAAGAACAAGAAAGTATATAAGCGCAAGACATTTTCATGGGTTACTTATGCATGTGCATGGCCTTCCTGAAGTGTCTGGGCACAGGAATAACTCAGACATTCCTACAGATACTCTGATCTCAAGTTAGGGACTGTGATACGTTGTTTGACCGCTCACTTCTGGTCTATGCCTATTGCAGTCATTCGTGGTTTTAAGGTGTCCAGTTTCCCCAACAGGAAAAGTAACCACACGCTTGTTCTGCTGCAAGATGCCCGAGATACGTCGGCGCTGGAGCACATAGAGAGACCTGGGCTTGCTCTGGCTCTGCCATGGGAAAAACAGAGAACCTGCTCCAGGTGGGTGGGAATGAAAAGGGCCAAAGCAGCCCGATGCGGACAGACCCCAGCTGGTACGTCCCTGCTCTCCATTAGCTCCAGGCGCTGCTTAACCATGCTCCGTTTTGCAGTGGAAGCATTTCCAAAGTATCTTCTCTGAGATCCACAACAGGAACTGACCCAGGTTAGCTGAGTCCCCAGCCGAGTCCCTGTCTCGGACACGGTATGTTTTCCTAGAAAGGCATCTCTGCAGGCGGGGAAAGGGGCCTGATCCAAACCGAGCTGAAATCTTCAGTAGGATTTAGATTAAGCCCACAAATCCTGATTCTGCAAAGATTTAAGCTTGTGCATAACTTTACATACTTGAATAGGCTCATTGAGGTCAAACGAATTAAAATAATGCACAAATAACGAATTAAAATAATGCTCCTGCTTAAGTCTTGGCAGTATTGGGGGCATAATGAACTGGGAAAAAAAAACACAAAAGGAAAAAGCTGACTTTTTCAGAGCCATTAAGGTGTTATTTCAGATACCTAGCCAGTGACAATTGTATTTACATGTACCATGCCATGTCTAAATGAACGGCCGTGTTTGCTCATCTGTGTCATGTATTTGGGTCAATAAGGGATCCTATACGGCTTCAAAGGTTTGGCTTGTCTATTCTACTCAAAAAAGCACCTGAAAGTATTAGTTTTCTAGCCTGATTCTAGAGGGATCAGTGGGTATTTTCACTGTACAGATACAGCAGGATGGAGATTGCAGGCCGTATTAAAAATGGGCCCATATTGAAGGAAAGACACAGCGTGACAGGCTGAGCAAAAGGCCTGCAGTGCTGCAAGGGCTTCCTCACGGTGCGAGAAGTCGATTCCTCTCCAAAATAAGGATAGAAGTTAAATTCTTACAGGGGAAAGAGAGCCCTGTGCTAAATCAAGGTTTGAGGTGTGAGGGAGATACGTGCTGGTGCCTGCAATGACTTTGCCGGTCACCTGTCCCATCTTCTCCTCCCTCCCCACTGCCTGCAGTCCCAGCTTTCAGTCCCTGGGCTTTTCTCAGCTGCCACTGGAAACCAGTGGCCTCCCTGTTCCTCTCCCAAGCAGCAAAACTAGTGAAAACAGCAGCCTGTGGTTAGGACACCTTTCACCCCATCTTTCCTCTGTGTTCAAGGGACGCAAGCTCCCCTCCGAATGCCTGATGTTTGGGGGGAAGGTATCTGTCTGCTTGCACCCCCTTCAATTGGCCCTTCTGCTTTTTGCCTGCGTCTGGCTCCGGGCATTCAGGTTTTCAGAGCAACAGGTCACATCATTGCATGTGTAAAGAAACTCAATGTAGAGGGAGAAATCACCCTGTGCCAACAGCTGGCAGAAGCCCTCAAAATGGGGGCTAAGCAAGAGCTGAATGGTGCGTGGGTACTAGAGCAGCTCTGCATACAGGGCAGATTTTATGCATGAAGTGTATGTGTCATCTTCGCACTTAATAAGTCCTCTGCGCTTCATCAGGCACTACCAAAACATGCCTTTGCTTAGGAAAGGCAATAATACTATGCCAGACGCAGCATACGTACAAACTCACTGATGGCAATTTCTTCCCGTGAGCTGACCTGGGGTATTCCACCAGTGCAAGCACTGCTTCGGGTCTTATCAAAGACAGAAATGTATTTCAAAGATGGAGAGCTCTTATTGTTATAGTTCCCAGCCCCTGAGGAGCAGAGGGACAAAGCTGACCCTGAACTGCTTGCCTGGCCTCACCAGTCAGACTTGAGGATGCTCCGCTTGGTCTCACCAGCATCCAGCCTTGAGGGAGGAAATGGAGCTCACCAAGCAAAAGGTGAAATTCTTGTAGTGTGCATTTGCTGGAAACAGAAGGCCCATAAAAGGGTAATCAAATGGGACAGTCTGGTCCAAGTTCTATGTTTGGGAGGCTAGAGAATTGAAACAGCCTCTCCTTTGGGTCTGGGGTCCCGGCAGCTCCTATCTCAGGAGCAGGCCAATGCTATTTGAACAACCTTGCCACAACCAAAAGGCATAAAAGATGAGATGCTTTAGGTGTCCATAGCAGCCCTCAGCTACTGCCAAGAAGCAACACTTGGGGAAGTCAAAGCCAAAGCAAATCCGCTGCCCTGGAGCAAAGGGTCCTGGGGAGCCCCATGGACAAACTGCCGTGTCCGCAGGAGCGGTAGCTGCAGCAGTGTGGTTACGTGCACCACGGTGGGGGAAGAGGCAGGGCATGTACCGGTACATGCGGGGAACGACGGTAAGACCTAATTGCTGCAGTATAGGAAGCTAGAGACTTTTGCTATTATCTGTGTGGGAAAAGAACGGTCTAGCTGGGAGTTTCTGCTTATAGTAACATCATGTAATCAAGCATGGGGGGGCAAAACTCCAGGGGGTGGGGAAGATTTATGAGATATCCAAGTCTAATGGTAATCAGAGGGATACTCATCTCCTCCATGGCATTCCTCATCAGTAGATCACAAAAGGGAACAGGTCGCTCATAATAAATATGGGGAAACGAGCTGAAATGGCTTTCTCCAAATCACTCAGCCCACAAATCACAGGGCCCCCTCGGCACTGGGCTGTCCCTACCCCATGGCCCGTCCTCTAAGCCAGACCAAAGAGATCTGGGGAAGAATACCATCTCCATTCAACTCCCAGTGATAGGATTTTTTAATGACACTTTTAAAAACACTTTAATGATTTTTTTTTTTTCTTTTGTGAAGGGGAGACAAAGTCACCATGAGAAAGTGCCTCTCTACCCAAATTATTTGCGTAATTTGCAAGTACTCCCCACGCAGGCACAAAAATATGTCCTTAATAACTGACTTATTTGTGGCTTCAGACCCACAGAATCAGTCTTGTAAATATCTCCTTAGGCACAGAAATAATAATTACAAAAATATGAACAATTATTTTATTGCATATGTGTATTTGCTCTTCATTTGCTGTAGGAAGACAGTTTCAAACTACTAAATGCAGTGAGACTTTTTAGAGGAAAAAACCCTGCCAAGTGTATTTATTTATTTTAACTAGAAATTATTTGGAAGGACCAGAAGTATGAGCAGCTGGTAAACTTCTTTTGATTATTTTCCCCTACATTTCTAATAATGAACTTAAATGATTTTAGCACCTTAAAAATACTCTGCTTAAACAGACTATGCGTAGGCAAATTTAGAACTGTACAGAAGTCCTGGAACACAGAAGTAATGATGGGAGAAAAAACAAAGAGAAATGAGAGGTAAAGAGAAATAACAAGGAGAATAAAAAGCCATTTAAGGGACACACATAAAAAGTTAACAAAGAGAAGTCCATATAGGAAAGGGTTTTGCAGTCCTTTTGCAGGGATGTATTGAAGAGTGGGTGGTTTGTAATAGCATCAGTAATTTTTGGGGGTCTCTGAGCTGTGATCTGAGGGAAATCTGAGGATGAGAAGATGGGAGGGAAGGGTCTGGGGTGGCAGTGCTTGAGGAGAGCGAGAGGAGCAGGGACCTCTGATGGCCAAACACAGTGTCGGTCTTTCAGGAGCAGATCCTGTAGTCCTTCCACTGGTTACAGTCCCAGAGGGGGACAGGACAGAAAAAGAGCCCGTGTCCTGCACAGCCCCCAGCAATGCCTCCCAGGACCAGACTGTTCCACCCCAGGAGCTCAACCGCATCCCCCTCAGCCTGCCCCCGGGATCCGCTGTGCTGTCGTCTCGATGCCGAGCTTTGCCATCCTTGTCTGTGAGGAAAAAAAAAATGAGTGTCTTTGTAATGACTGGGGTGGCAAATTCAATGTTGCTCACGTAGCTGAGGTGGCTCTGAGGGGGAACAGGAGGTTGTTATGAGCAGCTTACGCCCTCGGTCACAGCTCCGAGACCTCTCCTAGTCAGCTCTGTCTCCAAAAGGTTTCTCCCCTCTCTGTTTACTCCCAGGTGATTGTTCCTCCCCCTACCCCGGCAGTCTTTTGGCTTTTCTGGTCTTACTTATTGTTTCTCACTTTAAGCGGTGTCTGAGCTTTCAGCGTGCCTGAGGAAAAACTCCTGTCCCCTCACAGCCGAGGGGAGCTGGAAGCAGGAGGGGAGAGCAAAGGCACGGGGGGGCTGAATGACGCTTCCCTACAACATCTCCCTGGCTGGAGGCATCCCTGGAAAGACAGAGGCTGGAGCTCTGCCTGGTTCTGCTCCTCCATCACTCATGAGGAAGGGCAGAGCGCCTCAGCGATGTGTCGTTCCTCAGCTCCGCAGGGAGGTTAAAAGGCGGCAGCGCTGCCACCGCTGCGCAAACTTCCTTGGGGTAGGAAGGCCATCAGATGTGTAGTCCGGCTAAGTACGCTTCCCCAGGTAAAGTGAAGAGGGAAGACGGAGAGGCAGGCACAAGTAGGATTATTGCACCAACGTGGAACTGCTGCGGCTCTTCCGGGGACCGTGATGCTACCAAAGGCGTTGAAGTTGTTTGCTTTTCCTCACAGGTAGCTCTGTATTTAATTTGCATAGCTCCCAGCAAGAGCCTGGTGCTCTGGCACCTTTAACAGACAGCTGGAGCACAGGGATTTGCCGGGGTTTTTTAATGAGATGGAAAATATGTGAATCTCCCTCGTTTGACTGGTGGTTGTAACCCCTCTGCTCCGATTGGCTCCTGCCCTGCAATATTTTAAACTGTTTTGCAAGCAAGAAAAAAAAAAATGCAACCTCAGCTCTTCATACCATTCAGCTGAAGTAGGAAAACTCCAAAAATTACATGAAAGAGAAGAAGATGGGAAAAAGAACCCACCCCAAAAGGCAAAGCAAATGGGCTGTGAAACTGCTGATAGGGAAAATTGTTTTCATAAAGCAGAGCGCGCTCTGAGTCACTCAGCTCCTTGGAGTCCAGCATTGTTCCCATTGGCATTGACAGGGGTTTTGGAGCGCGGGAGGGCTGGATCGGGTCCTTCGCCCCTGTTGATCCTGTCTAAGCTCTCCTCCCTCCCCTGGTTTTGTTGTATTTACGATGCGCTCGAACCTTTTACTAATCTCCCTTCCAACCTCTCCTTTATTTTTTTTTCCTGCCACTTCACTGTGCTCTGACTGAAAACCATCGCAGCAAAAAAACCCAGGTATGGATGTTATGGAGCAAGTCAAGTTTGTAAACACGAAGGAGGGAGGCTATGTAAATCTGTTTAGGCAATTTTCACGTTGACAGTTGGCATTTGGCACTTAAATAACTGTGTAAGCAATTTTGGAATAATGACCGGTGTGCTCAGCATCAATGCTTTTAAATCTTCCTTAGCTTTTCTCTACTGAAAGCCCTACAAAAACACCTTTGAGAAAGTAGACAAGCAAATAGTAAAAATTGTTGGGAGGCCTTGTAATTTCTGTTTGGTTACAGAAATGGAAACCAAGATTATTCTACCTGAGACAAAGTATTTCTGATAAATGCATCTGAGAGACTGTGTATCCCAAATTCAATCCTAAAAGTGCCCATTTTTAAGGCAAAGTCATGCTTCGAGGCCTTTGTTACTAGAATGACAAAATCTTCCCATGTGGTCTCTCTAATATTATCACAAATGGCCCTTTCAAGTTTGACTGACAGCTCAGGCCACTGTTCCTTTGATTGTAAATGAGGTAAAATGTTTGCATAGAAAAATGGTATTTTATAGAAGATCTCTGTGGTAGAACTAGTAAAATTTTCAAACACCGAATTTACTCATTGAGAAGTGGGGGTTTGGTTGAAAAACTATGAAAATCTGAATCTTTTTAAGTACCAAAATTACTATCTTGTGTTTGGAAATAATGCATCATTTTAAAAATGGTATTAAGCACATTTTTAAAGATGAATAGGACAGGAGAACAAAATATTTAAATCGAGCTAAATATTTAGTTTGGCACCCAAAATACAGGTTTCAGTTCAGTGCAGTTTGTGTTTTTCTTTCTGGATATACTCTTTGATGAATAAAAAGTATCCATGTGGGGGAACACAAAGCAAGAATTAACTCATATTTCTTTTTATCTATTGTACTAAAATAAAAAATAAGTTTGATGTGGTCAGATGGTCCTCGACAATTGAATTCAAATGCTTTGGAAGGTTACCGCTCCTCAGTTGAGATGTGATAATTGACCATGTATATTTTCCCTTTTCAAATGCAAAGTAAAATGAACTTGACCTATCTACTGTTCTGGTAACATCTTAAGATTTTTTCACTTAGTTGTTTGCGATTTGTTCCCATAATTTGTTTTTTAAATTAAAGTGATTGAACTTCCATGCATAGGTAAGCTGTAAGTCTGGTGCTGATTCCCACTACTGACATAACTTCTGTACTTAGAAAAAAGTCTCACAGGCAAAATTTCATTTAACATATATTTTCTGCTAGCATATATTAATATTTAAGGTATGTCCAACAACAAGTCAAAGGTGATGTCCTGTTAAAATTTCTTGTTCTAGGCTATGTCATAGAAAACAGATGAAGTCTTTGAAATAAAGATGAGTCAGGTACATAGAGAAGCGTTTCTTGCTTTGGCATTCATGCAACCGAGCAAGGCTCAGGTATGATGCATTAGAATACAAGGAAAACTGTTAAGGTTATAACACTGTACAGAAGTAGTAAAAATACTTTATCCAGATGAAGTTAGTAACTTGATATCAGTGCTGGAAAATAAGTTTAAAAGATGGAGTAATCAGTGAAAACAGTTTTGAGCAATTTCTTCAATGGAGGAACTGGTTTATTGGCTGGTAACTTAATAAAAAAAATTAATTATAAAGAATAAGCAGTACAAATGTCAGCACTGTCTGTAGCTTATTAGGTTATCCAATACAATGGGACAGATTCTGACTGAACTTCTGTTGGATATAAATCTAAAATAACTTCCACCATGCCATCACACTTTTTTTTTTTTTTTTTGCTACTCAGGGGAAAAAACAGCAAGCAGAAGGTCCTTTTTCCTTCTTTTTTCAACACTGTCAGGAGGAATGCCACATCACTGATGAAATCCTTTCAGTTATTCCATGAAGCCAACGTGATTATTTGTATGAAACAGGCAAGGGAAGTAGACTGTCTTAGAGATACCCGGGTGGGTGGGTGTTGCTCTCGGGCATGTTTCCTTGGCTCAGCAGCCTGCAGACCCTAGAAGAATAGAAGAAACCCAGGGCAGGCACCATCTCAGAGCTGCCTACTCGTCTTCCTGCAGATACACGGGTCTCTTGTAAGGAGGAATTAAAGCTTCATCTCCATGACTTTGTTGCTGCTATTACCTATGGTGTCTCTGAGTGGTCGCAGCTCTCGCCGCAGAAATGTAGGGGGTACAGGGCTTCCCATACCATCCATCCTCTCTTCCACTCCTCTTGCCAAGGCTGACTTGGGACCCGTCACTCTAGAAAATTCTGCCAGACTAGTGCGCCTTTAAGATTAATATATTAGAATTAAATGTAAGGCAATGCAAAATTTGCCTCTCCACAGCAAAGCAATGTGTTTCTTTCTAAAACTGAGCTACAGCTAGGATGTCTTTTACAGAGGGCATTGGCTTCAGGGCAGTATTTCCTAGGAAAAAAAAAAATCAAGATGATCAATAACAGGCTTTTACTATTCACCTTAGTATCCATTTTACTTACTGTCTCCAGTAAGAGACCTTGGTTTTGGGAATTCAGGTTAAAAGGCATATAGATTAAAAATCACTGGTATATTCTACCATGTTGCATCAGAGTTGGGGTCACTTTTCTTCAGTATTTAACCTACTGCTCACTTATTAGACATATTTTTAACTCAAGTGAATACGCTGCAATGTATCCTGGAGATAATAGCAGTAAAAATGGAAACCTTCTATCCTTACTTTCACTTCTGCCCCAATACTATGGTGCGTGATCTCCACTGTCTCTGTTCTGTTTGAACCACGCTGTCCTGCCACAGGAGCGAGACAGCTCTTTTTTAAAGTGGCACTAGCTGTCAGCTGCTCCATGTGAATGCCAGGTGGGCAGAGTCGCACGTGATCCTGTTTTCCTTTTTTTTTTTTTTTTTTTTTGAAAGGTAAATATACTTTAAAAAGACATGATCAAAGTTGTNAATATACTTTAAGATGACACGATCAAAGTTGTAATTCCACTCTGGTCTTCAGATGTATGTTCCCCATGCCATTCAACTACTGTTACTGATTTTTAGCTACTTTTGCAAGGAGATTTAACATTGCATATAATTAAATGGGTAAGATCTTGGAGTCTCCCTCTTCCTCTGATCATTTATTTCTTGTTTGCAAGTCACAGGGAGAGCAGGGTTTAAATAGCAAATTGACATCTGCCATACAGTCACATGGAGCCTGTCTATATTTAGATTGATGTCTACGGCAGCTAACACTCATCAGGATCATCCTCAGTCAGAAAGACGGTAATTATGGCATTCAAACAAACCAGAGTCTTGCTTTCCTGCTGGATTGAATCTGGAGTCACATCACAGAACCTTCCTGGTGTAACGAAAAGTAGTATCTGCTTCCCTCTGCTCCAAGAAGAGTTTAAGCCAGGTTGAAACCATATCGGCTTTTAACATATAGCTACAAATAGTTACCTGGTTTGTGAACATGGGGAAAGATGCCTTCTGCCCGTGTAATAGCTACAGCATTGTGGCATGTTCAAAATAATTGGTGTAACTGAAAAACAAGGAGGGTTCTGGCACATGAGTGTTTCCTCAAGGTTTGAAAGATTTTCTGTCTAAGAAATCACTGAGTTTAAGTGTGGAAGACCTTGAAGCTTTTGAAGTCTTTCTTGCTGGAGTGATGTTTTAATATAGTTGCTTGCTTCGAACTTAGTGGAAAAAAAGCCAAACTTGAATAAAAACAAACATCTGAAGGTGTGTCCCATACTGAGACATGTTTAGTAGCGAAGTTCTCCATGTTCAAAAAGCCTGTGGGTTGAGATGGCTAAGTAAGAGCTCACGGCAGCGGAAACCGAAACCCTAAAATGGCCTAAACATGGCAACTTTGGAATTTTTTCAGTTTGCTAATTGAATACGAGTTTATTCACATTTACATCACCCTGCTTTGTGTGCTGGGGGGTGCTGACACCGCCGTCTTGACAAAACTACTGGTGCAGTTGCCGCGACTCTCCCTCGGCAGGATGCTGTACCTGCTCAAGGGAGCACAAGCAACGTGACTATGCTGGCAGAGCAGTAGGAAAAAACGTTCCGTGGCGTGGACAAGGCTTTTGAGCACTGATCCAAACTTCTGGAAGTTAACAGTTGTATTGACTGCAGTCTCTTTTGGACCAGAGCCTGAAACACCCTTCACGTGTTCCTCAGAGGGATGCTTGCAGGAGCAGGAAGGTGTTTTGCCAGCAGTGGTGCAGCTGGCTTTCTGGGACAACTGGAAAACGTGGAGTGAAAATGGCAGAGAGATATATAATGAATGTGATTTGAAAAGCCTTGTGCTTGCACCCGGTTGTACTGTGCTGCTCCGGCAGCCAGCCTCTGACCGCTCTGCGCGGAGTGGTGTGGAAGCGCGGAGCAAACGCGTACCTTCTGCCCCGATCAGTCTAACCACAAGGGACAGTGTTGCCTCAAACCTGGACGCGGTGAAGCTTTTGTAATTCTCCTGTCTAGTCCAGTGATGCAGAAAGCGAAGTAAAATGTCCTTGGTAGGATATTATGGTGCTTCTAGGAGAAGATTGGAAATTTTCTCACTTGTCTGTGGTCAGTGACGCAGCATCCTCTAGGGAGTCATCAACTGACAGGAAATGTGTACACTTACTCATTTCTGCAGAGAAGCTGAATAGGAGAGAAGGTTTGTGTATTCCTGGTTTGGGTTGGGGTTTTTTATTTTTCTGGGGGGTTTTTTGTTGTTTTTTTTTTAATAAGATGGCCTGTGCCAGAGAAAGCAAACGAAACTTTTTTTCCTCCATTCCTAATCCCTCAATGTGATATAAATACCATCCCACAATTTAACGTTGTTAATTAATATGTACTTTCCATTACCTTCCTTTTGGAGAGTTCATTATCTTGAGGAATGTAACTCTTCATTCAGACATTTCATTTTGTAGCAGGAGAAAGAGACAGAGGCGCAAAAGAACGACTTTAACTGGATTGTGTAACAATGGCTGTGATAATAATTGTCTGGGAGAATTATATGGAGGTAACAAAAGGCCTCACAAAATGAGTACATTACAAAGACTCTTTTATGACTGAAAAATACTGATGTCCTTAAAAGAGAGAGAGAGAAGTAGGAGTTGGGTGATTTTGCAGGAAAATGCAAAGATTACGCTGAAGTTTGTCTTTGCACAGGAAAGACATTTCCTTAGGATTACCAGATGAGACCTTACACTTTTCTCTCTTGCTTCGCCACCTCTACTTCCACGGCACGCGTTCCTTCTCTTGCTCTGACACCAGTGAGAGACTGGGCCGGTCAGCCTGACCCGCTCTCCACCAAGTTTGCATCCGCTGAGCCTTCATCAAGCGGAGCAGCTCCGTGACTTTCTTCGGCTACTGTGCCAGTGTGATTTATCTCTGTGCAGGCAGCCCGCGCCCAATTTATTTTTGGTAGTCTAGGCTTGCTGCCAGTACCTCACCCTTTAGGATCCAGTTGTGCAAACAGAGCCAGATGAGGTAGTCCGGGGTCTCCACTGAGTTCAGCGAGGAGAGGATGGGCGGACATATCGGCTAAGTAAGTGGGAGATTGAGAGGAAAGCAGAGAGGCAGAGGGGGTATACTAGTTATTCTGGGCACCCATCACCATGACAGCTACCTATTATTAGATCTATCATATACACACTTATTTCCACAGCATGCAGAAGGCTGGTCTACTAGTTGAAAGATGGTTTTCTGCCCCTTTTAAAAATGTCAGCGACTCTCTTTATTGGACCCACTTGACAAGTGGATTTGAGCTTGTTAGTTTTTTCTTACCTCTAAGTTATAATCATGAGAAGTCTGTTTTTCTTATCATTTATTTCTTCTAAAAGGTTGCACTTGCTGTCACCATTTGGAACGCTGTAGCCGTGTGTACTGAACACTGTGTTCAGAAATTCTTATTTTTGTCACCCAAGTACAGCTGCATCTTAAGGGTGGTACAGAATTAGAATAAGGTATAATGAACTACTGTAGGTTGCTAATACACATTACACTTAGCAGCACCTTGGTATGTGGAAATGTGCTACTTTACACATCTGGATAAAAGGAACAAACAAGGAAGGGAGATTGAAATTCCTTTAACGCTAGCAAGGGAACTGTCGTCTTCAATGTAACTGGTAATTTCTTCTTGTAGCTGGTGACTCCCCAGATGACCACCTTTTCATGGCTAGCATTAATGTCAGGCACTTTAAAGGGATGAGAATGTGGGAAGGGGGAAAAAAACCTGCTTTGAAAAGCAGGAGGTAGTAGTTGGCTGGATCAGCTCTCTGAACTGGCTAACGGCGTAACCGTAAGTGTGGTGGTGGTGGGGAGCAGGAGCGTGTGAATGGAAACCGGAGAGAAAGCAGAGCACGGCACTCCCGGCTAAGGTGCTGCTCCAGTGCAGCACCCACCTCTGCGGTGGAGGTGGCTCTCTCGGACACGAGGTGCTGCCATACCTCGTTTCTCTGGGCCCAGCGATAGAGTGGAACTTGCAGCCTTTAGGTGCAATGCTGGGTGACAAATGCAATGTGGACTGGAAGAGGTGGGGAGCCTCTGAATAAAATTTACCAAAGTCAGCAAGCGGAGCAGAATCCGCTTAAGGTTAACAAGAAGCTCTGAGGAGAGAGGCACTTCTTAAACCCCATCCTTGTCTGAGTCCGGGATGTCTCAGGGCAGCGTTAAGGACCTTTTGGACTTCAATTCGGAAGTGTCGCCTTGAGGCAGACATCTAAAGTCTCTCTTTCAGCAAACTGCGGATGGTGGAAATACTGTCCATTTCCCTATGGGTTTTATGACCCACCCTCTCCCGCAGTCCCACTGCAATGACCCTTGAGTCCTGCTCTGTTCCCTCACTGCAATATGGCTTTATCCCCATAAGTGCAGGTGATTCTCCCTGGTAACAAGCGATAGGACCAGGGGGAATGGTCTAAAGTTGCGCCAGGGCAGGTTTAGGTTAGACATCAGGAAAAATTTCTTCACAGAAAGGGTTGTCAGGCTCTGGAATGGGCTGCCCAGGGAGGTGGTTGAGTCCCCGTCCCTGGAGGTATTTAAAAGAAGGATAGATGAGGTACTTGAGGACATGGTTTAGTGGTGGGATGGCAAGGTTAGATTAGTGGTTGGACTAGATGATCTTAAAGGTCTTTTCCAACCTAGATGATTCTATGATTCTATGATTCTATGATTCCCAGTTGCGTGTTTAACGCTTCTCCCGACCAAAGTCTGTGGTTGGGGGCAGCATGGTGACGGCCATGCCCCTGTACTCCATGGACAGGCCGTGGCTTCGGATTGCATCTCAAAGTTACACTGAGTCACTGAAGCTGGCTGAGAAGGAGAAAAAAAGACGAGGGACACTGGTTAACAACAGAAAAAGTATCTGGGGATGCATTAAAAATGGCAGCAGTGGTTTTCAGAGTGTGTGTGTTGGGGAAATGGAGTAATCCTAATCTTAATCTCATTTTTGACTACAATGTTTGTAGTTTGTGTAAAAATCGGGGCAGTCCTGAAATGAGAACAGGACGTGGGTGTTCCCAGGAGCCCTGAGAGAGGCTGATGGCAGCGGGGCTCTGTCTGATGGACAAAGTCGGTGGGAGTCCTCATGGTTTCTTCCGAGCTGGAGATCCAGGACCTCTGTGGTGCCATGGGCTCCTGGTTGCCCCCCCAAGCAGTGATGCAGAAGCAGAGCTGCTTGGGGGATGCTTGTGCAGCTCCTGCTTGGGGACCGCAGGGCAGAGTGGCTTTTCCAGGGCTGCCTGCTCATCTCAGCAGATGTTCCTTCCTTAACCCTTCCCCCCAAACAGACCCCTTCCCCAGTCAAAGCCTGTTTTCCCCCGCCAGTCACTAAATCAGTCGGATGTGTCTCCCTTCCCCCACCTGACACGGTGAAGACGAGTGCCTGCTGATCATTCCTTTCATGTAGTCTCTGCCGGTTGCTGCTTCGGTTATTAAAAGACAAAAAAAAAACCAAACCAACCCCCCCCCCCAAGCCCGCTGCTGCTCCCACCTTTACGGCGGGAGCGGTGCCCCAGACCCGGGCAAAGCCGAGATCTGCCGGCGGTGCAACCTTTACCCGGCCCATCCGCACCTCTCCGGCTGAGACCGTAGAATGGAGGGGGGGGTGTGGGGGTGTAAAATTATTCCTGTGGCTCCGGAGGAGGTGGAGCTTTCTTTTTCTCTGCTTTCTTCGAGTTGCAGCAGTCCTGAGCAAGCCCAGGGCCGCGGTGTCGGTGCGTGAGGGGAGGGCTGAACTTGGGCGCACGTTGCCCGCCCCGGGCGCAGAACAAAGCCCCCGTCCTGGCGAGCCGCGGCCATGGCCCCCTCCTCTCCCCCCTCCCACAGCAAGGCAAGGAGGAGAGGCCGGAGCATCCCTCCCCTTTCCCCCGGCCGCTTTCCCTGCTGCCCGGCGGATCCGGCATCCCCGGCTGGCTGGGCACGCCGGCTGTCCTTCCTCTTCCTCCTCCTCCTCCTCCTCCTCCTCTTTCTCCTCCTCTCGCCCCGCTAAAACACACGCACCCAGCGGCTTTAATGCGCTAAAAGACGAGACCTTGAGAAAAGTCAAAAGCGTCTGGGGAAGAAAACAGGTTGAACACGTAAAGAGAAAAAGAGTTCAAGAGTTTCACCAGTGAGCCATGAAATGAAAAGTAACAGCTGATGTACTGGAGGGAAGGAGCAGAGTCATCAGCAGAAACTACGGATCCAAGGTTAACGGGGCGGGGGGATGGGGACCTGAAACTTAAAGTAATTACCAAGGCAAAAGAGAGAGAAAAGAGATCCGGGCTATTGCCTTGCATGTGCTGCAACCGCTGGGAAAGAATCGCTGGGAAAACTCCCGGCAAGGCATTAGCAAAAGCCTTTGCGTTGTCCAGAGCCGATGCCCATCTCCTTTAAAAGCGCGAGGCCGAGCATCTGATTTGCTCTAAAAAAAAAAAAAAATAAAAAAAGAAATAAATCCCAGAGGTCTTCCAAGAATTTGTGTTTTTTACCCCCAAGGCTGCTTGCCTGGCAGGCTTAAAGGAAGAAATTACTTCACTTTTTTTTTTTTTTCTTCTTTTTTTCTTCTAAAATTGGCTAAAGAGTAAATACAGAAATAAAGATATGACGAGTAGTAGTAGTGGTGTAGGGGGTAATCATGCAACTGGGTGTAAGTTTAAAAATACTCGCAACAATGGCAAAAGAACACTCCCCTTAATTTTTCATTTAGAAATATCTAATTAAATGTGCTAAAAGCTGAGAAGAATGTTGTGTTGTCCTGGCGAGATACAAAGCTTGAAGGCGTAAAAATGAAATCAAATACAAGGGAGAATTTTTCCTGCTCCCGTTTAAATGAAATACTTCTTTTATGCAAACAAAAGGCTGGGCAAAAGTTTTCCTGCTTGGCTGCCCTAGGACCAGCAGTAATTTACCGTTGCCCAAGCCGTACCATACGAAGCGGGGTGGCACATCATATCCCCTGTCCCACTTCTAGCATCCCACGGGGGTTCCCGTGCGCGGACGAGGCTTTTCCACCAAGTTGGCCAAACCCCAAGAACAATGAAGCCAAAGTGCTCTGAGGGAGCGGGCTCTCCCGCGGCCTCCTCTCTTCCTCCCCACTGGCCCCCTTTGCCGCGATGCCCGCGGCAGGTTGCCCTGCACAGGTACCCTGCGTGGGGGCTGCGGGAAAGGGCCGCATCAGAGAGACCCTCCCCACAGCAGCCCCGGCTCTCTTTTGTTCCAGGGCTGCAGCTGGACTACATTTCCCAGCAGGCTCTACAGAGGAGTGGGGGGGAGAAGAAAGCCTTTTCCATCCTTCTT
Source organism: Aramus guarauna (assembly GCA_013400195.1). NCBI lineage: Eukaryota > Metazoa > Chordata > Aves > Gruiformes > Aramidae > Aramus > Aramus guarauna. Next base: position 205,159 of record VXBL01010262.1, read on the forward strand.
CCTCCCCCATCATATTCCTCCTCAGTGAGGGGGAAAAAGAACCCAACAAAACCAACACCCAAAACGTACTCGCTTTGCTGATATATCATGTGCATTGAGCATGCAGGAGGGGCAGGGTTGCAAGAGAAAGATCATGGAAAATAAGGGAGAACTTGCTGTCTCCAAAATCAAACTCCAGAGACATATTAAAAAAAAAAAAAA
>VXBL01010262.1:205424-219034 GCA_013400195.1 Aramus guarauna
AAAAAGAAGCCAAAATGGTTAAATCCTGAAGCGGGCAGGACATAGCCCTGAGCTTTGAAATCTTAATGAATGCATAGAAAAGAGATGACACTTTGTTCTTTTGTGTGCAGGGATGAACAAGATCGTTGCCAGTCACTCCCGATACACAACTTATGCAAGTATTTCTCCATCACAAATTAAAGCACATGCATGTCTTGCATAATGTTGTTTGCCACCATACAAATGTTTCTTTTCTGGCCCCTGTAGAGCCTGCAGATTGCTTTACTGATCTTCTGCATCAGATGGCTTTATCCTTCTGGTACTGCATATATTCAGATCTGAGGTCTGTGTAAATATGTATAAACAAAATGCATATTTTGTAACAGGTTTATTTTTAGTCCCTCTGCTTTTACGCTAGGGAGAAAGAGGTTTGTTTAATTAATATTGAACCTGTTGGTGTAAGAGTGGTTAGTGCTAACAGAGATCTGGTGGAAGCTGAAACCTTATCAAGGCTTTTTTTAAAAAAAAAAAAAAAAAAAAAAAACACAACAAAAAAACAAAAACCAACAAACAACAACAAAACCACAAACGTTAAAAATTGCTAGTTTTAAATGGTCTTCCTATAAACACTGCCCTCTCAGTTATACGTTTGACTTCAGCAAAGTGATGCCAGTTTAAATGAAGAGATGTTGGCCTCAGGTTTCTAAAGAATCCTGGTGATAGAGTTTCTCTCTAACAAGAGATGGGAAGCGGTGATTATAATGAACTCAGGAAGCTGCTTGCCAAGCCTCTGCTCCTTGGGGAGCTGATTCAACTCTCACAGTTGTGTGCCACGGTGTGTGCATGTGTTTAGAAGCCAGATTTGAATGACTAAAGCAAAACTTAGTGGTAGACCTTAAATGTAAGCATGTGGGTGCGTGCATATATATGTGTGAACGTGTGTCCATAGATATTTACCTACGTGTGTGCCTGTGCATAGACATATATAGATATATAAATATCATGTACCCACTGTGTATCAATTGTCTGTGTGATAAAAGACAAATGTAATGTCAATATGCAGGAGATTGAATTTTATTTTAAATGGTAAGATAGAAAGATTAACTTCTCTGGCTGATTTGGCAGAGCAAATTATTCTTGTTCAGCTGTAGATTTCATCACAGCATTTTGTCCTTGGTGTCCTAGGATACCTTGTCATGATTATTTTATTTTAAAGATCTTTACATGTATATATTAGAAAAAAAAAAATAAAATTGCCTGTGCTGCTGATAGCGCTAAAGCATTCTGGAGGGAATAATCTTAAATCTATTGGTTTCACATTAGTGCTTCCTGTTCACTTCTGTATTTTAACAAAGGTAACGGTCCAAGCTGTTTCACCGTGTGATTCCTTCACTTTTGTCTCTGAAGTCTGGGCTTCAACCTCATGGAGGGTCATTAGAACATACTAACAACCAGTGTTGTTTTCACTGAAATTAAAAGTGATATCAAGGTGGTATTTTTACATTAACTGAGTAGGGCTTAGATGGTTGTTATAGTTTTGTTACACATAGTATAACAGAGTTTCGAGCCAGATTTGTGACTTCAAGCCCCAGCCATGAGAAGGCGGTGGTAAGGAGGCACTAACTCTCAGATAAGCCCCTCAGAGTCACATTTCCCCCCCAAGATGCGCTTTGTTCCCATGCACAAGTACCTGTTTCCCCCAGCAGTATGTTGCTGCTTCCTTCCTTTTCCAAATACCTCCTGGCCCCATCCACGGAGTGGTGGAGGGACGGTGGCAGGTTCTCTCCATCCCCCCGTCCTCACCTTTCCACTTGCTCCGGTGGAGAAATATCTGAGCTTCCTATTGTCTGTTTGAACTCCAGGCTCTGGTGCGTTGTGTGTGCGTGTGTGGTGGTAATGGTGGGTTTGCTCAGATTCCTGTGGCTGAGCTGTAGCGTGAGTCACAGTTTAGTCATCTAGTAGTGACAAAGCTCTGCAAGGATGTTTGCTTGAATGGTGAACCTTTATACTGCATTTTTGAGCCCAGCATGAGGCTTCTGCTGAGGCTAGCATTAGGTATACCCTCTCTATAGGACAAGCTTGAGGGCTTCTTTAGGTCTGGTATAGGAACTATGGATGAGCACCATAGCAAGAACATTTTTCCACATTTGCCGGAAAATGTTTGGCTATTCAGGTGCCTTCAGATTATGTATAAGTTAAGAAGGAAGGAGGCTACATTTTCTAAGCCATTTGTTGATTAGAGTGGACTCATTTCTACAATACTTTGATTTCCCAGAGCTGAGTTCAGAACGGAGTAGAAGTGGAGTTTCTCCTCTGCAGCCTTCTATACTGCAAGAGTTAGGTGCACTTGGTTTATACAGTTTCTTTTGTGCCCTCCTTTTTAACACCTTTGCCACATACGCTTTTTCTGCAGCTCTTTGTTCTATGCAGCTGCATCTTGTCAAGATATCCATCCCATATTCGTGCTCACCAAATTCCTCCTAAGCTCCATGAGAATATGATGTTTCTAAGGTGTTCAAGACTGGGCCCAAATATAAGCTTTCTCCTTTTCAACATGTGGCTAATGAAAATATTACTCTTCTTACCCTACTCTTGCTGAATTTCTCTCTTGTTCTGGTATTATTTTATTAATAATTCTTGTCGTTATATAGCTAAAAAGCTAATTTTACTGCCTTGTTGGTATACTGAGCCCAGATCTGTCTTTGATGAAAATAAAGGTTTAAGAAGGATCAGGACAACCTTTTGCATGAAAGGCAAGCTGTAAGCCCAGTCTTGCAGTTTGTGCACTCAAACAAGCTGGACCACTGGAACAAACCCTGCGTGTCCTTAGGCAAACCTCATTGAAGTCAATGTGTGTTAAGGCTGAATAAAGGAATTCATTGATTTCAGTGGTTCTAATCTCATCTGTCAAGATTTATTCATGTGAGCTGCAGAATCGTGCTTCAAAACTGATGCTGTTTCATACTGTAAAACAGATGCCCAGACCTGAAGTTAGAACTCTGGTTGTGCTAGTCCACTTATGCTTACTGCTGGATTCCTCTTAGTATTTTATGTATAATATTTGAACCGGTAACTGAAGATGTTTTACATCAGGTAGAAACAAAAATATTGTTAGTGGCAAATAAATTTTCAATTTTCCTATCACTTTGGGGCAGCTGAGCGTGGAATGCATTCAGCAAGGCAAGTCATGTGTTTCAGAGCCTAACATAAAGATAATTAAGAAAAAAAGCTTAACACAAAGCGTTGTATCACTGACATTGTAACGAATCAACACAAGTTGAGAAATGGAAGGGAAGAGTAGGGACCAACTGGCCCACTTCCCGTCCTGTAGAATCAAGTGAGGGAAAAGTTGGATCCCAACAAAACTTGTTTGCTTGTTTAACTTGGTTGCTGCAAAGTAGTCCTAAAGGGATTCATCACTTAGGGAAGGTGAGGACAGAAAGTCACTGGGCCAGGCCTTTTAGTAAGATCACATTTATTTTCATGATGCCTTTTTACAGTGTAGGTTTATGACTGGGAATTTGAAAGGAAACCCTTAGGAACAAAAGCCACCCAGTATTGGAGAGACCTCTCCAAGTCATGTTCTTTAGATCCGAATTATTTTTCATTACTCTCCTTTAACTTTTGTAATCATGTATTTCCCCAGCAATGCAAATCAGCCGAGGGTGAGATGAAGGAGCGTGGGGACCAGAGGACACACACAGAGACGTTCTGACAGCAAAAACAGTATTGCTGAGCCAGGGCACTCAAACGTCATGAGTCAGCCGGTTCCTAGCTAATCATGAGACTGAATAAAAAAATCATGAGATGTTCTCAAAGTAAATTTGGGCTTCCTTTTGCTCGCTTTCTGATTCTGGTTTTGTTGTATGCCTGGGATATGTTTGCAAGTTTTTCCCAATAAATAAAAGGACTAGAAGGGGATTTAAGTCTGGAACAAAAGGCATCTAAAAAAGCAAGTCTTGCAAGAACGGGCAAAATTGTAAAAAAGGTTTCTGAGGAGACATAAACAGAATAAAACAGCCATTACAGAACATAGTAGTATGAATTGTTTGGCGTCCTTATACAACTCACCTATATTTAACTGGGACAAGGACAGGGAGGCTGACACTTAGCCCAGAAAAAGACAGGGAAAGCACATAGACTGAGAATTTAGCATGGAAAATACATAGGAAGTATCAGGATGCCAGTAGACTTTTTTGCTCAACTTGGATGAATTGCAACTCAGAGATTTGCATCAACTTTCAGGCTGTGTACAATTCAATCTATGTGCTCTTCTCTAAGTAACGTGGCCATGGCTGGGGGACACTATCTTCCCGTGGGAGGTACCATTATACGAGAGACCTACAGAGGCACTTCAAGACTTTCTATGTTCAGCTGGGAAAGGAGAACAAGCAAGGTGTATATAAGTACCGTATATACCCTCTCCTTTATTTTGACAACCCTGGCGATTTTTAGAAAGTTCTCAAAAGCCTTTTGTTTTACTAGCTTTTGGGAGAGACCTTATGAGTGAGGTGAGAGCACTTTAATACTCTACCAGAACATTGGTGGTCAGGAGAGAAAGACTCATTCACTCGAGGGTTTAATCTGTTTTTTCTGGTGCTCTGTTGTGTTTTGCAGCCTTTGCACATCTTTTGTTGCACTTATGCTTAGTGCAGAGAGGACTATTTAAAGAACCTCAGTATGTTTATTTAAAGAAGAGAAAAAAACCCTGAGAATGCAGAATGTACTTTTTAATATTCTTTGGAGCTGTTCCCCATGATTACGTGTTAAGTAAGACACAATGACCAATAATGGCGTTGAATACAGGGACTTCCCGTCATTTTATTTTATTTTATTTTATTTTATTTTATTTTATTTTATTTTATTTTATTTTATTTATTTTATTTTTACTATATTTTCATTTAATTTAGTTTTTTTTTTCACTTCAGATTGTCCAGCTCCTAGCACAGTTATCATACCAGGGAGCCTATGTGCTGCAATACTAGGAGATAATTAGTATGCCCTGCTCCGGAGAATGAGCGCATGGACTGCATGAACAATATCCTGTTGCTCAACACTTCTCATTTGGCTTCCTCAGACCCCCTATTTTGAAGATGATATTCCCATAGCCTCGCTGTGGTGCTGTGCAGTGTTACTTTCAAGTGATATTAACAGGCACGATATTGATCTGAATATATTCCCAGAGTGATCCTTGGAGCAAAATTTGTTGAACGAGTGTTATTTACAAATTCACCCCAATGTACAAAAGAAATTCAACTCTTTTTTTTTTTTTTTTCAAAGCAGAGTGATAAAAGGATTCTGGTGACTGGATCAGCCTTGCAAAACAGAGTGAGGCTGGAAGTGCGGGACAACAGCAGCAACAACAAAATTGAAAAAGGGGGTGGGGAGGAAGAGAGCAAAAAACCCACTATATCTAGGAGGTTTCTGTAATTAAAACCAGATTAAATATTCGTGCTTTGCAAATGATACAAATTGATATAGTTTTAAAAAGCTATTACTGGTACTCCACTATGGGAGTTCAATATATTTTCTGCCCTAGGGCTCTGTTCAGCAGAAACGTTAACCAGGGCTTCTCTGTGCAGGAGCCTGCTGAATACGGTGAAATAGGCTGCTTCATCTTTTCATCCTATTCAGCAGAAATTTGACTGTCCCGTGAAAATGTTTCTCAATACCGCTGGGGACTTTTGCACAGAGCCAAAGAGAGGTGAAGGCTTCATTGAAATAGTCCTCTTGCTCCCTGCTGGGTCACTGTCTGTTCATTGCACTACAAAGCCCTGTTGCATTCTGCCACGGAAATTAATTTAATATTTTCATCTGAAGTAAAAGTGGCATTGGGTTAAATCACTGCCAGCGCACGGGAGAACAAAGCCTTGGGAATACGTTTGCAGGCACTTTGTGTGAGAGAGAAACATGGCATCAGGCGGCTAAGTCAATTGGGATAGAGCCAAGGTGACAGGTGACGAGGCTTTTTCCTCACCCACCACGAGAAGACGGCAGAGATCAGAAAGTGTGTGGCCTCTGCAGACTCAGGTCTGGTTTCTAAGGTATTAGGACAAGCACAAAATTTCCCCATTTCCCCCGTAACAGATGACTTATTTGGTAGAGTGAAGACACTAGTGGCACAGGTACCTCTTCCATAACAGCATGGCTGAAGTGTGAGTAGGCTGGGGCTGATAGTTGATTATTCTCTCCTATCTTTCCCTACTAGAAAGCTTAAATAAAGCATTTTCGAAACTGCCCAGGAGATTTAAATTTATAACATTTGTTGGAAAGAGGCTTCTAAATCTCCTTGGCAGCAGTCTGAAACCTCAGACTTAGTGTGAGACGGTTTTTGTCTACTGTGATTTTCAGCCAGGTTTATGTATAAAGCTGCCCAAGTTTCCCCATGTGCTACTGGGAGCTGAACCTGTTTAGACAGCATTTTGTGGAAACAGTTGGCTCGTTACCTCCTGCCTGAAAAGGAGGTCAAGGCACGCTCAGGAGAGTGATGCTGGAAGGTATGGACTGATCATTCCTGAGGAAGGAGACAGATCGACTAAAAGTGAGAACTTGGGATGAACTTCAATATCCTGTTGAGTTCTTCGTTAATGTGGAAATGTCTGGGAGTAGGTGACATTCAGCAGATAGGATTCTTTTCTCAGAGGAGATTAGAAGCCCGGTCTCAATGACTCAATGGGACTCAAGTGTGAATGCACACATCCTGAAAGGGATAAAGCATCATAAGTCCAAGTGACTAAGTCGCTTGGAGGTTGAATGTTCCTTTTCTAAACCCTTTAAACTTTGACACAATGTTATGCTTTACTAGCTATGTGTCCCAGTTCTTATGCTTCTAGCCTAAATTTAAAAAAACAAAACCAAAGCCAACAAAAAACCCTACCGAATTTGGCTACTCTTTGTTTTCAGGCATATAACTCGATATATGTCAAAGTGACTTGATTCTCTGGGAAGAAAAAAAAAAAAAAAAAAAAAAAGATAGCACCCTTTCCAACAAGAGAAGAGAAACACCCAGAATTTGCTGATTGAATTTTAAAGTATTCCTTGAGCCTCAAGGTCATGGGAGGGATTTTCAGCAGTGCTCAGCATTATTATACCTCATTTGAATTTTACCCTTCACTTCAAAGTTTGTGATGTTAGCCCAGTACGAGAGCTTTTAAAAATCACACTGCATTGATTTAAATCTCACAGGCAGTGATTATACTTTGCACTGACACCACAGGTGTAAATCAGAGGTGTGTTACACTCTCAGGACTTGCTTCAACAGTTCAGCCCAAGCACATCTCCTCTGAGACACTCGATGTTCTTTCTGCACTGGTTGTACTGTACAATTCCTTGCCATTCCTTGCCTTTTCCAGAAGGAACATTTTCTTGACCAGCTTTTCCCAGATGTCCAGGACTGTGTGGAGCTTAGATATCATTCCACACAGGCTGCTTTATAATACAGGGACAGTACTAGGGCTTGAGTTTTCACAGTATTAAAATTTGTATGGTCATTCACATGGATGTAGAAGTCTGTTTAGAGAGATTCAAAATTATGTTCTTCCAAAACAAACAAAAAAATTCAGCTGAGAACAGAACTATTTGTTTTAACTCTTCCCAGGGAAAATTAACACAAAAAAAACCCTAAAAGGAATCATGCTTCCAAAGAGCAGCTCATTTACTTTACCGGGCGCTGTAGAGTATGTGGTATGTGAAAAGCAGCACACAAAAACTAAGTTTGGTATTTAGAAGAAAAATAAATTGGGTAAAAAATGGAGTTGACTTCATCTCTTTGCCCCCAAATAGGGCGTGTGTACCTAGCTTGTGATTTTTGGGCGATAAGTAACAGAACTTAAGTCAATTCTTCATGATCACTCCTGACAAGAAAGAGAAATGCATTGTTTATCCCTTTCCCTGAAGTTCTACGTTACGCTTACGAATGCAGCTGTTTTTCGTAAAAACAGCATGTGGACAGTGCTGCTGAGACTTGCAAATGTGCCCAAAGTTTTGATTTTAATAGATTTTTTTCTTGCATTGGGATGTCAGAAGTCTTTTTACCTGTGGGTATGACAGCACAGGAAGGGACTTTCCAAGGACTGAAATGAAAGCAAAAGCCCAGCTGATGATTTACACTGTCATGTAATGCACAGGTAGTTTGTCAAGTGCATTAAAAAATGGACGGCATTTTGCATTTAAAGGGCCAAATTTTTCTGCAGATGTAACCAGGCATTTTCCATTGAAGTCAGTAAGAGTTGTCTGCATGTAGAAAAGAATTTTGTCCTGTCTTGAGATTCATAGTCCGCTTGGTAGGTCTGATCCTGTGATCCAGACAGAAGGATAAAATGAGATAGCTGGGAAAAATCAGGGGAAATATAAGAGAGAGATGGAAGGATGGGATGAAAGGCTGAACAGGAAAGCACTTACAACACAATGGGAGAACAAAGGAGATTGTAATAACTAGAGAAATGCTTAGAGCTGATAATGGAAAGGAAACCATTTAATTGCAAACAATGGACTTGAGACTACAAGATGAAGAGCTCCTGCCTCAAGGGAAAAGCCAGATTTTGAAGGTATATGGGCACCTAATACATTCTGAAATCAGACGGGTGCTTTGCAGGACGACTCGGATTTCTAAAGGTGCTTGGGATCCAAGTCAGAGGTGTAAATACCTTTACAAATTTGGTCTTCTGGGACCTCAAAGCTTTTGTGTGGAGGAAATCTGTGTTCCAGAACTGGGATGCAACTGATATGAATGAATGTAGCAAGACAGAAAAATCCCACGAGCCAAATCTTGAATGCCTCGCTAGAGCAAGAAGAAGGAAATTTGCCGTTATAATGATAGGACAAAGACTGCGGAAAAGCCTCGAGGTGTTCCATTGTGGGTGCCAAGTTTTGTAGAAGTAACTTTTAGGTACAGGCCAAAGTAGTATTGTCTTTTGGTTGCACTCTAAAATTGCTGCGTATCTGCTTTTAGGTTATGACAATACCCTGGAACAACATCCTGCCTTCTGTTATATTGACACTGTAGCTTCCACAGTTTTTGAGGTGATCCTTCTCTCACAAAGCAAGCCAGGAGATTGTGTTTATTTCTGCTACCCGCTAGAGTCTTCTAGTTAGGAAGGAACTTGTGCTCGTCCTGACTGATACTAAGAGTATTTCTGAGAAGTTAGTATATGTAAATCACTTCTGTGGATGCAGAAAAAGTAAAGCAAGAAGGTAAACACGTTCAGAAGAATCTTGATAGTTCTTTAAAGACTAGCGGTATTTTAGACTTCTTTCAAGTTGTGTTTTACATTTGGAATTATTACCAAGAAAAAGTGTCTGTTTTCTTTCTTTTATCCTCCCTGCTCCCCCACCCCTGAGGTGAAGGTGACTGGGAGTCTAAAGATCCTGATAACTGAAATATGATCATAGGGAATCACTTTTTTTTTTTCTCCTTTTGCTATTCAAGCAATCAATGGGAAGTCTGGATTTATGATGCTTTAACAACAGAAACAACAGGTTGCAAGGCATAAGGTTAATATCTATTGTAATTGGGTAACTGGGAATAAGAGTTGTGTGTGCCCAATTAGAGAGTGAAACACAAGACAGGACAGCAGAGTATCAACAGGAGGAACCCTGTGAGGAAGAAGGAGAGCTGGTAGTAGATGCAATTTAGGGTATCCTAATATGATGCATCAGCTGTATTATCAGAGGAATAATAGTATACTGGTCCAGAAAAGGTCTTAAGAGGTCACCGATTGTCTTTACAAATCACTGTCCAGCAGTTTATTCCTCTGTATCTTTGTAGGACTATGCGGGGAGGTGGATTGTCCAAGTTAATCGTAATAGAAATATGGCATTACCAAAAGCAATTAAGTGCATCGTTGTACTTTGTAGTTCTGCAAGTCTTCTCCTGAGTTAGTAATAGTGTCTGATAAGGGAGGAATATCATCACCTCTTGTGGGGATTTGAAGTGTGAGATTCGACTCCCAAGAGTTGGATTCCTGGCTACCTATAATTAGACGCATTAGAAGCAAGAACTTTTGGGTGTCTCGTGTTCTTGATACAAGGGTTGCTCCTGAGTCTCTGTGTGCAGGAAATACTGTTACAAAAAGTGCCATTAATTAGTCTTCTAGTGATACGGTATGGTGCATTTTTAGGTAATCCTATAAGGTAGGGCAATCTGTCAAATAGATTTCTGCAGTAACTTTTTGCAGAAAAAGGGTCTGATGTAGAACCGCTTGTGCACATCAGTAACTTTATTACCAAGGACTACCAAATTGGTTCACACGCGTAAAGCTTTTGGCGAGCGGAAGTGTTTGTAAAATTGTCCTCTTGGTCCTTATTCATCCAAACAATGTCATACAGAAACCAACAAAACTTCTGGCAATGGAGAGGTTACATTTATATTTCACTGTAGAACAAATACATTCAGTCCAGGACTGCAGAGGGTTTTTGTGCATAAAAGCCCCCATCCAGGCTTTGAACATGATCTCCACCGTGAGGAGAAAGGAAGAGTACAGTTTCTTCTGGAGGACTTGTGAAGTTCCGCAGCTTCTATGAGCAAGGATAATCTTTCTAGGAGTCAATTAAAAATACATCTAATCGCATGACACATCACACTTCATATAACATGACTTTTTTTTGGTTAGCACCAACCATAAATTTCCATGCTTAAGCAACTCCCTCTGCAAGGCTGCCGGCTGCTCTACTTGGTCTCCCATTCCCTTTGGAGTTTCCAGCTAAACTGTAAGTGTCCCTTATGCAGATGCATAGTTGGAAGGGAAGCTTACGGAGCTCTCATGTCCCTCCAGCAAGCAGGATGACTTTTGCCACCATAATCTCCAAGTAAATTGCATGAAGCTGTTAACATTTTTATAGGTGACTGCATAATGTTATTGCATAAATGTATTTGACAGATTAATGTATTTTACACGACTTCCCTAGAAAACAATATAAGCAGTATCAATAAATGAAAAGCAATGTACTTCATTATGTTTTATAATTTATAATTTATATTTACATTAAAATCTGTGACCCATCATAGCATTGCAGACATATAAACCAATTTTTGAATGGTGAGCAGGTTGAAACAAATTTCTAAACTTTTCCTGTTGGCATCTCACTGACGTGGGAAGGACAACACAATAACTGTCACCCCTTGCAAGGGAGATTTTTGTCGTAAAATTGTACACTTCATGAAACTGTGCACTTCTTTAGAAGAAGTTAGGCTAACAGGAATTGCTATTTTTATTCTGATGAACAAGTGACTGTTTTATAATGTTGAGAAAAAGTCTCTTTGTTCCACCAATGAAATATGCATTAAAACAAATCAACAAGCATAATGTCAATGAATTAATAACTAATAGATAAAGAAATCAAACTTGACTAGTTTAGTCAGTTGTAATTGATGACCTGATTCTGAGCTCACAGAATTCTGCACTGATAACCAGAGGTTACAAAGGCAACGCTCCCAATTTACAAAAACCTTCAGGCTTCCATTTTTCAAAAGTTAGTTCAAATGCTTCGTTAGCTAGTTTAGAGCCACTTTAAATATCTGCAAAACTGCTTAGAAGCCTAGCCTACTCATGCACCTCACTTCAGATGTCAGGTCTTACCAGATACTTACGTACCTTGCAAAGCCCTATGTTCGTTGGGTCTAGCGCTACAGAATACCTCTGTACGGAATGCATGAGAATTTAACACTGATTCTACATTGAAACAGCTTCGTATTCATCAGTATCTGCAGTATTGACCCGGTTGTCCTTACAAATGTGAGCAGAGTTTAGATTTTAAAAATCCCCTGTACAGCAAAGCCATTTTATTGATTGAGAATTAAACACCCCCTCCAATATTTTCAATCCAGACACCAAGTACACTATGGAAAACAAACCGACTTAGACATTATCTTGAGAAAAAGAGTGAAACCAGCTTCTTGATTTTACATGTTGAAGCCATGTGCAGCTGTAAATGTAGTGTGTTACCGTAACAAACATTACTAACTTGAATAAGACTCTTCTAAAAGAATTTGTTTAATTGTAAGGTTAAAAGAAATTTTCAATTTAGTCTTTATTCCTACTTCTGGCAGACTGAGACTATTTCACCATGAATCTTTACATGATTTTAATATAAGAAGTTGTGTCATGTTTGGACAGTATATATTTGAGAAGTTTAATGAAAATTGGATACAATATTTTGGACTCCTAGCATGTTACATCTTAAACCAGCTTTAATTACAGTATAGTTGATGTAAGTTGGTTTTGGTGCCTTTAATTAGTTTTGAGATGAATTTAATTAGTTATTAAAATTGGCATCCAGGCACATCTGGAGCACAGTGGTGTTGTAAACACTGACTAATCATTCAGGGTGAGTTTCAACTTAATGTTTTAGTGTAGTTTAAATAAAATATCAGCATTCAATCATTGCAGGAATGGGAGCATGGACGCATTGAGGTTCTTGTCCCCAGCACCCTATCGTCTAACTGCTTGTTAAAACGCGCCCTAAATTTTCACTGTCATCAATAAAATTATTCTAAGCCAAATTATTTTTGGCTTCCAACCCCTCTCCGGCCATGTGTCAAGATGCCAGTAAATCTAAGTGCACGGCTCCTATGACAGCATTGAAAATACTGCAGCTACATGGCAAAACACTGACTTCGTATAAATTTATGCTGCTGGTTGAAAGGTATCTGAAAGATTGACAGCAGGCGGCTGCTGGATCAGGTAGTGTCCGTATGACCTGAAGGCGGGTCACGTATTTGTGGAACAAAAGTGACAAAAAGGTGATGTGTTTCTGTCCGCACCTGATCTAAGACCACATCTGTGGTGCAGGGTGACCCGGTGGCACACGTATCTCTTACTGACAGCCGAAGAACTGTGGCTTGACTTGGTTGAACTGGAGCATCCACTTAAGCCAGCCCTTCCGAGCCGGTTTAAAGCCTTGCTTGCTGTTATTTAGAAGCTAAACTGAGGCCGTGGTTCCGTCTAGCCGTCCCTCAGCTGCAGGTTCGTTCGAACGGGCCCCATGCCCTTCCCCTGTAGCCGTCGCAAGTCGCTGTTCGGGCGCTTGCGCTCTGCGTTAGACCTGAAAACAACTCGCCCCCCAGAAAACTTTAGCTCCCCTAAGAATACGTTGTCTGCTTTTTAATGTCTCTCGGGTTCGACATCCCATTTCGGGGTGCTCGCACCCCAGCAGCGGGCTCGGCACAACCCAGGGGTACAGCAGCTTCTTCTGTTGGGGAGCAGGCGGTTGAAGATGGGGCGAGCGGGGAGCAATTTAACCGTGACGCGCTGCCACGCGGAGCGCAACCCGCCGTGACGCCAGGCTGCCTATCGAGAGGGCAACGGGGCGCAGCCCTGCTTCGCGGCACAGCCAGCACCTGCCCGGGGTGCCAGTCGCTGCACGCACCGCCCGCGTTACCCGGGCTGCCGGGAGGCCGGCAGGAGCCCGGGCTGTGAGGGAAGTTTTTTTGGGGGCCCGGCCGGGGGCGGGCAGGGCTCCCTCACAGCCCCAACCAACGGCCGGCTGCTCCCGGCAGCGGGAGGCGCCGCCGGCCTGTGGCGGGACGGGGTGAGGAACGGCTGCGCTGGCCGCCCCGGCTGGCAGCTCATCCCGTGCCGGCGGGGACGGCGAGGGGGGATCCGGCAACGGGAGAAGGGGGCGCGGGGAGAAGC
>VXBL01010262.1:227435-301008 GCA_013400195.1 Aramus guarauna
AATCAGCTACTTATTGTTATGTAGTAGCAATTTCCAGAGTGTCATATGAAATTGCTGATGCGGCTTAGTTCTAGCTACAACCTGCAACTGCCAATAGTAAGCATCTATTGAAATCTAATATGTACCACAGGGCTTTTTTTTTTGCACATGTGCAGGCAGACCCTTCTGGTTAATATACAGAGACAGTGGAAAAACAGGAGGACATAGTCTCTTTTTTTAACCCATGGAGGAGTTAAATATATGCCTGAGTTTAAACTACCAAACGAGCTTTTTGACTGAATGAGAGTAAACCAGAGAACTGGCCCTAAACGAGGCTGCAGTAAAATCGAAACAATAAGTATCTGGGAACTCTGTAGCTATGCTGGGTGGTGTTCGTTTGAGTTTTTGAGAGGCAGTCTTATTTTCAGAGTTGGAAATTAGTCCGAAGAGCCTGGGCGTTGAGGCTGTGGCAAGAACAGTGTGTTCACCTGAAAGTTTGTCTGATTGCTTGCATTTAATCAAGAGAAGAATAGAATTGGTCTTGAAACAGAAGTTAAATCTATATAGTGTATAGGTGGTTTTCCTTTCCACATTGATTTAACTTGACCGTGTTGGTACTTTGTGATGTCGCTTACCTCTTATCCAGGCAGAAGGAACGGAATAGCCTTTCTGCACAAACTCAGCTATCGATGACAAATCTTACAAGGTTACAGAAAGTGAAAATGTATATTACATTTTGATTAACATGAGTCAAGTGAGAATTATTGATACTTCTGACATGCAGCAGAGATTAACCTGCATTTTCTGTAATTTTCCGTTTTTCTAAAGCGCTTTGAATCAGCTAAGATTGCCTAAAGATTTATTGGTGAACTGAAGCTTTTCTAAGAATGAGAAAGACAAGAGAAGCTTCCATTCTCAGAAATGTACTGACTTGAGCGTCTCTGTGTATAAATTTGCTTGTGTGTGTGTGTGTGTGTGGTTGGGTGTGAGCATAAGGTCTTTCTCTTTGATATCATTCAGGCAGAAAGCCAATATGCGCATGTAAATGAGCCTGAAAATGTAATTAAAAATATATACATACTGGGGACTGCGATACAGGATTTAATATGAGATGCAGGTTACAAAGTGACAAGTAACATTTCCTATATAATCACTGATACTAACTCTCATCTGTGATTTATGCATCTCATGTGTTATTAAGTGCTGAACAGATAAATGTTGAAATTATTTCTTTAGATATAATTTCACCACAATGAATGAAAGCAAAGTATGCCTTGCCCATTCTTTTCCTTCAACAAAAACAAAAGCCAAAATACACCTACCATGAAAATGTTACTACAGAGACTATAAGTATCTTGTACAGGGTCAGATAAAGACCTCTTTGATAACATATCTTTCCTGGCAATAAAATGTGACAAAATAGACTTGTGTCGTTAATATATTAAGATCAAGGAAATTCTGCAAACCGTTAACGCGCATCTAGGAACTCATATACAGATGGAAAAAGATAAAGATTGCCAAGTGAAAGACATAAACAATCTTGGCCTTTATTTCAGTGTGGATAACAAAGGCTCGCACATAAAAGCTTACACGAGAGGCTTCTCAGGAACTCCAAACTTTAGGCAAGAAGCCAGGTTTCTTTGCCTGAAAGTATTTTCTAAAAGTTAGGTTAGAGTGCTGGGTGCAGAAGCTGACATTTCTGCTCTCCAGCTTGGGGAGAAGCTACTTGGAAAAGCTTTATTTTGCATTTAAAAATACAAGTAGAATCCAGATGTATTTCTATCAACAGCTCTGTAGCCCATAAATATATACAACCTAAGCCAGTGCCTTATTTACGTTATTTTATTAACATTCTTTGCTGAGTGGGCTTGAATGGAGCACAATCTCTCATATAGAGGATCTAATTATAAACACAAGGGACAGAACCAAATAAGCAGTCTTTAAAGGGAAAAGAGTCTGGCAGCTTTGTTTAAAGTGTCCTTTAATGAACTTCTTTAGCAGCTTGTATCTTAGCAACACATTTTATTACATACCAGTGCGGGAGAAGCAGTTTGCAGATGGAGTTGCACACAGTAATTTATTTCTCCCCCCCTTTTTTTTCCCCCCCTTTTTTTTTTTCCCTACTTCTCTGTGGTGACTCAACGGGAATGTGCAGAGTAGCTTTTCTAACACTGATAGCTCCCTCGAAATCCCTGATTGGTTCATTTGTATCTGTTCTGTTTTGTTAGTTGATGAAAAAGGCATTTAGTATGGTAAATGCATAGTGATTTTGCTTGCTCTTAGAAATTCAGATATGACTGTTTTGAATAGGCGTGGATTTAAATTAAAAACAACCCGAGCTTCTTTCAATGCACTTTTTTCCTTCCATGTGTTCCACTCGGCGCTAGTCCTCGTTGTACACGCAGACGAGTTTCCAGATTTGTAGGTTATTTACTCTCCACTGTGACATGGGCTTGTTTTAATCTATCGTCTTTCGCTCCTCTAAAACTAATTGGAATACAGCAGTGACAAGAACATTTGCAATCTTTTTTCTTGCTTCTTAGACAATCCCCTGGCACTTCCACTGCAAATATATGAAAAAATAACAGTTGTTTTAAAACCAATTGAAATACTGCACTACTGTCACTCCTTCAAATGACCTATAGTGCTTGTCTTTGTGGAAAGAAATACTTTTTGTTCTCTCCTTTACTAATTGCAGACCAAGTTCAGTTTGTATGTTTTGCGTGAAAAAGTCTGCGAGTAGCTTTTTTCAGTAGGGTCTGTTGAGGAATGCGGTACTATTGGAGGTGCGTATGAGCAATAGAATCTAGACTTTTTTTTTTTTTCCCCCCTCATAAATTAAAGGGAAAAAAATGCCTTTTATGAGCAAACTAAATACTATTCAGCTCAATTTACATTTTCTGCTTGCTAGGCAGGTGTAAATCCAGAAATATATTTCCCTGGAGTTACCCAGAGTTTGCACTGGTGTGATAAAAATCAGAATCTGGCCAGAGGGAGAAAAGCAGATGAGAAGAGGAGAGGGCAAATGAAGGCAGTGCAGAGTGTTAGGAGAACCCACAGAAGATGGAGATTTGTTGGTCTGCTCTTGGGGGTGGTTTCATCAAACTTCTGTTAAGAGCTAATATGTTAGGGGTTGATATTAAAAAGACAAACCCCATCCATTTCATAAACTCCACTGATATTTGCAAGTAGAGAGGAGATGGTTTTTGAAAGAGATGGAATTGTTTCTTTGCTTAACATTAGTTAAATGCACGTCCATTAGCCGGCAAACTTACGTTGCTTGAGTCCTTAGTTCAAAACAGAGGTTTCTTTTCACTCCAAAATACGGATGGATGGATTTGACTCCAGTTTTCTGTTTTCGGTATGTCAGGCGACAGTCTGCCTGTTGTCCCCTTTGGATCTGCAATGTCTCAGCTTTATTAGGAGCACAAAAGAGGTCCTTTGAACTTTAAAACCAGAAAGTGTACCACAACTGGAGGAGTGAAAGACACAGTAGTCCCACCTACCTTGCTGTGATAAATGCTGTGATAAAATGCTGTGATACCAGACCCAAACCAGAAGGGTGTCCTCTGAAGCCAAAAGCGATTAAGTTGCCATGTGATTAACTTACTTTATTCTTTTGCAATTCAGTCTGCTGTTTATTAACTTAAATTGGATTGAAAAAACTCTAAGCTGGGGGAATGCATCAGAATCTTGCACAATCACCAGGATTAATGATGACAGCCTGAACTGTCGAACAAACTAAATCATGAAATTCTCAATATTGCTAGACAAAGGGGTTGTATGTTTTTCCACAGCGGTATGGGCCATAACAGGAAGGACCAGCGGTTTCTGGTACAATTCATGTCCTGTCACGAGAAATAGTATTTACGCTATGCACAACATTTGAAGACCATGTCTCAAGGTCATTCTTTTTGATGTGGTAGTGCTGGGAATGTTTAAGTGTTGTGTAAAAGCAAGAGTCTTAACACATTTAGAAATTTCCTTCACAAATGTTGCGGTAAAAGAGAACAAAATGAATAACTTAATTATTTTCCAAAACATTTAGGAAGCAATTAGGAACCTGTGTATCAGACTGGCCAAGACAAATCAACCAGCTCCACTTGTTCATTTTTCCTTCAAAAAGGAAGAAAATTTTGTTTTTCGGAAGCACAAACATTTCCAGAAACTTCTTTAACCATCTGAGTGCTAGCACTACACCTCATTACAGAAGTGCTTTTACTAAGGGAAACTTAAAGGAACTTCCATCCCCAGATGAAGCAAAGACTCATTTATAAACAATGAGAGCAGGAACAATAGAAAGCTGAGTGCATTCTGCATGAATAATATAACCGAGGGTTGTGAAAAGCCTATGATTTTCATATGCCAAACTCAGTGTGGGAGTGCAGCATTCAGCTGATTTTTTGACATTGGAGATTCAGCCCTTCTCCCCCCGCAACGTGTATGTGCAAACATACACACACAGAGGACTAGCACTGATGATTAAAGAGGGAAGTCAGCAGCAGCGCCTATGCAGTGATGTTGAGACTTGGGTGTAAATTCGTAAAACTGATGGAATTTAGGTGGAAATCTAGGCCAACGCTTAGCTTTAATATATGCCTTAAGTAGGTGGAGGAAAGGCCGAAGACCTGTTAAGAATAGAGTTTGAGTGTCAGTCTGTATTCTTGGCTGTGAATCTGATTTTGTTTGCATTCGTGAGTTTTTAAGTCAGAGAGCTTACGAGGCCTTCAGTAGGAGCTCATATTTCTGGCACCTTTAGGTACATAATTTTTATTTATGAGACTAAATCTGCATTTAAGCTCTGGATTTCAGGTCTTTTGGCTGAAAAAAAATGGCTATAGTTAGTTAATTTCTCTTTTTTTTCCCCTGTTGCATTTACTTAGTTAAAGTCATTCTCCTAAAGGTGCTGAACTATAAGCTCTTTAGATCTGGGTCTGTCTTTGTCCTGTGTGCAATGAGATTCTTAATGAGATTCTTTTCCAGGATTCTCAGACCATAACGTAATGCAAACAGTGAATAATAAATTGAAGGCAACAGTAGCAGATATTTTGCCACACACAGTGGCAGAATAAACTTTCCCCAAAACTCATCTTTGAGCGTCTTTGCCAAATATGTTACAAATATAGAGCAAGCAATCTGGAATTTTCCTGGCTTAGACTGCCTAAGGTGGTCCACTCCATCTACTGTTACGGATTTGCTATCCTATAAAGATGTTTGTAGCTTTATAGAAAATAATATATGTAGTTATTTTCCTAAAGTTCAGTTGTTTTGGTTTGGGTTGGGTGGTTTTTTGTAGTTCAGTTCCCGGTTACTCTTTGAAATTTCCACCTATTAAACCGAGTGCTGTCAAATGTTAATGACGGATTTTTGTAGGATGACCCAATGTCCTGAAAGCTGGACTGAAATCCACTAATGTATTTCTGGAAGATCTTTCTGGCACCCTGTAGTTCTACTAGTGTTAGCTGGGCACAGTGGCAAGCAAAAGCGTTGTCCGTAATTATAATTTCTGATAGTCTTCCATTTCGCTTCACCATTAAAATTAAAAAAAGAAAGAAAGAAAGAAAGAAAGAAAGAAAGAAAGAAAGAAAGAAAAGATATGNAGAAAGAAAGAAAGAAAGAAAGAAAGAAAGAAAAGATATGACACCAGTCAGATCAAGATTTTCTAGTTTTGTTGGGTTCAGTTGAGCTGTGACTGTTGATACTTCCCGAGCATCTGGGACAGGTGGACGTAACTTCCCCAAACTACTCTTTATATATTAAAAAAGGGTCCTAAATTGACCAAACACTGATGCAATGTGTGACTTGATCCCTCAGATTCTTATTCTTTCTTTAAGCTAGTTTCAACTGAAGCCACTATTACTCTGATGATGGTCTTTCTCTTAAGACTGTGGCTATACCTTCAGATTTTGGTGTCACTTGCAGTCATTTCTTTAAAAAATAGCTTTAGAAATATTATTCTTCCCGAACAAAGTCCAAATAATAACTAGCTGAAAATTACTACATATTTACCTAACAATTCACTGTTACTTGAAAAAGATCTTTTGATCATCAGATACTTATCATGAGTTAGGCTGTTGTAACTTATTAAATACATGAAGTTTTTTAAATGCATAGTTCAGACTGGACACATACGTGACCTGAGGTTTATTAAGATGCAGCTTCTTGACACGACTGAGCTCAGAGCTCTTACGATCTGTTGGGTTGTGATCCACTGAAGGAATTTACCTTCCCTGGTTAAGGATCCGTTAGGTAGGAACAATTCCTCCAAAATCATTACACTATTTTCAGCTTAGAAAGGTTTGAAATTAGCATTAATGAAGTACCGGACTTCTGTTGGGAATGCTGAATGTGCAATGAATCAGACTTAAAAATTATTTGGTTGCTTTACAAGCTCATCCAACGTTATTCTGAGACAACTGTCTGCTGTCTAGACTAAGAGCATCCAAAATGTTTTTTTAGCGGAAATGACTTAGAAGGAGAAGTAGACACACAGATTTATGTTTCAAGGGCCAGATTCTGCCAAACTTAAGGGCTTTGGCATAAGCATCCTTCATATTTTAAGGTGAAAAAATCCCCTCCTCCTGGCAGAAGGTGTTTCCAGACTGTATGGACATCAAAATACCCGAAGAGCATGAGAAGCAGGAGTAAGAGATGATACCTAGAACAAAGTGAATAAAGTTTAAGCTTATGGGTTCTTTGTGAACACAATAGGGAGGCCCTGGTATTGGGGTGGGAAATCAAAAGGGATAGGTAAAAGTTTGAGATGGGAAGGTGATTGTCTTTCCCAGTTCCTGGCAAAGGGTCAGCTGAGGAGCTTCAGTGGAGGAAGCGCTAGCAGGCAGGTTGTGACTGTATGCTTACCCGTAGCTGGCACAGGTCTGAGCAGTTTCCTCTTCCCACACTTCCTCCTTTCCCAGAAGAAATAGAAGCTAACATTTTAAGACTAATTAGCTAATGACGCGAGGCAGAAATTCTGTTCCACAAGTTTGATGCTAGATGAGGACTTGAAATGAGGATTGATACTCATATGCACGCTTTTCAGTCTAACTCTGTTTATTTGTGTGAAGTTGAAGCATTCTCGCACAGAACAAACTTTTGCTGAATGTGTACCCAGGAAATGCAGGGGGAGTTGAGTTCTAATGTGACTCAAATCCTTAGTGGTTGGAATTGTCAAAATGCTGTGCATTTTTATTTCTTAAGGATAATATACTCCATCTTTTTTTAATTACCAGCTATAACTGGAGATGTGATTGATTTTTCTCTACCGGAGTGTCATTACTAGCCTTTCTATATTCAGATGTCCATTTTAAAACGTTTGATTAACCCTCTAGTTAGAGTTATGATGTCTGTGCTCGGTGTAGTAATTTAAAGGTAAATAGTTTCATTTGAACTTATTCTTAACTCCCAGAATGGATGAGTCAGTTTTCTTACTGTACCTGTGTACCAAGAGGTAGTATAAAGCTGATCTAGCAAAATGCATGAGGGACCCACTCCTTTTTTTGTTTAGGTAGGTAAACCTATCTTGGCTTTCATTGGGCAAGTAAGAAAATATGTCAGCATTGTCTGAGAGATGTCCACATCTGATGTTCACACCCACCATGACTAAAACGATCTGTTTCTAATGCAGATGGTTATAATGCTCTCTGAGTAGTGGAAGTAATTGTACAGTGAAACTGAACTTCTGCTGCTCACTTGTAGTTGGATTGACCCCAACTGGCTTCCTATCTTTACTGCATGGTCTTGGCTCATTCACCCTGAAGGATTTTTTAGGTTGGAACACAAAGCCATACTTTCTTGTGATAAGATACCCTTTTCTTTAGTCTGTTGGGTTTCACAGGAAGATGGTGGCTATGCCCACATCAGCGAGTAGTGCAGTGCAATGGAGGGAGATTTGGAGAGCAGAACAGTTGATGCTGAGGACCGGTTGGTCCTGAGGACACTGTACACATCCTGAGGGTTCAGGCTTGACCTCCTGGGGACTGAATGTCTGTTACTGCATGGAACATGTCAGATGTGCTCCAGAAGTGTATTCTTCTATTGAGTGTAATCCAAAGGAAATCCGCTTGGTCTACTCCAAAATGACTTCGTAATGTGCAACCAAAGTACAAGATCTGCTTCGAGCAGATCACTGGGTGATTTGCTTCAGAGTGAGCTCTTGATTTGGAAGTGGTAATTAATGTGGATTTACCCAATATGCATTCCTTACTGATGGGTTCCTCTGACACTTAACACAGCACTACTCAACTCCAGCCTTTCTGTCTTTATAATGGTCTCACAGGCCATGAATGGAGAGGAGGGAGAAAGACAGTTGACCTCCTCATGAGCATGGGTGTATCTACTGTATTCCTCGGTACTCCCCATGCTGGAGGGAAAGGGAATGAAGAACCAACTCGTATTATCTTTTCCCACACTATTTTGAGGGCTAGAAGTGTTTTGCATTCCCGATCTCTGGACCATTTCAGGTCTAATGAAATTCTGGATTCTTCTGTAAAGCTTTAATTTTTTTATTTCACATGTAAGACCTATACTTAACTATGGCTGGGAACGGTGTCCCTCAAGGAGAAAGTCTTTTCCATAGCATAGTAGTATTTTAGGTTGCAGTCTGCTATCAATTTATCTATGTTAACAGAAGTTAGTGTCTCAATTTTGTTCCCTTGCTTGGATACAACATTAGAGGGACACTTTGGAACGCCTTATATTTCTTGAAGAAAATGTCACCAATTCACTTTTTCAGTAGGAAATATTCCCTTTCTTTTCAGATTCCTAATGTTTGTAGCATTATCGAGTACACGAGATCCAGAAAAATCAATGGGATTCATAAACACAGTTGAAACTTATTTGGCTTAGTTTACTCTCAACATTTTGCTCACTATAGAAAAGTAAGCGAACATAACTGGAAGAATGCATGCTAGTGCCATTCTCTAATGTTGATTAATTATAAAACAAGGGAACAAAGAGTAGTCTTCCAATGTTCCTTTTTTAAAAAAGTAGCATTCTTCCACCCAAAACTTTACCACTGCAGATCTTCAGTGCTACTAGGAGCTGTGTAAGCAACCTGGTATGGGATCAAAATGCCAACAGTGCTTCCTCCTTACCAGCCTGGGAACTGTATAGGTTGGGTTAGGTCTCACACTGACCTAATGGTATGAGGGTTGTGCCATAATGTAACTGAGCACTCTTTTTTTTTCCCAGCAGGTGCTCAGATACTACAGGTATAGTTGAGCTTATATGATTCTTGCCTGACACACAGTCATGATTTCATGCTGTCAGGATGTTTTTCAATGGCGTGACACTCCTCCTCCACAGTAATGAGTCTGAATTGAAACAGATGACTACCTCGCACAATTAGATGGAGAACTGAGTATGCTAAGGGATTAGTGTATAGTGGTGTGCTCAGTGTGCAGCGAATGTTTCTTTAAAACTTTGTGAGATACATGGTGTGTAAACGTAAATTATACAGTGGTCTTCTCACTGCAACTACAATAGAAATGAAGGTTGGGTCTTGTGTTAGCCTCAAAGAAGTAACAAGAAGAATGAGGTTCTGGAACAACTTTCCGATAGAGAAAGTGGAAGCAAACAACCAATCTCTTAATATCCAGGGAAATCTGTGACATGCAAAAGCACTGAGGAGCCTTGGATGGCTGCAGGGGAGGAAAACACATAGCAGCCACTTGTTTGTGAGCTATAATGTTTGGAACTAGTTCTGCAGAACAGAGAAAAAAAGTTAAGGGATGAAAGGGTCACTCTACACATGAGCCAATCTGTGTTTGTCATATATGGGGAGTCAAGTTCCAGCTGTCATAAATTTCCTGATGCACAGATGCTTTTGTCATATTAGGAAAATTATTTCAAAATTATTTTCTGTTCTGGGCCTTACAGCATCAGTCATAGGAGTGTCTTTTATAACAACTTGAATACAGAGTTTTTTCCAAAACAGAGATTGCTGACTTAGTTTGTAGGACAGAGTTGGTATTCTCACAATAAGTCAGAATATTTCTGGCACTTCATTTTTCATTCTGATTTTGGTGCTCGGAAGAGCCGTGGAACATTTTTCTGGAGTGCAGTGTGGCACTCAGATACAGGGCGGTAAAGAGATGGCTCCCTACACAGTCAGAGATGGAGGTGACGGTTGAAGTTCTGACACTGGTATTTCTTTTTTGCTGCCAGGAAGCACCAGAAGATGGCATGGTTTGTACAGATGCATGCTTGAAAGTGAATGAGTGAGCTTGTGAAGCTGCTATTAATAATCTTGGGTAGGGTGTTAAACACTGTCATAAAGAAAAGCAGCAGCATGCAGTATTTTAATCCTTATTTCTTCTTTCTGCCAGTAAGGGACAGCAGTGAAGTCCAGCCTATCTGCCTGTCCTTTTCTGAATTTGGATGGCACAGAACAGGGGAGGGAGAAAGGAAGAGAAAGCAAGTGTGATGTGATGTGATCTTGGTGCAACATACGCAGAAGGATCAGCCTGACAAAAAGGGGTATTGATGGTAACTGGAAAAGACGGCACCTTCTCTCAAGAATTTTGACATAAAACTTTCTGTATCCTCTCTGTATCTGTCAGTTCAATTCTGAAAGGCACAGACTTCTTATCCCTCTCGCTTTCCCCTTCTTTCCCCACAGTTCCCAGAAAAAATGCCGTGAGGAGCACACAGTATTAAGATACTATTATACTGTCTTAACTGAAGTGCCAGAGACTGCTAAATTTGGAGATTCAGGGTGTAAAAGCATTTGATTCATCTAAACAATCCTACCGTTAGAGAAAGCAGGAGTGTGTTTTAAAAAGCTGTGTTTGTGGGATTCCGCAATATTAACGGGCTCTGCATGGCCCTCGGACATTTTCGCTGGAGGAGAGGAGGAGGTTCCACACGTCACGCTGCTCCTGTCCACGCGCAGGGGTCCCGGCTGCCGTCCAGCGGGAGCAGAATTGGTGGAGCTTCGGCTCTCTGAGTCACCACAGCCTGACCGATGCATGTTATAATCTGGTTTTTGACAAACAGAGAGAGAAGTGTATTTGTTTTCTCCCACGGCAGGAAGAGGAGAACAGGAGACGAGCTGTGTATGATGTGAAGGGACAAGACGCTGTTAAATTCTTTTTAATGAACTGAGCCAGTAGATAAACATGTTATTTTTTGGTGTCTGAAAAGCTCAAACAGGGAGGCTACTAAGAGGCAATAATGCACGTAGGCACATTAGAAATGAAATTTTTCTTTTGATCAGATATAGGAAGAAAAAGATTGCCTGTACTTTACTGGACCCAAAGTTTGCTTTCGCGCTGTATATTATATAGGTTTTTACCATTTTAATGAAAGACTACTTCAGTGCAGCAGTTCAAGATTGTGGACTAATTGGTTAATATTTTTCTAGCCTTCTAAAAGCATAAAGACCTACGAAAGTGTAAAGAATTATACAAATTCTTAGTTAAAAATTAATTAGTACAGATATGAATTTAGACAGGAGAAGAACCAGTTAAAACTCTCTCCCCTACCGTAATTGCTTCAGCACATGACATGCTGTGGCCGATAGCCACTGCATTGTAAAATTCATAGAACAACTATGTGGTTAAGGTTGATAGTACCTAGTTGCGTTGATTTTTAATTTTATTTTTTTTTTAATCCTTGGCAATCCACAGACTGGTACTTCCTTTTCAAGGACAGGTTGAGTTTAACTCTGTGACTTGGTCTTTTATGAATTTTTGAGGCAGAGAGCTTGATACAGAATCTGATTCTGATATATGCCAGGAGTAACTGCAGAAGTTGGTGGAGTGCTGCATTGTTGAAACTGCTTTTAGACTGTCCACAATACTTACAGAGGTACTCGAAATCTTTGCCATCCTGTAGGCTTGTTTCTGCAAATGGGGCATGTGAACGTACAGGGACATCTGGGGGATGGGTGATATTTTCTGCTGGTTTAAAATTTTCTGAAATCAGTACATTTACACTAGTGGAGAACTTGGTTCAGTATGAGTAAAGGTGGGATTTTTAACAGAACCATCAAATGAGTGCCCTCAGTTCACTTCTGTTCCTCTCTTCTGAGGCGCTGTCTTTCGTTTTGTGTGGTAGCTACTGCCTTCCGATGCAGAGATACACATAAGCACATTGAGTTGCAAAGGTGTATAGTTTGGATTTTGGTAAAGCCTGGTGTGTGTATATTTAACAAAGACTGTATGTGTGTAGAAGTGTAAAGAGGCAGTGAGTGCTTTAAATTGTGGAGCTCGGCCTTCGGGCATTGGATAATTATTTCATACTTCTTTGGAGTAACTCATCTTAACCAGGATCTCAGGCTATCTGTCAAGGATGCTGGAACTCCCTAGTGGATGGCAGGTTAGAAAAGCTGCCCATGTATTTTCACAGTCTGAAAGAACTGAAGAAAGGTTTGCATCAGGCTCTTTTTTCTTCTTTTTTTTTTTTTTTTTTTTTCCTGGCTTTATTGGACTAGTTAGTAGTTAGAATTAAACATTGTGTTGGATCATTCTGGAATTTTATATCTCAGCAGTATCATGTGAATCACCTTGCAGATGGGACACTTCCAAGTATGAAGAGTCTATAGGTGATTTAACAAAGTGTAATCTTCAAACTGAAACTACACTAACCACAGTGGGTGGAAGAAACACTGTGCATGTATAAAGCTAACAGTACAGAATTACAGTCAGAAACTTGTAAGAAATACAGGGAGTAGGGTTTTAAATGCAATTTTTTTGTATCTGTAGTTGCATTGCCTCTCCAGTATGCTCTTTGGTGTATTCCTCATGGCATAAGGACTAGTACAGTTAAGCGCAGCTCTGCTCTTAGAAATGTCAGTGTGTACAGCTAGACTTTTAATGCTCAACAGATCTGCTTTTTGCTGTGTAGCTTAACGATGCAGCATTGGATTTTCAAAAGCTCTCGACAATGGCCTGTACTATCTCTTGCTGAAGTCAATAGGAGTTTTACTATTGACTTCAGCTGAACCAGACTAAGTACTTCTGCAGTGAGAGCTTTTGTTGAAACCTATCTGTAACTACAGTCCTGTGTGTACGTTGTCCCAGAAGGGACTGATCACAGCCGCACCTCTGGTCCCTCTCCCCAAGCCCTTGACCAGTGAAGTTCCTGTCTCCAGCGTCAGCCTTAGTCCAGCAGCCCCTGGCGTTTTCTGATTGGGAAGGGACAATAGACAGTAGGACTGACACTCATTAAACTTCACTAAATTTGTAGGAACTGCCCAAGGAACATGTTCAGAAGTGACTTTTTTTCCCAATTACTTTTAACATGTTCTTCTTTCCTCTCCAGATTTAGTCAGTGTTGCTGTCACCAGTAGAGACCGGGCCAGATCCAAAGTCATTTCAAAGTCAATTGAAAGGTCCGTGGCATACAGCATGAATTCAGTTCCACTTCTTTACCAGTTAAACTAGTTCTCTCTGCCTTTACCTAGCTAGACTACTCTTGCTGTCCTTGACAGCTGAGACAGTATGGGTTTAAAATGGGGAAAATGTGTTTATATTCACTCTTGGAAATCCCCAAATATCTGAAAGGGTTTAGTTCAGATTAAGAAAACCCCCAATGCCAAAGCCATAGGTCAAGCAGTGACATGGAAAGTTTCAGATAAGGGTGAAACACTGGTGAGCAAAGCAAAAGAAAGCAAAGAAAGGTTTCATCTGACTGGGAACCTGAAGTCAGAATTAATTCTGGAAACAAATGTTTCCAAGGCCAAGTTATGCATCTGTGGAAATGGAATTATAATTGTTGTTTTGCTTCTTTAACAGACACCGCAGGAAGCTTTCTGTAATATTGTTGACCTTCAAAACACTTTAGAAACATGGATCAGCTAAGTCAGGCTACCAAAATGGTGTGGGTCTCAACTAATTGTCCTATGACATTTTTACTCTCTTAAATATATTGTTCTGTGAGCATAAATGCTTTGGGAACAAGGTTTTTGATGGTTTTGTGCCTTATTTTGGTGTTTAAGGAAGAGCCAAACTTTGATTCAAGGTTTTGACAGGGGCATAGAAATGTGTTCTCAAATATTAAATCTCTAGTGCCTGTTGAGGGGTGGTCTATGGTGCCTGACCTTCAGTTAGGCCAAATACTGAATGTCATTTTTTTGTGAAGCTTGTTGGTAACTTAATATCGTCAGGATGTCTACCCTTCTGTCCAGTTTTGTTGAGATTGCACAATAGGTTCAAAGTAATACACAAAGGCAATGTAATTTTCTAAGTATCACATCTTTAGGAAATGAGCTTTAAGATGGTTTTATCAGCATTTTTGATACAAATTGATTTTGTTTGTTTGTTTTAAGCTCAGTGTTATCTAAGAGTTTCATCTGCCATCTGGTGGGAGTGGTAAACTCTCCAACCTGAAAAGGTGCCCTTGCTATAAGTAGCTTGGGGTTCTTTCCTACTTAGCAAGTCATAAGAAGAATCTTTGCACCCTTTTCAGCACTAGTGAACAACATTTCTATATTCCCATTTATTTCAGTAAGCAGCAGTGGCATTTAGCCATCCCCAGGAAGGGCTGAGAATCTTGTAGGATGAGGCTTCGGCCAGGACATCTGCTTTAGGAATTGCTGGCCATGCCCCTGCTCCCTCTAATGGGAATAGAACTTGGCTTTTGTTCTATGTTGTTGCCACCAGATTGTGCAGCTAAAAGTGTATTTTGCATTTTGAATTGGAATTTTCACAGGGCAGTAAAATTTTAAAATGGAACAACTTCTTAATTTCTCCTCTGGGGTCTAGGTAATAGCTATGAGAGTAAGAGTGGCTGTAGGAAACCTCTCATATTGACTAGGCCAAACACCCAGCATTACTCCCCTGCAGAGGTCCAGGGTGGCTTTGCTTCTCAGAGGTCACTCTAAGAACTTCATGAATGAAGCAAAAGTTTTCTGGGACCTGTAGGACTTTGGTTTGGTGTTATTATTTAGGTGAGGAGTGATACACCAGTCAAAGTTAAGGCACAGTCGTAATCTGCTGCAGATACAGGTCTTAACGACTGCCCGTTCTTCAGAGAGTTTACTATCTTCATCCTCTAGCAACTAATTCTGAGTAAGGGCAGCAGAGCAGTTGACCACTTGGTAGCTAGGTAAAAGCTTAATTTATTTGTGACAGTGACAAAGACAGGGAGGAACAAGAAGGTATAGAAAAGGCCCAGATTTTACGTGACTTGGAAAGAACATTCTCGTGGCTGGCTTGTTGGCTTGGGTCTTTGGAGACGTAAGACTGGTTCCTTGTTTTGGTGGTTTCTTCCTGTGTGTAATGTAGCCGGTCCCTCAAGGCACCTGAGGCTCCTTTCCTATTTTTAAAATGGAAGCAGCAGATTGCTCTTGTTTCAAATAATCACCATAGTATACTTTCAGAATAAATACCTTCAAGATGCCTCTGTATCAGAA
Organism: Aramus guarauna; assembly: GCA_013400195.1. Lineage (NCBI taxonomy): Eukaryota > Metazoa > Chordata > Aves > Gruiformes > Aramidae > Aramus > Aramus guarauna. The sequence goes on from VXBL01010262.1 coordinate 242,773, forward strand.
TGCTGAGCAGTCCAATTGCAGTGTATATACATTTATACATATAAATGATATAACTGTAATTTTGCCATGGTCATATAAATATCTGAATTCAAAGATATCTAAATTCAAAGATGTACAACACAGAAATTCCAGAGAAACCGAGAACGTTCTCTCTTCAAAATACAAAAGAAAACTCTTCTTCCCTTCAGAAGGTACAACCACACTGCTGTTCGCTGGTTGGTTTCTGTTGACAGTCTTGAAATAAGATTTGAGGAGAGATCTGAAAACCTGGTGGACTGATTCAGGCCGATATATTGCCAAAAGCTCTTTGTATACTCATGTACCGGGCAAGGGCCAAATGATGCTAGGAAAAATGTTTTATTCATGTCACAGACTCATTTGTTCTAGGAACCCGAAAAGGAACCCTGTTTTCATAAGAATTACGGTTCTTGTTGTCACTGACATCAGTGGCAGGACTTTATTTTTCTTCAGCGATGGCACAGTTATCAGAAACGTTCACATTTTTGGGTGCTCTTTTAAGTGAGGATGTGGCCACTGTTTACCTTGCCCTGGCATGATGTTCCTGCCGTGATGTGATGAGTCAGCTTAGGGAGCTGATTCACCCAAAGCTAACCTTACAAAAACAAAACAAAACAAAACCCAAACCAAAAAAACCCACACCAAACCAAACCAAAACCAAAATTATTTGTTCCCCCCCAGGCTATGGATTGGCTAGTAAGACCCCTGTGCAGGATTTTGGCTTCTGTTTGGCCCAAAGTGTTCTTCACAAAAGCAGAACTGGGCTGTATTATTTTGTGGCACATGGCACACAGATCAACAATGTCACATGCAATGTAATGGCAAGCTTTATTTTACTGATCGGTTTGCAGTGTGCCACAGAATGGATTAATCCCACAGACCTGTCATATAAAATCTTTCCATTTGGTTGCTTTCTTTCACACAATGTTCTGTAGCAGTTAACTAAAGACTATTTATAACTGTGTTAGTAACTAATATTAAATTATGCTTCAATTTTTACATGAATAATCACAAAAAAAAAAAATCAAATGAGGAATATTATCCATATTCTGTCTTCCAGAAATAGAGATTTTCATGTATACATTGGTGCAATCAGCGTGGTAATTTACAGTTGCACAGACCTTCAACAAGTCATGCAAAATCCGTGGGGTGTCTGTCGATGCAAGAGTTTTAGCTGGAAATCTGATAGAGCTGACAGATGTGTACTGTGCACACTCTTGTTCCTTCCCACACAGTTTCTTTGTACTCACCCATCTGTGAACTCTCATCCACAGCATTGGTTCCTTCTCAAAGCCAGAATAGCTCCAGTTCCTTAACACACCTTTGGTTAAATTAATTTCTGATGTAGTAAGTGATCCTCCACCAGAGAAAGTTTGATTTTTTTTTTCTGTGATTTACATTGTTGAAAGGGTTACCTACAAAATTGCTTGAATCTTAACTGTGCGTAGTTAAGTGCTGTTAAGATACAGAATCTACGTAAAATGAATGCATCGTCTAGGAGTTGTGTGATTTCCTGAATTTGATATTGGTTTCGTGGCTTGTTTCGTAGACATTATTTGACTTTGGTGGGCTGGAGGCAAGGTCTTCATGGCCAAATGGAGGTCCTGGTGAAATTTTGTCTTTGCTTCTGTAGTTCTGGGATGAAGTTTTCCAGTAGGCACTGACCACATATCCTAGTAGCTCTCCTAGCTTCTGTTTCTTTCCAAGCATAGTCTGTTTGGTGATAACACACCAAAAATTGATTTTTGGGCTTGCTAGCTGGAACCAGCAGGTAAGTACAGTTGGTAGGTTGAGCTATCCACTCAAACTGACACTAACGTTGCCATTTAGAAAGCCTCTTAGATAGACCCTGCATCTCTTCAATTAGACATAGTCTAGGCATTGGAATTTAGGCACACCAAAGTGCAGGATAGTCATAGTCACATCTGTCCACTGCTCCAGGTTTTATCTTGTTCATGTCAGACGTCAGGAAGATGACGTGTGCCTCACGCTCCTGATGAACTGCCGGGAGTTGAGGATGTGTAGTACGTCTTAGGAAGCACCTGACAGAACCGGTCTACAGCTTGCCAGGCAAATTCTGCTCTGTGCTCTGCTGGACTCCGGTATTTAGCGGCGTGCCAGTGCCTCTCACAGCACCCAGGCAGGCTTCCTCAGAGATTTCACATTCCAAAACAATTGTTCTAAGTGAATGTATGGGAGAACAGATACAGGCTGTGATTTTTAGGAATATTAAAGTCATCTTAAGCAGGTCAGATTTTTTTTTTATGTCTATATGCAACTAATTTTTATCATCTTGTCACAATTTTAAATCCCCTTATTACTATTCGTTTCAGTAGCCTCCAGGTGCTTCTTCTTGTATGTGGAAAACTTGGCAGTTACGAATGTTTGCTCCTAATGAATTGCCTTTTGTGAAAGCGCATTGATTTCTAGATCAACATCACAATTTTAAGTGGCCTTTGTAAACTCTATTACAAGTAGCTGTTTGCAAAGTTCAAAGACTAAAAATTAATTAAAATCTGAGGCACTCTTCAGTATAAAATATTTAGTTGTTTTCTTTCTTCTTTGTTAGGAATGTCAAACGTTTTTGCTAAATTGGCGACTAATGGTAGCTCCAAGTTAATTTAGTTACTGCTTTTTAAGGCACTGCTAAATATTCAACTACAGTTCCACTGTTACAATAACTATGGTCTTTTCTGCATTTGCATTTGTAAAAATAGTGGCTAATGTTTTGGAGCAGGAGTTAAGTGACTGCACATTTACTGATGATAGCATTTTGAGGACATGTGTTTCTGTTGTGACACAATACAGAAAGTTGGCTGTTGATTTTCCCTCAGAAAGCTGTTGGCTGCATAAATGGAAGTGGTTGGATTTAGGTTGGGAGAAAGTCCTCAAAAAAAAAAAGAAAAGAAAAAAAAAGAAGGGTTTGAGTGTCTGATCTTTCAGGAACCTTAAAGATTTCCAAGGTCTGTATTGCTACTTTGGGGAATAAACTCCGACCTTACTTCAGTGTTAAGTGTGTGTGGCAATTTGTGCTGTATGTTGTGTAGGACTGTGGGTGGAATAGTAGAGTTCAGTTCAGTAGTATCAGTACTCTGGAACTGCCTTTTTACCTGCCTGAATCTCCTTTCCAGAATGTGCAGATCTCTGGTATGCCTGAAAGTCCCCAGCAGGATGGTCATCTATTAAAAATGTATGGAATGGTGCAATTTTTAAAGGAAGAAATTCAATTAATTATTTTCAGTGTGAAGGAAAATCATATATTTGCAAATGTAATTTCATTTCTAGAAACCACATTTTAATTCTTTTTATTAAAAGACCTTCCAGAAGCCTGTTAGGGCTCTCTTTGTGTTAACCTAGGCACAGAAATGCAGTAGGGAACCTTTTCTATCTGAAGAGCTTTCAGTTTAGACAAAGACATGTTATAGTTTCACTTCCACAGGCAGGCAACTGAGGCACGGAGGTATTTAGCAAGGCAGCCAAGGCTGTGCTGGAAAGTGCAGCAGAACTGGAAACCAAATCTGGGGTTTCTGCCTCCAGTTTATCGGTTTACCCACAACGTTGCTTTGTCTTTCAGTTAGCACCTTCTACCACTGAAATCAGGTGTTTCTCAATAGCTCCTCAGCAGAGTGGGTGCCGCTCACCTCCACTTCTGCTGGCAGCGATGGGAGCCATTCGCTCCCCTCCTTTGTGGGCAACGGCAGGGCAGTGCTGTGCGCACGTCTGCTCGCCTGCTCCGGCTTTTGAATGAAAACAGAGTGCCAAACAGTCTTCCTGATGGCATTTTCTACTACTTTTGTCGCAGTGTGAAAGACGTGAAAAAAGCCACTGGCCTCTCCAGACAGCCGTAACAAAAAAAAAAAAAAAAAAAAAAAAAGAGAACAAAGCTTCATTTTTTATCCTTGCTGAAATGTTTATTTGAAAGCAGCACGGCAAGGTGGAATAGTTTGATTTGATTAGCAAGTCTAAATGTATTAGCAGCAAGACAGAAACTATATTACAATTAGTGGTAATTAGTTGCACTGATTACTTCAGACCGCAATACTGTTTGACAGATGTTTTTCTGTGGTGTGGTATTGAATAGGAGGGTGTTTTACCCTTCTGGTGGGTCTTAGCTTTCCTTCTGGCGATATCTTCGTCTTGTCATTGTTTGCTAATGAAGTCTCCACTGTGGCTACTATAATTTGTGGCTTTGCAAATATGAATACGCTTTCTAAAGCAAAGTTTAGACTGGGAAAAATACACCTTAGTGGTGTGTCTTCTCATATTGATGCTTGACAGCCCTAGAGAAGACCTCTTGCTCTCCATGGAAACGACTACAGCTCAGCCCATCATCCCTGCTCCTGTCTATCAGCCCTGTCCTTAAGGTCTGATCCAAACCCCATTAAATACCCAAGAGTTTCCCCTTGAACTGCAGAAGACTTTGGATCAGATGCCTGCAGTCAGAGGGGAATGTAGCTTCACTGCCCGTTCTGCCTTCGGTCTCTGTAAAACACAGTTGGGATGGCTGGTGTTGTCAGGATGAGTAGCAAGAAGATGCTTCTCGAGGTCGGATTAGGTAGAGTATAACCCTTTGGGGGGACCGCATCCCGTGGGGAGGAAATGCCCTCTTTAGCTGGTTCACTCAGTCCCACCTATGCAGAAAAACGTGGAAACCAAATTGCCGTTTTCAGACTGAGTAGCAAGCGGGGAGGAGAATGAGCACTCAGGAGCTACAGTTTATGTGTCTATAAACCACCTCATATTCACTGCTTTGCTAGTTACAAGGTCCTGAAACATGCCTGTGAATTACAGGTGCTGCTCCAGAGAGAATCACTTTTCAGATTGGGTGTCCTTTTTTGTAAAAGACGGTGGCTCTATCAAACACTGACTATGAATCCTGTGACACAATCATATTCTCTAATTTCCAGGAACTATATAGAGCTAGCCACGCTGGCTCAGCCTCATGATGATAAAAATATTAGGCTCTGACAATCATTCTGTTCCTTAGGAATAAACTGATACAATTTTGGATGTCTTGCTTTTGGTGTATGAGCAATAATCCCATTATCAGTCATCCAGAATAAAGTGCATTATGGTATGTATTAATATAGACCTGTGCACCGTTTGTGAGCTGTTTGGGGACAGATAAGCTAGAAATATGAATTTGTACAAGGCAAACGTTTCCGGGTTTCTCCTAAACATACATCTCGCGTTATTGTACGTGTGTTTTGCTTGTTGTTTCAAAACAGGGGTTTACAGACCCTGCAAAGTACTTCTGTCCGTTGGCAGACATGACAGGTCACAGCAAAAGGGATCATTCAAATGTGTGACACAGTTACTTACTTATTAGTATAGTAGCAAAAGCCAGAGGTTGAACATCTGGAATTGCCCATGAAAAACATTTGAAGATTTCTGGTCAGGCAGCTCCATAAGAAAGGCCTTGGTTGCTAATGCTGCGTGACCAGTCACTTCATGCCTATCAGCTCTTCTAGAAATAGGTGCACGTTTCCGGCCAGGTGAAGTTATGAGTCAAATTTTAATTAGAAAAAATAAAATGTAGACTCTGTCTTACTATTCAAGAGATTAGATGTTTGCACCCTCTACCAGTAAGGCTGTATTTCGGGATGTTTCATTTGGCAGATCACCTATTCCTCGTCACTGCTCTGATAACATTGAGCATTGAGGAATTTTCCTGTATTGTGACGTACCGGGGATCATTCTGGGTGACTTGTAACTTGTACAGTTCTCCAGGTCGGTTGTTAGTTTGCAGTGTAAAATCAGGATAACCGTACAGCAAGTAAGGAAGTATCAGCTAACCCACGTTGTCAGGAAATGTTAGGAGAGGTTTGTTTGCCGAGTTTTTTCCCTGATGGTGGGATCCTGCCCTTCTGCAAACTCTGAACAGCCTCGGTGCTTGCTGACTTCTCTGGCCGTGGGGGCATTTTGACAGGGGAGCTCAGCACCCGGCAGGACTGAGCCCAGAGTTTGCAGTGAGCTGCGGGAGAAGCAAAGTGCCATCTCTGGTCTTGTTCGAGGAGAAAACGTTCACAGAGGTTGGGAGAAGTACACAAAATGTGTATGAAAGAAATGAAATACATTTGAGAACTAGGTAAGAGAGAGTGGGGGACTGTGCAGAAGGCGGGAACGAAGGAAGCAAGCTGACTAGTCGCAAGCCTGATGGCAACTGCGCCACAGCGCTCCCTCCCACAATCTCTGCCTCCCTCTGTGCGCCCTTTCCCAGTTGGGAGCCTTCCTTCAGGATTGCAGAAGTTGTCCCACTTTTTTGTCTTCCAACTTTCTTTAATAAAAAGACTTTGCTTTTACGCGTCCCTCTCTTCCTCGGCTCTCCATGCAATTATTAAGCACAAATTAATACCAAACTCCCCAAGCCCTTGTTGTAGATAATGCTTGTCCCCCTTTCCTCTGTTCACAGGTAGGTGAGGTAAAGGAGGAGGCTAAGTGATGTGATGAAGGTCGCGCATTGTGGCAGAGAGATGGGAAGAGATCTGACTTGTACACAGATCCATGGAGGCATTTTGCAGCTAATAGCCCCTTGAAATCAAAAGCTTATAGATATGTTTATGGATCTGGACCTTATTTCTAACAGCTGCACTGTCTTTGTGGTATCTACCTAGTCAGCAGAAGAGACTTCACTGAAATAATTACGCTCATGTGGCTTTGCAGCTGTAGCAAACAGGAACTGCACAGTATCTCTTTAAATAGTATATGAGCTTTCCTGCATGTTCCCAGTGCAAATGGAATACTTTTCTCTAGCTTGAGTCTTACAGGCTTATAGTTAGCTGGTCGACATAATGAGCCAAAAGCCATCTGTGAATGCCTGGTTTCCTTGGAGCATTTGTATGTAAACTACAACGTCATGACAGCAGCCCATAGAAAACTTCATTTAGTAGAGTTGTAAAAGGCGACATATTTATTGGTCAGGTGAAACAGGAAGTTTAAAAAAAGGAGGAAAAGGGTAGGTGACATAGATAGTGTTATAAGGAGCTTCAAATATGGAAAAATTGGATTTGCGGAATTAAAGGTAACAAAATGAGGCGTTAGAAAAGACATAAGGTAACCTTCTGGCTGTCTTGCTCTATCTGTCTTGATTTTGGCAGTGCACCTGCGTAGGCCATTAAACTGATTGTCTCAGGATATATGCTTGAGATGGAGTAAACTACCTGATATTAATTTAAGAAGAGGTGATAATGGTATCATGCTGACAGTGTACATTTCTCGTGATCAACCCTGGCAACTGTTTCTTTGAAAGCTCTGAAACATAAGAGCATGAATTTTCATTACTGAAAAAAGAAAAAAATAAGAGACATGCCTAAAAATGAAATGCGAGATAGCTTTATACCAAGCTATTAAAAACTGTGTTTTTAAGAATCATTACTTGGATTCTTGCACTAATCAGAATGTTGCATTAAGGGCCTGTTGTGACCCGCTGTACCCATTGCAGAAAGCTCGTAGAAAGCCTGGAGAAACCAAATGAGCTCAGAGCCCAACTTCAGAGCTACATCTTTTCTTAGTTACTTGGCCAAATGACGGTCCCTCTACCACTCAGGATGGTATCTTAAAAATCAAAGTCTGAAGTTGGGTTTGTATGTCATAGCTTGATTATGTATATTAATTTTTGCGTATACGTATACACACATGTATCTTTACATTTATCTGTATGTAATCTCAGCGTGAGCATAAGGCTTAGAGTCGATGCAAATTTTTAAGTCTTTGAAGCTGACTTACAGAACGTCCTTAAAAATAGAGGCCCCAACTGCGTTATTTTAAAATGTGTAATTTTCAAATATAAAAGCTTTATTCTGCATCCCCAGTGATGCTTCTAAGAGTCTTTTGCCAAGAGGAAGTAAATGGATATGAGCATAGCAACCCCAGATAGCTACTGCCTGAGACAACTAATCAAAAGCAAAATTCTGAACCCATCTAGACACAAACTGCTGTTGAATGTACAATGAAGCTTACTTAAAAAAATACAGGGAATGGTTTTCCCTTTGCTAGTGTAGTTCAGTTGTTACAGAGTTAGTCACCATTTGTAGCTGTAATAGATAAAGTAATTTCACTGTTTTTTGAAGCTGATAATGTTTCTTTAACTACAGTGTTACAGGTCATACAGTCTTTTATACAGCTGGTCACCCTCAATAAATCTGTTTTTAAAAATCATTTGTGGAATATATGACAAGTGTCTTATTAGATCTAATCTTTATATAAAACACACTTAGCGGTGTTCCCTGTATAATACTGGCCCTGTTAAATTTCAATTACTATCATAGTTAGGAAATACTGATTTAAAGTGCCCTTCTAGGTGGAATGGAACGGTGCCTAGTATTTAAAAGAACCATTTTTCTTTCTCTTCTACTTTCTAGTGTTTTTTGAACGCAGTGTCTTGTGCTAGGTCACATTGGGTAATATCACGGACCAAATGAACGCAGACATGAGCTGATGCAGCCAGGTGCGTCACGGTATCTGTGTGCAGCTGTATTAGAAAATTGAATAAGGCCTATATTCAATGTAGATTTGTCTATCTGTTTGCGAAAGAATAAAAACCTAGAAGTGTCTGAAGTTACCTCTCGGAGCAGACATTTGCTGCTGTTCACGGATAGGGAAGATTACGCTGGTGATTATTGTCTAGAGCTAGTTACTGCTATGCTCGAGATTATGAACCCAAAGTCATTAGAAATGGCGCAGATGTGTTTTAGCACTGCAGACTTCTAGGTATATATCAAAAGACTTGAATATATTAAAACATTTGCAAAATATAGCTATGTTTTCAGATAGTACGCTTGAGCAATGGCTTTCTGGAAGTTGTGCACTGGAAACTCCTGCAAATTCCCTCTCCTTTTCTAGGGCAGGAAATCTGCTGGCTTGTTTTCCTAGCACAGCGTAGCAACATAAAGCATTGCTGGCTTCAATTTCCTCCTGAACCTCTTTAACTTTAATCTTGCAGCCTCCTGCCCTCTCCTGCACTGTTTCCCAGTTATCAAGCAAGAGCAGGGGGTCACTTGGCTTTTCAGAATTTGATTAGCGCCATTGTTATGAATCACTCAGTTTGTTTGGTACCAGCAAAAGCGATCCAAGTAGCAATTTGCAAAATCTGATTTAGGATTTAACATCACTTTAAAAAAATTAATTAGTGCCACTGTTGAGGGCTCTCAACTGTGTTCGTTCGTATTGATGAATTTAGTGCCAGAGAAAAGCGAGATAGAAACAATCCAGCCAAAACAAGCGTACGTTTCTGCGACACAGAGCCCGTATTCCGTTACAGACACCCAGCGCCGCAGTGCACGCACTCCTTCCTCTTCTGTTTCAATCTGACCGCTCTGCTGTGCGCACTTTTCTTTCTGGAGAGCGAGTTCCTCAAAATGGAAGCTGTAGTGATGTGCTGCTGTCAGTAATGGTAGGTGTTGCACGGGTGATCACGTGTCCATCTGGTCTTTGTGGATATAGTTTTCTGGGATCCTACTGTACATTAATTCACAGAACGTCCCGCTTCTGTTGTTCTGTAAGAAATTGAAACTGCAAAAATCCACCTCGTTTGTGACCACAGCTTAGTTAACGACAGCAGCCAAGTTTGCCTCGGACGTGTCAGTGAATTTAATTTGGACATAAATTTGGCACAAGTCTTTCCGATACTTTAACAATTGAACAGTGATGCAAGACCTTTGCATGTTTAAGACAGTTTTGCACTGCTTTCCTTAAAGAAGTAATTGTAAAAGTGAGGGGTCACTGCAATCACTGTACCTCTTCTCCTTTTCTCCTGTGTCTGAGCTCTGTGGTCTCCTAGGCAGTAAGATGTTACTGGTTTGCACACTGAGGCACTGAGACATCAGCGGAGAGATTTTCAGGAATGCCCAACACTTTCCCCCGCCCAGTCTTGTCGGTAGGAACCCCCACCCCATCAGGGAGGTGACGAAGCTTCGCGGCAGAGGTGAGCACAACGCCCCTTGTCTTGAGTCCCAGGATAACGTCACAAAGGGTTAACCAGCGTCAGTGGGCCATGGCTAGGGCACAGCTTGGAAGCTTTCCTGCTCTGAAAATCTACCAAAATCCACCTGGTAGATCTTTTTCGGAAAATAAGAACCTACACTTCATCTTTGAGCGTCTGGCTGGTGACTGTGTGCGTTGTCTCAGATTCTCCCTGGCAGCCTTAGCAGATGTGATCTGGTAGCGGCCCGTCCCCAAAGGGTGCCTGCACTAGCGTGCCTCCCACCTGAAAGAGCCCCATCAGAAGGCCTCTGTTTGCCAGACACGGTGGAGTTTCAACTCAGATTCTGTTTAATCATAGTTGAGCTAGGCAGCTGCAAGATCATTTCCAGCTTTGTGGATGGGGCTCCCTCTGTTTCGAGCGATGCTTGTTTGCTGTGCCCCTTTTTATTTAGTCGGCTGTCAAGTTGGCATCTGCTGAGAAACCCTCTAATCTTGGCCGGTGTTGGTCAGCCATTTGCTCTGCGCTGCGACGAGAAGCTGCCTGCGTAGTGCACATCAAGCAACGTGCCAGTCTTTATCCTTGTCAGCGTTATGCAAATCCTCAGCACTGATGTTAATGCCAGTTTGGTTTTTATAGCCTGGTGACAGCAACAGCCCTCAATATTAAATACAAATATACGTACACAGTTACGGCAATGATTACTCTAGATGTTCAGCTAGTCATAATATTTGCACTTGGCGTGATAAGGAGCTTTGAATGATAATAGCACTATAGTAGAAGCTTGTTAAAGTGACAGTAACCCTGGTGTCATTACTGAGCGGTGCACTCACGCTGGCTTTCCCACGGCTTTCTCATAGACTGTCCTTCTCCATTTGCGTGGATGTAAGGCGTAGAAAGAGAAAGCGCAAGTCCTCTAAACTTCTTTCAGAGTTTCACCTGCTCGAAGACAGCACCGAGGCTTCAGAGTGATTGTAGTCATTAGGAATCTTTTCCTGTGTAAGTCTTGTTTCATTAAAATAATCCAGTCCTGATGCAGGATAATGGAGTCCCAAAAGATGCTGCTTTTATTTACTAAAAGAAAAAAGGCTCACAGCCTCCATCCAGGTTCTTTAAATGATACCAGCTGCAAAATAAAAGCCATGCTGTCATATCATGACAGCCTTTTGTGTTTTATCTTTCTATTTTGGCTAAGATGATAATGTATCAGAAGAATAACAGCAGCCATCCCAAACTCTGTGTCTTTTTCCAAAATGCAGCCATGCAGACTGGCTTCTATTTTGGGAATTCCTGGGATCCCACACTGCAGTTGGGTCAGTAAGATTTTTTATATTTCTTCTGTTGTCAAGTTAAATGAAACGAGCTTCCAGAATGTGGTGGCAGAGTCACTACTTGGGTGCCAGAGCACCCATGGGTGTCATGCAGTAAACCTGAACCAACAGTCTCCCTGTTCCCAAAGTTCCACCCCCCCTGGGCATGGGCTGGTCAGAGTTCTGCGCTTTGGGATCTTTGTTGGCCTCCAGAACTTCTAATGTCTTGTTCACGCAGGGTTGTCTTTATGCCGTCACTGTTATGGCCAAGCATGTCAGCACATGAGTGCCCCTCTTCTAATGGCTTTTTTGTGTGCATGGCTGTAAAAACTTGGTCCATGCTGCACCTGGGGGATGTTTAGTGTATAATAGTGGGATTTTGGAAAGGGATTGAAAAGAAGTGTGTTTCAGTGGATGAAATGTTTTAATAGCTATGCTATTGCATTCAGCTTGTGCCAACAGCACAGTGTGAGGATGATCCGCGTGGTCTGCAGAAGCAGTGAGGTTTAGGACCTTCAGCTTTTGCAGTTGTGCAGCATTCGTGTCTGTTGGCCATAGGGTAGACTGACTGCAGCGCTGGGCAAGAGAGGGAGGGATGCATGTGGTGTGGGGGGAGACAGGCTGGGAGGGGCTGGGGGCCACACACCGGCTGGATAGTAGGCCGTCACTGCGGCCCGAGGTACATTTCAGAAACCTGCTTGTGTGTTTAATGTTGAAAGGGTAGATACTCAGTGGTTTATAAAACTCAGGCCCTTTAATCTGTGTCAATCTTACACCCAAAATAAAGACGCAGCAGGTGGACCTTGCTTACCAAGTATAGATTTTTCTCATTTAGCTCCTTGCTTGGCAGCCCATACAAGACTTGCAGCTTTCACATATTTATTGCATGTAACAAGTGCTCCTAAAGAGAGCCAAGCGAGGTCTAACCAGAGATCTGTCTTACCAAAGCTTCAGCTTCCAGTCCTGAGCAGTAACGACTGTGTGGAGAGGCTCCCTGAAGAAAGAATTTAAATGTATGTCTGAAAACATGTAAATAACAACAACAATGCTAAAAATATATATTTACGTAAGTATATGAATAATAACTGAATAATCTTGAGTTATTTAAAAAAAAATAAAGAAAAAAGAAAAGTGCCTTTTTAGCTGATATCCAAGAGACCTCTCTGGGAAATAACAGGCACTTTTGAATTAGTCTTTAATTTGACCCATCTTCAGGAAAGCTCTCTGGCCATGAGCAGGAAAGCTCTCCCCACGCATTACTGGAGCCCCATGGAGCACCCAAGCTATTTGCCAGGTATTGTACCACCCATGTCCCCTCTGCGACAGCGGCCTCTCTGATGCTATTAAGAACAAGAGGGATGCAGGAATCACGAGTAACTGACTTAGGGCAGAACAAATACTAATGAAAAAAAATCTAGTGATTTCAAATGGGTTTCTTGTTAAAGCTGATGTTCTACAAGTAATAATCACATTTGGAGCAGGCTGTATTGGCAGATAATGTGCCTTTAATGCCATTTTATGACTTTGCCTTCTTTTCATCGTGAATAACTGAGATTAGAGCCCATTATTTGCCCAGGAAGCCCAGAAGAGTCCCTAACTAAATGTAGTTACCTGAGTGTCCTTATCCAGGAGACAGGAGTTGCTTCTTTGAAGCCATTTTGTTGAACATTTAATGTGTATTTTAATTCCAGTTATTCTGTGTTTAATATGCGGTACTGCAGTTTCCATATATATTATAGGTATACTTCTTCTAAAACATTGGAATAGTTCTTTTTTTAAATTGAGTTTCAATTTTGTTTTACTTTTGCAAAATTAATGGGCACTAGATGATTCATTTATGTTAAAAAAGAATACGTGAGGGATTTGGACTATTTGTCAAAGAACAGAATATTCTCATTTGAGACTATCCTTTGCATGGTTTATTGTGATATTTGAAAAACGTGGAACAGCTGAACTCTGAACCAGCAGATATTTCTTTTTCTAAGGTAAATTGAAATTAAACACTGACAAGATACATGTTTTATAGTCCTTTACTATATTAAGTGCATGTGTACAGCTACTTAACTCATGCTAAAGGTTGTGGATGTCTATTAAATGTTATGAAGTTTAGTGTATTCATGCAGATTAATTACGTTAGTATTTTGCAGTTCAAGTTAATATATACTTTAATCTTGTGCATATTTCAAGATCAGTAAAACATTGCAGGGTTGTTCTAATTATCCCAGAAATAGCTATAATACATACACAAAAATAGAGTTAGAAGATTAAAGTTTGAAGTGTATCAAGCATATTTTAATATGGAATTGCAACATTTAGCCACATGGATGTTCTGAACTTTGCATTCAAGCAGTGTCTGGCCTTAACCATACTATCATAATTACTGCAATTTACTGTTTGTACCACTAGTTTTGATTAATTGTTTCAAAACACAGGAGAGCTTTTGTCCTTTGCTTCTTTTTATAGTTGTGTTTGTACTATCACTTCAGGACAGAGTAAGAGTGACTTGCTTTAAGCTGAAGGAGGGTAGATTTAGATTAGATGTTAGGAAGAAATTCTTCACTGTGAGGGTGGTGAGGCACTGGAACAGGTTGCCCAGAGAGGTTGTGGCTGCCCCCTCCCTGGAAGTGTTCAAGGCCAGGTTGGATGGGGCTTTGGGCAACCTGGTCTAGTGGAGGGTGTCCCTGCCCATGGCAGGGGGGCTGGAACTAGATGGTCTTTGAGGTCCCTTCCAACCCAAACCAGTCTATGATTCTAGGACTTGATTTTCTGTCATCTAACATGCTAAAATGTACAAGAGAGATGCTATAGCATCAGCTGTGGCATTTTAACACAAATTATAGAAGCAGAGAATCGGTACTTTCTTCTTGTTACTTCGTAAGTGTTGTCACAATTCGTATGACCATCAGTCACAGCTCAAGATCCTTTCTCCTGCTCCTTACAGAAATGCAGAATAAAAAGGATAGATCCAGTCCTGAAATCTTACAGTCTAAGTTACCTTAATTTATAATAAAAATTAGCACACAGTGTTATGAAGTAATGCAATGAGGTACTTTTATAATGAGCTGACTTCTAGACAAGTGTGATAATATATTTTTACATGAATAATAAAATGAATTTTAAATCAAGAAAAATGAACCGTGTTCTTTGCAGCTGTGAAAATGCCAATACTGAAACTCCAGTAAAGTCTTAGGTATTCTGGAGTCTTTTGTCAAAGAGTAGTGGCTTGTCATGAAAACCCTGACTGGTAATTGTGCTGTGTGACTTTTTATCATGCTGTCTCTCCACTGGGGAGTTTGTAGTCGGTGTGTGCTACAGCAAGCTCTAGCTGGGTGAGCTTAGTTGAAACAGCGTGTTTTAAGCAAACAGAGCTTAACAGCACAAACTGGTTCTGAGCACGATGTTCATTAATACCTTTCTTCAATACACAGTAGTAGTTTAAAAGAGGTGCTGCACTAGACGGGTGAGATTCAAAGCTCGGGGAAGCCAGTCCTGTTGATTCCAGAGGCTTTTGGCTCACTTCTTACATTCAGACCCATCACGTCTCTCGCTTAGAGAAGGGTCTCAACAGAATTTGTCTCTCCTTTCCCCTTCCCCTGCACGGAGGCTGAACACCTCCCTCGAGTGCAGCGGTGCACAGTGTCCTGCTCCGGGATCTTCTGTGCCAGGTGTTAGGCAGATCCATGCTTTGCTGGTCAGCTGGCTGGGGCAGGCGGTGGCAGAGCTGGGGAGAGCTTGAGACAGGAGTGCTTGCTAGAAAATATGCTGCTTGATAGATGTGCTTTTCTTAAGTGCCGCCTTCTCCTGGCACGTGATTAAAGATGGTGCCGAATGACGTTCAGCTAGTTTTTGAAAGTATTTCTTGGTGTTGCTCTGCTCCCATTGTGGTCAGAGCTGTAGGAACTGAAGTGGATGCCAGGATGCTGAGCTGGAGTGGGGTGGTGTCGCCAGAGATACCAAGAACTCTAGAAAATGTGAAGATAAATGTGTATTGTGTGTACGTAAAAGGCAGGGCTCTCAAGTGGCTCTTAAGATTGAAAGTATACCACAAGCAAAACACTGTGCAGTCCAACACTGTGTCCAACTTCCAGTTTCTCATCTCTAACTGTGGGTGAATCATTACATGTCTTTGGCCTCGGTGCCCCATCTGTTGTTGAGGATAGTCAAACTCCGCTTTCACAGGATAGTTAATGTGCAAATGCTTTGAGATGCATGCATAGAAAAGTCTGCCCTGTAACTTCCACCCAAGTTATTGCATGTGCTATTTTCTTTTTAAATATGGGAGATGCCTTGTGTATCACAATTTTTTTGTGGCCAGACCTTTTCTGTAGCTAGGAGAAGCAAGGCAGTCAATGCCATCTTTTATACAAAAGAAGAGGAATAAAGGATGAACAACAACATACTGTGACCGGGAACTCTAGCTGCACCCACTGAAATCTATTGATTGAAAGGGGAGGAAGATCAGAGCACTTATACTTTTATTAATGATACTGACAGTTTACTATGAGTAGAGAATGGCTTATCATTAGGTTTGGAACCGTTATTGATTATTGTCATTTTCAGTATCGATTATCTTACCACTTGGAAAAAAAATAATACCGAGACTCCTTGGCAATGCAGAGCAAGGTCTCTTTGGCCTGCCTTTCTGCTGGAGCAGTGAGGATTAAGCTGCTGCTTGTGATCAGATGAAGTCCCGTCAGCCGCGTGGGTTGGGCTTTTAGTTTAATGATGCTGGCTGCGCTCTCCTCCTCCCGCACGGGTTCTTCGTTCATTGGCTGCCGTTCAAGGAAGGATACACCCGTTCCTGTCCCGAACTGCTTTCCTATATCAATTTCTGAAGGAGATGGGGGCTAAATCCTTACATCTTAGATGGAGAGCCAAGATTAATGGTAGTTATTTGTCAGCTGATAACCTCTGAAAAGAAAATGTATTTGTCAGCCACCCCTACAATCAATGTTGTAGAAAGCCACAGATATAATGACTTGGAACAAATGAGAATATCCATGATATGAGCTAACTGAACTGAGGCACAAAATACACGGAGCTCCTCTGAAAAGTCTCCGTGATCCATCTGATGCCTCAAATAATCACCATCAGTCTGTAAGAACAGACACTACACTCACATTAAACAGCTCCAAAGCTGCTAGATTTCAAAGGCCAGCAGTGCTGACCACTCAACATATCCGTAAGATCGAGGTTATATAAAAATAGATTCCAGAGCAAAGGAAAGGTGTGCTTTAAAAATAGCAGAAGTGCCCGAGTCGCCCTTCAGTTGTGGTGACATGGCTCGTAAAGGAATTTTGTGGATGGCTGTTTCAGAGGAGAAGAAAACCTGTGTGGTTCAGGTCTGCCGAGGTCACTGCACCTCTGTCAGCACCCTGGGAGAGCAAAGCTGCCTCTAGCAGAGTCTTTGGATTGCAGCGAGGTTTAGAGGGCATTCCAGTGACTGGGCAGTATCGGTTCATTTGTCTCCTGCATTCAAAACAAAACAATAAGATTTCTGGGGAAGAAAAAAATTCCTCAAATGCCTGGGATTTTTTCCGAGCCTTTTGCAGCAAGGGCATTTTGCTGAAGTAGTGACGAGTATTGAATTTTTGCCTAATGGAGATTTCTTTGAACCCAAGAAGATAAAGTGTTTCCAGTGAATAACAAGAGAGACAAAAGTATGCTATTTTTTCCCCTTGGTCAACTTCTGCTAGATCTTAAGGTTTTGTTTTTTCCACCATTTCTGTTTTGATTAGTATGGAACATCTCATTCCATGGTGGATTTTTTTTTTTTTTTTTTGGAAGAACAAAGACCCCCTTTGACCTGGATTTGGATGCATCTGTGACAGCCTACTTCACTGGCTGCCAGCTGAGCATAGTGCATTTAATTGATGAAATAATAATGATGAACCGTGCCTGAACTTGCTTTGACGACCACTTGAAGCAGAAGCCGTAGTAAATCAGGCCAGTGCAGCAGCAGCACCCCAGTGGTCACAGTCCATCCTCGGGCTTGGTGTGCGGAAGACATCATCTAAGTGCTGCGCTCTGGGTCCCAAGCGCATCCCCACAGGCTTGCTTCATTCCCATCTAAGAACTCACCTCTCCTTCCTTTAATTAAAAGCTAAGTGAAAAGAATCCGTAACTCTTTTTTTTTTTTTTTTTTTTTTTTTTTTTTTTTTAAAGAGCAGCATTTTTATGCACCCTCTTAACTGCCCACTGCATTAAGCTGATTAAAACAGAGAGCTTTCCCTTTCTAAACCATCTTAATGTAGAGACAGGCTAGGGTAGAACTGCTAAATAGATACAATGGCAAGGCAATATATCTGCCTTACCAACACTTCTTTAGTGTGATTACTGCTGCGTGTTCCCTCTAGCAGCCCAAGCGTGCATATTATTATTCGCTGCCAAACTGGGACTTTTCACTGGGAGCACTGAGGCTCCAGCCCTGCAATTTTTACATGGGGAAGACGTAAAAGTCTCGGCAAACTTTGTATCAAGACTCAGCCTTTTTGTGTGCGTTCTTTAAGACCAGCGGAACATACCAATGGTTTGTTGTTGTAGTGCTTTAATGAGGGGAATAGATTTGGAGGGGGTTTTGTACGGCTTAATTAACATTAGCCATTGGTTTAATGTTGTGAAAGAGGACTTTAAGAAGATAAATACTTTGCCTATAAAGTCCCCCTAGGTGTCCTTTGCCTTGAAAATTGGGCTTTTGTTTTCAGGACCAGCGTGGAAAGAATATGTACAGGATGTTGGAGAAAAGGTTTTCTTAGGGCTTTGTTAGAATTTCAGGCTGTTTGTCTTTTTTTTTTCTTTTTCCCTGGTGCTCTGGCACGCCAAAATGTATCAATTGACTGCAGCAAAGAGATCAAAGCAGTTCTTGCTTTGCAAAAAAGGAATATTTATGCTCAAATATTGTCTTTTAGTGCATGGGATACCAAAAGTTTAGTTTTAAAAGTACTACAATGTCTTTTTTTTTTCCTTTTGAGAGAGATACTTAATACCATATACTGACAGTAATTAAATGAGCAAATGAAGTTCAATAAAGAATTTTTTTTTTTTTTCACCATGAGACATTTGATAAATGAATTGCATGGGGATAAGATGACTATGTGCATGTGTTGTGCAGTTTATTCCAAACAGACTGGTGGTGGAAGAACTTGAGCAGATATGCTGAAGTCCTTGATACTTCATCATGATGCTCAACCGCTGCAAGGTATTTTTAAAGAATGTAAGGAATTTTGCAAGCAATGGGAGATGTAGTATCCCAGGAGATGAGGATCACTTGGAAACCCATTTGACCAGCTTAAACCATCTTTGGCTAGATAACCTAGATAGACTTTGCAAATTCTGTTCCACAGAATATTATTTTCCCTTACTTGTCCCATAATAAAGTTATCTTCTGAATGTCAAGGAAATACTACGACCAGGTTGAGAGAGAACTACCTTGCTATGAGTTTCGGTTGTGTAATATTTTACTGTTAACTGTTCTTTACCTTCCACTCTAACCTATGTGCCGGTATGTGCCTATTGACCTGCAGCCTACGTGCTTTAAATCCTCTGTTCACAACTGCTTCTGGAAAATGCTGTCTAGTAGAGTACAGGGGTAAGAACCAGGACTCTTGGCTTCTTCCTTGCAGCCTTGTGGCTTTTTCACTGTGGGCATTATCAGATTCCCAGTTGAGGCATTCCCATTGTCTTCAGCAAGAAGTCACATATGGCCTTGGTTGCATCATTCAGTTGGTTGGTGTTTTTAAAAGAAGGATCCCAAGTGTTGAAAGCACTAATTTATATTTGTGAGAGATCAAAGATATGAAAAAGAGGGGCTTCCCTAGAACAGCATATCATAGTTCTTAGTGCTTTTCTGCATTTTTTTTCTCTCACAACTTAGATGCATTGCTCCACCCGGCAGGCGTTTTGATTAAGGCAAACAGGTAGTCACACTGGCAACTTTGAAGTTGTTGACTTTGCTGTGTTACAACTATGGTAAAGCTGTTGGTGTGCTGGCTGTGATGCTGCGGCAAATAAAAAGTCAGCTGCATTCTTGTGAATAACTTTGTGACTTCTGGACTTTCAAGTTCTCCAAGTCATTTGTCAAAGCTCAGTGTAGATCCTTCAGGAGATCTTCAGTAGCATCAGCAATTAGAAATACATACTAGCATGATTTCACAAACTTTAACAATTAGGAATTGGCTTTGTCTTCTTTGTGCTTTTGCCACACACCATACGTGACCTCTTTACTACTTAAGCACTGTGTTTTAGGATCATAACTTAAGCCATGGTTCTTATTTCAGATTTATTTAAATTAGGAATTGCCCTATTGACAACAGTAATGTTACCCGCGCAAACCAAGTGCTAGTGGAGAAAAGTCGGGTCAGCAATCTTAGAATTCCTTCTTCAGCAGTATAAACCATCAAAAATGGGCATGACTGATACATTGTGGGTAGATGTTACACAAATTCTTTCCAAGTAAACAAGTTTTGCTAGTCAAGGCTTTGTTTGCCCTTTTCTTATATCTCAATTTTACTAATCTGGAACTGAAATGTCACTAACTGCCAGGACTTCAAATGTCTTTAGTGGCATGTTTTAGCGTCCAGCAGCGTTATGACAACCTGTCTATAACTGGAAACTGATCTGTCAGTGCTTAAGCTGAGCGAAATAGAAGCAAACAGTAGGAAGAGTGAATATTATTGACTTAAAATTGACTTCTTATTGGCCTTGTTATCCTAGATGGTGTATTAGGATGAATGAGGCATTCCCTATTCCCACACAGCTTTCAGCTAACGGCATTTGTTTTGAAAAATGTAATCTTATAACACATAGAAATACTTGCATTACTCCATTATTTTTAGTTTGCTACAGATCCTGTAAAAATGCCGACAGCATCCTGCTAGGGACTAGGTCCCATGTGGCACTAAGTCTTGCCCTTTGCACAAACCCTCCAGCCATGCAGCCTGCCTGCCAGGACACCCCTTATCAGAGCACCTTGCTTACTTATTATTCCCCACTCAGCACTGCGGTTCTCTGAGAGCACAGAATGAAGCCAAAGGATTTGGAGATCCGGCCTCAAGTCTGGCTGATTTTCTGTCAAGCTAAGGAATTGTGAGGAGAAATGTAGGTCACTCTGGCACTCCGCTTCTCCCTGGCTTTCAGGCTGCGGTGCAAGTTCAAGCAGCCTTCAGGCCGCTGTCCCAGCTGGAAATTGAAAAGGGCACAGTATAAAAACTATAAAAATGGCCAGACTCTGCCTTGCTGAGTCTGTGTATGAGCTGGAACTGTGCTGCAGTGCATTTGTCAAAGTGCACGATGAGTTAATATTTGGTGGATGAAAATATTACAGGATTGATAATGCTTCCCATTTTTTCAGCTTAGAGTAGTCTGTTTTTAAATCAGCTGAAGAGAAAAAAGAGGAGAGTTTGGAAGGGAAGGGCTGGCAAAGCTTTGACAATGGAGTTAGCGTGGAGTTGAGCTTTAGTTCCTACAAAAAAAGACTAGAGAGATGAGAAGGAGATAGGGAAGCAGGGCTAACGGGATGTCATGGTGACCAGCGAGGTATAAACACCCGGCTCACTGGAAAGGCTACCTGATGCTAAAGGAGTTGCGTGTCTCACGTTCTGATGGTATGAAATTATCTGCCTGGAACTGAGAACCTTAAAATGCCAGTTTTTGGGTTTTCTATTTAGTGCTCATGCTATATTGTTGAGCAATGGAGAATCTTGGAGAGCAACAAAGTGTCTTTAAACCCCTTCCATGGTACCTGAAGGGATTCCTCCCCTCTTCCCTTCACATGAAGCAAGGATCTGTCTCTCCAGTGAATGAACAGGTTGCTAAAAATGTATCTCCCGTCTTAAAATGCCAGAGGGATGGCAAAAGTGCAAAAGTACAGTGAAGCAGATAGAAAAAGTTTAGTCAGATTGAGATAACACAGGAGAGAGAAGGGGAAAAGAAAAGCTCCTACTAAAATTGTACCTTAAATGCGAAGATATGGTGCTTATATGAAGTGACAAAGAGCTAGTTAATGGGATCCATATCCACAAGTTACAATAATGCAGTTTTTAAATTGAGTTTTTGTGGCAGACCGGCTGAATAAAATTGCTAAGCTGTGCTTCAGTTGTGTAGTAAGTGGTGCATGTGGTGTGAAAGACAAGCTGCAGCGTGATAACAGACTATCTCTTCCATGCACAAAGAGTTCTGTATTCTGATCAACTCAACAGCATGCGCTGGTAAATATTGGTCCAAGCTACTTGGTCATTAGAATTTATTGTGTTGGTTAATCACACTGAGTTTAGTCCCTCTTTCTGTCTGAATTTACTGGTTTACTTTCGGAGACACTCCTGTGCAATTATTACCCCATGTCCTGTTGGCATGAGATGCAGGATTACCGGGGAGCCCAATGAGATATAATGGCATGTACAAGAGATCAGGGCGGGTGAGAGTGGAATCAGCTTTTGCTTCTCTCTGGGTTTTCAGGGTCAAATCCAGAAGTGAGAGTCTCTAATCTGAGTTTTTGGCAGGACTAGAAATAGAACAAATTCCGCCATGGTTCATCAATCACCTAAAATTCATTTGGAGAAGTTTTGGCTCATGTTTGTCAGCTGCGGGGTAGCTCCCCTCTGTCTCCCACCACCATCTCATTCTCTGGCAGAGCTGCCCTGCTATAAAGAGGGACAGCATCACCTCGCAGTCGGCTGCTTTAGGGACTCGGCAGTGATGCTGCGGGGATTCTCGCAGTGCACACCCAAAGCATTCATTTTCAGACATTTCCTCCATAATTTTTCCTCTGGTAGTTTACAGATGTCAACAGGACCTTCTCATTTTTTTACTTGGTTTTGTATTTTTGTTCTAATGTAAGGGCTGTTGCTTGTAGAAGTGAAATAGTGGAAAAGTCACATTTGCTTTGGACACGGCTACGTACCTAGCAAATGTCCTTCCATCCTGGGCTGATGTGAGCACAGAGATCCTGTTAGTGCAATTCCAGGAGTCTTTTGGAGAGATACTCCTAGTTGTCCCACTATGTTTTGTGATTTTGGGATGTTGACAGACGGGGATTACGATATGAAACGCGTATTACACTGCTTGTGATTTAACCCAGGCTTCAAACCCAGACGGCTGCCCTAATTTAAAATGCTGGGACTCTGAGGCTTACGTTGCTGGCAGCCCTCGTGGTTTTATTACAGATCTCACAGTGGTGAATACTTTTCAGATTAAGGCTCAGCTTTTGTCAGGAAATGTTAAACTTTCATTCTAAAATAAGAAAAGTTTTTACCTCACCTGATGGTGGATAGAAGCTCAAAAGCTCAATTGATTTACAGGAGACCACCTGAATTATTTTGCTCACATCTTATAGTTTTCAAGCTCATGTCTGTTCTTCTGTGTGTGTGGGAAGGTGCCTAGGTCTTGAGTTTTTTAATGTTTGGAGCTGCCACTGTTGCTTTTTATATACCACTGCAAGATTGTAGGCCCAGGTTTTTAGGCACACGATAGCTGTTAACTCTCATTGAAATCAAAGAGAGAACAAGCACCTAAATACCTTTTAAAGTTTGATCTGCAGCTTCATACTAGCTTGTAGCTTCACAGCCCAGGTTATTGTTTCTTTGAAGGCAGTGGAAGGGTCAGATTCTTTTGGATGGAAGAAAAGTTTCTAAAATCCCTGAAAGAACTTAGAATTATCTACATTGTCTATTCTGCAGGCTTCCCTGAAGTGGAAGTAAGTTAGTGAGAAGACATAAGCTGAAGCTTTTTATTTTCGAATTGCAGTCACAGCCACAGCAATTTACTGGATCCAGCTTGCTATTTTTGCCTGTGATGTTTGGAGAAATAAATGCCTTTTAAGATGTAATTTCCAGAGTACTCTTTGTAGTATTTGCAATCATTCTGGCTCTGGAAACGCTAGAAAATATCGGAAAGTCAAGGTTAGGCGTTCTTTCTGGTACCAGTCAAATGGGAACCTACTGTCAGAGTTTGTCATGTGCCTGCCAAGTTGGTATTTTTATTCTGGCGATGGTAACTAGGAACAGTTAGTATTGGGGCTGGAATTTTTCAATCCTCACTTCTTACTGATGCTGGCTTCTTGAAAACAAAAATATCCATAAGAACTTAAGAGTGACTTTCCAGGTCAAATTAAAAGTCAGTTTAGCCCACTGTCCCATCTCTGATAGCGGAGTGGCCCATAACAAGGGAAGGGTATTAGAGCAGGGCAGGCAAACAGGAATACTTCATTCGACCTCCCACAATTTGTGGCTCAGGGCCTTCCTGAGCCAGAGGGGGTCTTTTTCTAACATCTCTGTAATGGTCCTTTGCAATGTCTTTATTTAAAATTCAAGTAATCATTTGCCTACTTGGAGTTGAAATAATTTTGGAGGCATATTTATATTGAAGGCCGGGGGCCCATTGGATAACCCAGAATATATTTCTAAGTGTGAATCACCACAGGCAGCATATCTAGCTGTGCTCAGAAACATGAATCCGTATCAGCTGCCTTCATTAGAGTATTACACTTGAGGGGAGAAAGTGAGAGGAAGAAATTAAACCCCACAGCCAATTATGAAACAAAAGAAGTGGACTGTGGATTTGCAGCCAGATTTTCCAAGGCATTCAATACCCGAAGCTCTCACTGGAAGATGATAGTTGGATTTTCTAAGCAGCTCAGTGCCCAATATGTTGAAACCCTTTTGAAAAATCTGCCTTAGATCCTTAGTGAGGGGTTTCTGAATGGTTGGCCTTTAGGTTTGCAGCCTGAGGAGCCCTGGCAGACATTCAGGAGTCATGTCTGGTGCTCTTGGGCTCTTCAAATGAGCCCCAAGATGTTGTGGGGATGCGGGTGGAGCGGTGGCTGGCTGAGTGGGAGCGAAGCAAGTTGAGGGGGTTGAGAGCGGACAAAATAAGCCTGTGCGTGATTGACCCGCACAAGTCACAGGACCCATCACTGGCTACGCAAGTTATTGCTGCTGCTTTCCCAGCCCTCCTGCTTTTCCCAACCAAAGGAACACCATTTCTGCCTGGAATCCTGTGTTTTTCCTCACAGCAGGGCTTTTCTTGTTATTTATGGCTTGAAGCTTGGAAGAGCTGGCTGATAAATGGTAGTACACTATCCTTAAAGCACTCTTTTGCCCAACTATTTTTCCACCTTCTACACTTCTATGCACCATTCAAGGACTTGCTGAAGCATTTGTGCACCAGCAGGACTCTCTGGAAAGCATGGGAGGCATCTTGGAGCAGTTTGAGGTGACAGAACTGGGCCTGAGATACCGTGAATGTAAACACTCAAACAACCCGTAGGCCAGCGCAAGGTCAGACTGCAAATGCATGTGTGGTAAATGTAGAGGAAACCCTTGCTAAATCATCACTTGACCTACAAATCCCTGGAGCAGTGCTTCTATCCAGCCACGCAGGTGTGGTGCACCTCCTCCTGCCTCTTCCCATGGCCATGATCAGATGGATGGAAGAGTGGGAGAGGGTTTTGCTCGGTCACCCGAGGGTATCAGCGAGCGCTGCTGAGTGGGGTCGGTGCATTGTAATTTACTGCTGCTGTAGATCAGCAGCAAATTACTATCCCTTGGAGCAAAGGGGAGGCAGAGATTTGATTCTCTTCCGATGCTGATGCTGAGAAGGCAGAGTTATCCAACGGTGCTTGGGGCAAAGATACAATCTGGCTCTCCATTGTTGGCGTTGTAGTTTTTACATGGGATCATTAACACACGCACAAATATAAAGAACGCACCCGCAATTTGTAGGGACTTACATTCAAAGTTCAGGTAAATAAAAACTGATCTCTAAGCAGAAAGAAGGCTCTTTGGCTATGGGCACAATTTTATTTTCAAATGGCTGCAAATATGAAATTATTCAACTCATTAATTGACTGTGCAGCTTTATGAGAATGAGCATATGGCTACAAAAATCTTTTTCTCCCTTCTTCTGCTGCACCGCCCCCCCCAGTGATAATCAGTCTGTGTTTAGACCTGGAAATTCAATGCAGCATAAAAACTATTAGAATTTCCTGGCGTTGTGAAGCATAAAAACCTTTGTAGTATCAAGCTCATTATTCCATTACATCAATTTAATAAAGATTAGAAATACTTCTGGTCTGGTTCAAAAATTTAAAGAGAGAAATTTCTACATGAAAACCAGAAAGTTTTTTGTTTGGTACAAATGCTTATGACAGGACCAACCAATTGAAGTGTTTGTGATGGCAAATAGGGACAAAATTTCAGAGATATTTTTGTGAAGTGTGCCTGTTTTTCAACCAGATCTTTACACATTAACAGAAAGCAAAGTATGATAACTGTGTGCTGCGTAATGACATACACAACACATGGAATTCCAAACAAGTATATGCAAACACATGATTAGCAAAGCAGATTGTTACCCAAATTAATCCCAAAGCAGCTTTTTAACTAAATCACTTACAGGAAACAAAAGCACATTTCCTGAAACTTTCTTTATCGACTGTGTAATTGCACAGGTTGTAAATGTTGTCTTAGGGCTGAGCTGTTTCTTGCTTCGCAGGTAGATCGAGGGGACACCTATTTACGCGCCAGCATCTCGGTTTGGGAAGCCTTGCCTGCGAGCGGCTTCTGCGAGCGCGGGATTTCTCACTTCAAGCCAGTGGGGAGCAAGGAGCGAGGGATGTGCAGAGCCCTCTCGTGTGTGAGTTCCTGCAGCTGAGCCTGCGTGCGGGGAGAAATAATGTGCTGCCAGTATTCATGGTGCAGAAGGGACGCTGTTCGAGGCAATGTTGGAAAAACTCAGCTGCATTTTTCTGCTGGCAGAAATTCGCAGGGGAGCAGGGGGTGGTAGAGGCCATCCTC
Source organism: Aramus guarauna (assembly GCA_013400195.1). Classification (NCBI taxonomy): domain Eukaryota; kingdom Metazoa; phylum Chordata; class Aves; order Gruiformes; family Aramidae; genus Aramus; species Aramus guarauna. The sequence continues at coordinate 268,809 of VXBL01010262.1, forward strand.
AGGCATCCCCCTACAAAGCTGCCTTGGTCCCAAAGCACAGATGAGCTTCTGTAGCTTTTCAGGGGGAGAGAAGGGCTGAAGTCTTTGTGCTTGCCTGCTGATGCTCCGTACCAGCTTTCAGCTGGTGCTCGCTAGCATCCCCCTCTCCTGCAAATACCTCCTCACTCTTCCACCCGAGGGACTCACTTGAATACGGGTCTTTAGACAAGCAAATACGCCTTTGAGGTGTGTGGGGATTAAGGCAGACTTGGTCCTCAGTCCCCTGTCAGCAAGAGAGGGGATGAGAGAAAGTTGAATGCTCAGCCTAGTTGTGCCTTTTCTTTAAGCAAGAACTAAACTGTTCATTGCAGATATGATGAGGTTTCCTATATTGCAGTAACTGATGGTATGTGGAGAAGCCCCATTTTTCTGGGGGAAGGGGGTTCAGCGTAAAGTCTGTCTCATCAGGGAGCTGAAGCGCGTATTTTGGTTCGTCTAAAAGAGTGCTAACAAAAAGCAAAAAATGGTAACATGTTCATTAAAAGGGAGCAAAAAAATTGCCGCTTGTTTTCTCCCCTGGAAACAGGGCAAAAATGATCTGTCTTCAGTTGATGAACTCCTAAGTCTTCAAAAGGTCAGTAATGAATGTCACCAAAATGTTTCTCCTTGGACTCCCCCTACTTGTGTAATGGCTTTTATGTAAGTAAGCCCACGAGGTCCAAAGAGTAGGAATTAACCCTGATTGCCCTGGACTGTCAGTGGCATATCAGGTTCTTCTAAATCCAAATGTTCTGCGCCGCTAGCTAGTCAGCGGGTGCTCGTAGAAGAACAGAAGCGTAGGTGCTGTCACGATTAGCTTGCTAGGTCTCTGGAGACTCTCACAGCACCCTTGTGCCTTGTCACTGACAGTGAGCACCCAGAAAAGCAGGGAAAAAGAACATGCCCTTAGCGTTCAAAATCCGCGCTCTCTCAGAGTGACATATGACCTAACGCTGCATGGACATTTTGCCTAATGAAGGAACCCCATATCTTCGGAAGACTCATAAAAAGTGATAAATACCAATATTTCTGTCATTAAATGATATCATAACTGGAGCTAAATCGCCACCTGCAATGAGTAAATTAAATATTGACTATTTCATTGACTGTTAGATTTAATTTGAAGCAATCATGCAGGAGCTATAATGGTGCAGAAGATGAGTGACTATTTAATCTTGGCTGTCATTCCTGTTAAGTGTTGAATAATGAGAAAAATATGCACTTGACAGAGTAAGGGAGTTGACTTCATCTTGGGTTTCTGTGTCGGGACTTCCACTTCATAAATTTGTAACAAAGCTGTTACGACCAGCTGTTGTCGCAGCGCTCGCCTTCCTTTTGACATGGCAGGATTTGGTAACCTCAGTTCCGTCTACAAGAGATCCAACCTGACTCTGTTTCCTGCAGAATTGTTTGTCTGAGCTAGCAGAGGGAATCGGTGCTTTTTCGAGAGCCTGTGCTCTGCTCCAGAGGACAGCTGTGCCCAGGGGCCAGATAGAGCTCTTATTAACCACATTGCCTTCTGCAAGCTTATCGCAGAAACTAAGATGGCCTGCTGTGTCTTGCCTGGGATAGTGTTACGCAACTCGGACGCACGTACAGTGTCCCCTCCTCTTTTTCCTTTGCACTTGCTACTTTGCCAACTCTATTAAAATCCCCACCTCCTTAGCAGAAAGCTTTGCTGTCTCTTGGGGACTGCCGTCTCATTTAAAAAGAAGAAAGCCTGGTTCCCATGGAGCGCTGAGTGCTCCCATCTCCCATTGAAATCCGTGGCGTTTCAGGTGCTCAGCACTATTTGGCACCCAAACCAGTCATGTACAGCACCACCCCTAGTGGCATTTTCCAGTTTTTACTCTCCCAGAATTGTTGGGGTGTTCTTTACAAAGAATGGGAAGTTGATCTTATCCCACGCTTAAAACCCAGAGATCAGGTGGAATTAAAATCTTTCTTTTCAGTTGAACTTATTTTTTAAAATCTCGTCCTTCTCATTTGAATGGATATTTATGATCTGTGGAACAGACAAAGGTTCTTGTTTGCACAACGCTGACATTTTTCTCCTGGCATTCACATTTCTTCATGAAATAGAGGGTCTCAGCAGTGCATTCAAAGTAGTAGCTCTCTGCAGGTGAATGCCACCATTACTATGTATGATGAAGTCTGCTCTAAGATGATTAAATTTAAAAAGCAGCTGTCATGTACAAGCAAGCATAGAAAAAACTATTAAAATTGTTCTGTTTGCCTTTAGTGCCTTCTGGGTTTTCAACTTTGCTACGTTATTGCTTATTTAATTGTTTTCTCCTGCAAGTAAGGTCTTCAGCTCTAGGTGGTCAACTCCTGACCTCTCTTTCCATGCATCTGTAGCATCCCAGTCTTCAGCTAGACAGAAAAGATTGGGATGAATTTAATACAGTAAATGAGGTCCCTTTGCTAAACAACCTATGATCTGACTTTGAATATAATTACAAGCAGTCTGTGTTACCATATACCATCTAGAGGCTTTTAAGGCTAAGCCATTAGGTCTGTAGTTTTTTTGCAATGTGCTCACAATCTATGAGAAATGACAGTTTAAAAAAAAAGGGCAGCTGGCTCTTCAGAGGACGGTGACACTGATATTCCCTGGAATCGGCATTGCATTAAACTTGGCAGCTGCCACGAGACCTAGTTCCTAGATTTAGTTCTGGTTTGTTATTTGAAGAGGACTAGCAGCAGGCCCGGACTTTCCATCTCCTGTTCCTAGATGCAGAAAAGTGAGCTGATGTGGAAAGTTCTCTGCTTTGCCCTTCTGAGGGGAGGATCAGTTGCGGGATGAGAGGGGTGGAACAAATCCCGTGCTGGTGTTTTTGCGGTATGACTGTGGCCATCCCGGGCTTTGCGGGAGGGGCTGGGACTCCTTCAGCCTTGCTGCAGGCCTGACTCAGGCTGTGTTTGTGCGGTTTGCTGATGGCAGACAGCTAGCCACCTGCACGAATGCTTCCTCACGTGGCCGGACCTGCTGGAACAAGCACGAGGTGGCTGTTGCAATCAAAGCAGCTGCCTTGACCTTGTGCTTGGGTGGTCTCCTGTGCGTGGTATGTCCCACGCAGGGAGCCCCGCTTTGCAGATGACCTGAAGCTCTGGTAGCGTGCAGGCACATGGGTCCAGAGGCCGGCTGTGTCTGGGCCTGAGCTTCCACGTTTGCTGTCCCCAGCAGCAGTGAGTCTGGTCTTCGGGGCGGCTTTGTGAAGCCCTTTGTAAGACTGTGGCCCCGCTGCTCTAGGGACAGTCCTTCATGCAACCACCCATCCTGGGCAGCGACTTCAGCAGAGTTGTGCCTGGTTTAGACAACGTTAAGGAGCTCAAATTCAGGCCCAGTATCTACTGGGACAGCCTTCTGCATCCTCTTTGGATGGAAATTTGTGCTTTAGGTGGTGGAGGATTTAAAGCCATGCTGCTAGTTAAAACTGTGAACTACTTAACATTATCTCCTTGTGTCAATTAAACTAACATGTTAACCATGGAGGTACCATGCTGTAAAGTTTTGCACGTTCCATTGAGCGCACAGAAGAGTCCAGCGTGTGAACCCCATCTCAGTCTGTTGGCAAAGGTGCTAAATTAAGTTTGTACTTCTGCGAGATACTCGCATTGCCTGGCTTCGCTTGCCCAAATGGGTTATGAAATAGGGAATGTGGATCTGAGATCTTCAGATAACTATCATCCATGTGGTGTGCTTTCTGTGAAGATGCTCCTGGCAAATGTTTAATAAGCCTTGAGGGGAAAAAAAAGGTAAAAAAGCCACTAGATAATTTGCTAATTAAATTAATTATGTTTGCAAAGTCAGGTATTAGAGATGACAGCTAAAATTTGAATGGAATTTAGTGATGACTGCAGGAATAAAATAGAAAGACAGAAAGCTTGCAAGTGTAACAAATAAATAATTATTTCCTGTGTCTGGGGCAACATGGATCAGACTTTTTCTTTTTTTTCCTCTGAAGTATTCAGCAGTTCTAATTGAATCTTCTGCATGTTGGATGTTTTTTTGAGTTTGACCACAATGGCACAGTTTAGATTTCTTTTTAAGATGATTATCAAGGTAATACAGAGCAAATGGCAACTTGAAAACTGAGTGGCTGCAAAACTAATGTGCTAACCAAACCCATGATAAGCTAGAATGTGCCTTCCTTTCCTAGAGCAGGTAAAGTCTATTAAACAATTTAACGCAATTTGAAAGCGTCCATTCTGTGACTTAATGATGCCTGGGAATTAAAAGATCTACCGTTACAGCAATGCAGCTACTGACTGACAAAAAAAAAAGGTGTGCCCCTGCCAACTATTTGTTTCCAGTGTAAGTAAAGACTGGGCAGACCCTGATTTGGAGCAGCAAATTGAAGAGCTTCAGATTTCTGCAAGTTGGTACTAAAGGCTTATTTTTATTTGTCCATTCTTGATCTTGTATAAAAAATTCCCCCACTTGAGTAAAGGCAAAGTTGGGCCTTCTGCTTGCTGCAGTTTATGTGTATGCTGGTAGCTGCAGGTCAGCTAAAAAGTTGTGCTCTTTGGAGACAATTTCATCTGAAGTTCATTTACTGCCTGGTGACTCATGGTAGGCAAGTAACAGACAGAACAAATGTACGTAGTACATGACTAGTATATCTTTCCCTTTTCTCTTTCCCTTATGTACATCATAATTTAATCCCGGTGTTTATTATTATACAACTGAGGCCCTAACCCTCTGTTTGTGGCATAATCTCAGCATTGTGAGTAATTGTGATACCACAATGTTCTGCTGTACTGATGAGTACAGTCAGTGGTTTTGTCTGGATAGATATACATAATTTTTTAAAAGTTTCATATGATCATAGTCCCTCAGTTAGGGCAACTTAATGATATTTGTTTCTTATGTCTTTAATATAGGACTTAAAGCCACCACTCAGTTCCAATTTAAGATAGGATTTGAGGGCTGAAGGTAGACTGACAGTATATTGGATTGGGTGCTGGCCTCCTGCATTGGGTGAATTTCTTTGTTTCCTTACTTAGCTGAAACCCCTTGGAACTCCTTGAGAATTTGTTTGAGTGTAAATTGAGAAGGAAATGTGGAGAATGTGGAGGACTGTGGGGAATGAGTTCAGTGAAAGATTTACTCAGTAACTGAGTAAAGATTTCAGAATTTTGTCTTTTGTCTTGCCCAGAAAAGAGCTTCTGTATGGGAAAAGTATCGACAAACAAAATCAGTCATCGGTGAGAACGGTCTTCTCTGGATTACATTGCTCTAAATTGTTCAGCAATTCCCAGAGGGAAGACCTACTCCGTTTGAGAAACATTCCCTCCAGAAAACATTCAGGGTTTTTAATTCCATTAAATGAAATACACTGTGGCTGGATTATATTTCAAGACAGCTGATTAATTAACAAATTAGATGAGCTAAAAGGAAATGAAAATGAATATATAAAAAAAAGCATTCAAAATGTGAACTTATCATACAATTAGAACACAATGAAATACATGTACTGTCTTAATTTGCATAAAGTGAGAATGGTGAGTTTTGTCATTAGCCTGAAATATATGGATTGCTGAAAGTGATAACAAACAGTTCAGTACTTGAGTGCAGCTAGTTTTGCGTGACCACAGCTGAGGAACAGGAGAACGTCTGGCAGTATGTGGAAACCTCTCTGTAGAATGCGCCAATGGCCAGCTCAGGCAAAACTCCAGATCGGGCTCTTCAGTGAGCAAAGATTTCTTCCTCTTTCAGCTATGATTACAGGATAAGGCATTTACATCTCTGAACATTGTCTTTCAGACTCAATATCTTCCTAAAAATCATGCTGCTTCTCAGTGTTCACCATACCTTGTTGAACCACCTACCATGATGAACATTTTGGGGCTTCAGCAGATACCGCTGTTTCCAGACTTCTGGTTGTTTTCAAGCTGAAAACACATTTTAAGAGTATGGTTTCCAGAGCACCTGTGGATTGCTGGTATAACCAGCGGACCATAAATTTGTGCCAATTCTTTGGGAATTAGAGCTAGAACCCAATCAGAAGTTATCGAGAAGATATAGGAATTCCTCAGTGGGACTTGATGTCTGCTCAGAAGGCAGAAGATAAGACTAAACAATCTCTGCTGGCCTTGAAATCTTTGAACCGCAGCCCCTTTTCTGACTTGCGAAGTCTTAGAACTATGACTTTTCAGGAGAGGAGAGATTTTATGGACAGCTGCATGTTGGAGAGGAGCTCTGGTATGGTGCAAATAGCAACCAAGAAGAGATGGCATAGGACCAAATACACAAAGCAATTTGGGAGAAGAGAAGCTAGAAACTATGGCCCTTTTTTTGAAAAAGCTGAGTACACACAGCCAACAAATGGAAGACTTCGTATTGATAGCCTTCCTTTAAACAGCTCTTTTAGAAATCCTGCCTTTATTACTGTTAGAGAATGAAGAAAAAACAATTTGTCTTCAGGGTAAAGGTAGAACTGGTTCTCAGTCCTTTCCGAACATTTTAAAGCTAGTGTATAATAAGACACTCCTTAAGAATGATGCTTTGTGTGAAATGCTGAAAATGCCAGGGATTATCAAATTCCACAGAAAGCATCCTATCGAGGAAAAACACTGATATATTCCCAGGAGACCTATTTAAAGAGATTAATATTCAAATTCCTTTCAGACATTCCCGGCAGGAAGTAATAACTTTAGACCTAAGCAGGTTTTAAGATTTTAACTGTGGCAGTTGAAGCTGTTTAAGGAAACATGCTTATCTGTAAATAGATAAAAGTAAGGACAGTGGCTTTGGAGTCTCAGAGCTCTGCAATAAGACATTAAATAAACCAAGATCCTAATTTAAAATGGTGAACCACATCCTGAGCTGGTGTAAATTATGTAATTCCTTTTGAGCGAGTGGGATTGTGCTGATTAACATCATCTGAAGACTTGTCTTCCTGTTTCTCAGAGTGAATAGATTTTTTTAAAGTCTGTAACAATTTTTTGCATTTTGATAATTGGCTAGATACGAATCTCAGACAACAAATGTGTGTTGATTCAAAATCGTGAGTAAAGCTACTAGTGTCAAGAAAGAAAACAAAATGGGTTCACTAGACAGAGAAAGGAAAGATAGATAATTACAATATTTGGTTGCTGCTGTTGTTGTCAGTCTTCTTTTCTTAATAGTAGATAGTTGGAATCAGAGACTCCAAAATGGTTACTTTAGATTAATCTTAATTTTAATATCCTCACACAGGGTATTTTGTTCAATGTGGTTGAACGTCACAAACCTTTTTTGTGTTGGGTTTTATTTAATTGATTTCTGCACATTAATTTTTTTTTTACTGAAATGTTTTAATTTTGTAAGCTAGTCCAAAACTAGAAAGTCTTCATTGGTAATAGAAATGTTGAAAACTTTGTGAATCGTTTCCAGGATAGAAAGAATACCTGTTGTCTTGGGTGCCTGGGTTAGAAATAATATCAGTTTCACCAGAGTAGCCTCTAAAGATGCCCCACATGAGATTCTCAGATCCACAAGCTATGGAAAGGCAGTTGGTAGTAGGACAGGTCACAGCGATGTTACTGCTTTGGAGTGGTCTTCTCTCCAAGCCAGAGCTGGAAGTAGTGCCCTCTATGAAATGGTTAGGATTGTGTGAACACACCGCAGCGTCCTGGATATAAAGTCCAAAAGTTTTGTTTCAACTAATGATGAAAATTGGGTTTGATCTAAGCCTGTACTTTGCATTGAAACAATCAGGGAACATCTATGTAGCTTGTATTCAAAGCCTCTGCTAAGGGAATGGTAGTCCTGGATGAGGACAGATGAGGGCAATAAAGTGTTTGACTGCTAAAGCTGGAGTTTCTAGACCATGCCTACACTGAAAGAATACCTGACCTCAAGATTTAGATGAAGCCAAAAAAAAAAAAAAGGTGGAGGAAAGAGAGTTGCATCATTGTCATTTTACATACAGGAAAGTGAAGCAGAGAGGGGTGTACCTTAGATTAAAAAATGTGGTAGCACATTATCCAGATTTCCAGTTAGAGCTCTGCCCACCAGACCTTTAATTTGAATCATCATTCTTCAATTGCATGAGCTAGGCAGCCATAAAGTTGCTGTTCTCTCTCTGTAATAGTGAGAATGAAATGATAGTTGCAGATCTCTAAACTGATGATTTTTGAAGCATAGAAGATGTTTCCATATGTGTGAGCTAGGAGCGAGCAAACAACACAACTGAATCTTGAGGCTGAGATCAAAATCTCAAACTTGGTTCCTACCATGAAATGCTGTTTTTCTGTGTTTTGGGAGAGGTAGTTACTGGAATGGTGAAATGTCAGGAGCATAAAAATCTAAAATCCTGTGTACCGGACAGTTCTCATGATAAATGATGCCTCAGGGTAGAAATGCAAATAAAGAGATACTTGAAGTGCAGTTGCTTGTGGATTAGATATCAGGACCTGCTTCTCAGCTCTGTTATGCTGGAGTATACTGATATGACACACAATTAAAATCAATAGAATTGCGCAGGCATAGAACTGGTATGTATGGGGGTGGAGAATCAGTGCCTTGCATTCTTAGGAGGGCTGCCAGTTGCTAAGATAACTCCACATGCCATAAAATGCTAATGATTTTAAATCAGGTACCCACAAAAGTGCCCATACAGCCTCTTCTTTTCCCATTTAGTTTAATAGGGAATGAGAGTGCTCAGGATACTAGGGAGGCCTGATCTGTGCCTATCTCCAGGCCTCACTTATGCCTGGCTTATGCCTAAGGGCCTGATCCTGCTGTCCCTACGTGCGTTCCCAGGGGCATCAGTGCAACAACTATCGTGTGAAAGGGCTGCAGGATCAGCCTCCGTCTCCTTCATTCTCCGACTGCTAATTTTTAAAATATGCTGGAGGAAAAATAATGTGACTAATTAATTATGCTTCTTTTCCTTGTAGCTCTTTAAATGTAAGGTCAGATTTCTAATGATGAGAATTTCCATTGAGAATTACTCATGAAAAACCCAACCAAACATTTTTCCTCCACTACAAGAAATTCCTCTTAGAAGAAACATTAGAAACAATTAAAATATTTAAAAAGTTAATAAAGAGCACTCTGAAGTGGGAAAAGAAAAGGCATGCTCATCTATTGAAGTGTTTGGAAAGAATGGTTCTTGTAGTATCTTCCAGGGAGTCTTTTAATATTAATGTAATTAAGAGCAGAATTTTGCACCAGTTCATTCTGGGAAGGTTGTTCACTGCGATTTATGTCTTTTACTTTCCTTCATGCATTTCATCCTTCTTCTACCCCGAGGATGGATTTTCAAGCTGGGCAGCTCTAGAAGGAATGAAGGAAAGGGGAATCATAGAATGGTTTGGGCTGGAAGGGACCTCAAAGATCATCTAGTTCCAACCCCTCTGCCATGGGCAGGGACAACTTCCACTAGACCAGGTTGCCCAAAGCCCCATCCAACCGGGCCTTGAACACTTCCAGGGAGGGGGCAGCCACAGCTTCTCTGGGCAACCTGTTCCAGTGCCTCACCACCCTCACAGTGAAGAATTTCTTCCTAACATCTAACCTAAATCTACCCTCCTTCAGCTTAAGGCCATTACCCCTTGTCCTGTTACTCCATGCCCCTGTAAACAGTCCCTCTCCAGCTTTCCTGCAGGCCCCTTCAGGTACTGGAAGGCTGCTAGAAGGTCTCCCTGGAGACTCCTCTTCTCCAGGCTTCACAACCCCAACTCTCTCAGCCTGTCCTCATAGGAGAGGTGTAAGGGAAAAAAGCCAGACTGCAGGTTGCATTGCTGCAGCAGCAGCAGAGGTGTGATTCACTGCCTGGCCATTTCTTCACCAGAACAATGCCAGTCTGCATTGTCAAGGGGATGCCTTCTTATCCCACTCATCTTCCTCGTGGCTGCGCACGCATATGTGCACGTGTAAGTGTGTATGGGGCTTTCTCCCCCTTTCCACTCTGTTCTAAAGCATAATTGGAGGAAGACTCAGAGAAAAGAACAGCTGGCAGGTTATACAAATGGTTTTAGGGAGGGGTCACCCAGGGGGATGTATACATCCTTGCTTACAAAATGGCAGCCTGCAAAGAGATTTACCAAACACATTCTGGCAGATGGACTTCTGCTCCCAATTACCAAAGACAGATGCAACTCTAAACAACAAATCCACAAGCGCTTGTTGTTGAGGAACTGCACTTCAGTCATAATCAAACAAAAACGTCCTTTAAATGCCTGTATACTCCTTGCCCTCATGCAGATGGAACTCTGAATTTCATGTATGGTGTATGGAATGACTTAAAAACCAATTGCATTTAATGGTGCAAAATGCCACCCCTCCTCAAGCAAGGAGGTTTAACTGGTTTCTTTAAAAATTCATTTGGAACATGGCTTTCCATCTCATTCAGAAGAGGTTATTCTGGAGTACTACAGACTGAAACTTTTGCAGAACTTTAATTGTGAAACATCTTAGAGGCAGTCAAGGACCATCNTTTTAACTGGTTTCTTTAAAATTCATTTGGAACATGTCTTTCCATCTGATTCAGAAGAGCTTATTCTGGAGTACTACAGACCGAAACTTTTGCAGAACTTGAATCGTGAAACATCTTAGAGGCAGTCAAGGACCATCTGTAGTATATTTCCACACCCTTGGGTCTAAGTGTGGCGTCAGGGGAGTGATTTATGGCTCAAATAGGTAAGGCTTTTGACTCTAGGCAGGTTGAATGTGTATTGCATGTGCAGTCATATCAAAGTTCTTTGTGTATCCATCAGCCCTTTCTTATAATTGAACTCAGCAAGAGCAGTCCTACCTGTTTGCAGCTAATCACATCTTATGCTTACAGTTAAGCTGTGTAGCAGTCAGCACCTTATAATATGAAAACAGTATTTCTTTCACTTATTGCTAATGCTGGCGCCTGTGTTTCAGTCTGCTGTGTAGTTAGGATCTGTTTGTTATTGGTTTTTTTTGGTTTTTTTTGATTTTTTTTTAATTTTTTTTTTAAATCAAAGTTGACATTTTTCCACTCATTCAGTAGCTATCAGGAGATTTGCAATCACAGCCAAGAGAGCCAGTGGCTGTGCCAGACTAGCCAGGAAGCTCAAAGCTGAGTTGGTTTCAGGAAGTTCTCATTTATTGCCTCAAGGAAAATGTTCATTTTGCAAGGGACAACATCCCTCTTTAATCCTATGTTTGGAAAGCCTCAGATTAAGGCTGAAATTTGGAGAAAGGATATTTTTTATTTGAAGCAAATTACATATTCCATGTACTAAATGCTGTCAAAAGAAATGGAAGCTTAGTGTAATTCCCAAATATGTTAAAGTCACCATGGCAATCATCTAGAAGTTTCTGTGACTTTGGTGTTTCAGGTGTGGATTGCAGGCTGGTCTGCTAGGGAACAACAATGACGCAGGATAAACCAACTACATTATCTTTTTCTGATGAGGACACTGCATTTTTGGGTAGGATTCTTTTGAACACCTTCAGCTACCCATCCTGGGACAAAGTGTTCACACAGAAACGAGAGTTCCTCTAAGCTTCTCTTAAAAGTTCTTCCTTTGTCTTTCACCACATTTTGCTTCTCCCTTGCTCTCGGTGATACTATATCTGTGTTGTATCTCCCTAACTCATCCCCAAGTTTTTCAGATTGTTCCAGTTGCTTTGAAGGCTGCTTGGACCAAGGCTCGCTTTTGTGTGCTGGTAGAGACCCTATGTGTCCTCCTTGCCTAGCCCCTCAAGAGCTGGGAATTAATTCTTGTCCTCGGTCAAGTGAGAAAGCAACAGTTGTAAAAATAGCAGTGATTTTTAGTTGTTAAATACATGTCACTGAAATATTCTGCCTATCTGGAAACAGTCTTGGCCGCAACATGAGAATGTGATGACAGAAATTAAATGTGAGCCTCCTTGGTTTGAGAACACACAGAGCTTGTATGTCACGTGCTGCTGAATTCCACAGGCCAAATGCAATTTTTTTTTTCATAGATCAAAATCTAGGTGGTCACCAATTTTTCTGTATTACGATGAAGACAGGAAAGCCAGAAAAGTAAATAATCGTGGTACTTACCATTGATATGGCAGTTCCTTTCATCTTCAAAGTGCTTTGTAAACATTAAGTAATTAATCAGATTCTGAACAGATCCTTGAAAGGCAGTGAGACAGCCAAGTGAGGTAAGCATTTGAGACACATGGCAGCGACAAAGTCTGCAGCGCCTAGGATTAGAGCTGGGAGGTGTGCAGGATGGAGGGGAACGGCCCTGGGACCTGTCTTGTGCAGGAAAGAAGCTTGTGAGATTTTCCCCCTGGGAGAGGGGCCTGGTGAGAGACTGGTGGACAGGAGAGAGGGAACATCATGACTGATGTGAACAGCTATTCATCTCTAAGACCTTCTTAAAGCTTGTCAAGAAGCCCTTGCATTTTCTAAACACAGCGATCAGAAAAAGTACCTGCAAGAGATGCAAGCATCCTGAGCAAGGAACAGGACCTGCTTATAGCTATGAACCTAAAAGGCGTAAGATATTGCATGTGATACCATACATGCACAGAAGTCTTGTCTGCCTCTCTCCCCAGGACATATAGCCATAGTCTAATCTCTCCATGAAAAGACCCATCTGTCCAGGCTATTCAAGTGACATTTACACTTCAATGGCCTGTGATCATCACTGTTCAGTGGCTTCCTGTATATTATGGAGAAAGAGGTACAAAATTAGTTTTTCTGCACTCACTTCCAATTGCCTAGTGTGAAATGATTTTAAGGCCTGTGGAACATGAGGCAGCCTTTCACAGAAATGTCTTCTCTCTCTTAGATGACATCATCATTACATCCCTGCTACCAAAAGAAAATAGAAGGGACTTCTAATCTGGCTGTTTTCTGATATCCTCCAGATCAAAAGGCGTTTGACCTCTCTTCAAACTCAGGTCACTGTTACTACGGGGACTGCCCTCATGTCGGGAAACTTAAGTTCTGCCTTTTGCCTTGGAATTAGAACTGGAAGTGTTTGAATATGCATCTTTACTACTCAGATGCCTTTAGCTGGATGTAGACAATTAGGATGGAAGAGGATTCATCTCATTCTTTTATCACCACAGCCTTAACTAATCTGTAGGTTTTATATTTTTAAAAAAGGACTAATTTCTTAGCATATCTGTTGAAATAAATAAGCATTAAATTCTTCAGGCATTACTTATCCAAAACATAAAATTAAGGGAAAAAAAATAAGGTTACAAATGGAAAGTGAAGGGTTTGGTTTTGTTGTTTTTTCATCTGTGTTGCAATATAAGTAAAAATTAGCAATAGTCACAGTAGCCCTAAGATGTTTAAATATATTTACATTTTAACCTTTTCACACTATGGCTGTAACGTAACAACGTGCGACTTTTAATTACTAATGGCATATCAGCTGCCTTAGGAAAAGTATCATGTAAATAAAACATTGTTTGTTAGCTTTATTCTGGCACGTGTGCTGTTCATTAACAAATTAAGTTAAAACTTTATTCTAACTAATTCCTTCTTTAGTTCCTGGGAGCAATAATACTGACAATTAATGTTACATTTTGCAGTTTGCGCTTGTCTCTGTAGCCTGGCCTACACACAAATAGTACTGGTTGAAATAAATTGGTTTCTAAATCAATTTAATAAAATCACTGCAACCCCCTTGTGCGGACATTCTTAAAACTGAATTAAGCTAACATGATATTAGCCATTCGTAAACCAATTTATGTGTCCTCGCTTGGGAGCTGCTCCAATTTAACTAAATTGATTTAGAAACCGATTTAGTTAAATCGGTGTAATTTCTGTGTGTGTAGACCAGACCTTAGATGCATCATAAATTACTCAAAGTATCAGTTTATCTAATCAGAACGCATTATAAAATGTTCATGGTTGTGAGAATAAACCAGAATCAGAGGCAAGAAGTACAGGTGAGAGGTTTCTATGAGATGCTTGGTCGGAAGACAGTAAACATGGCACCGCTAAGTGTCGATTGCTGTATCAGTGGAGTTGCGCTGATTTATTCAAGTTGAGGACCTGCTAAGGTGCCCTGGAAAGCACCAAGTATCCTGAAATGGTGATAATGTGATTCTGTTCTCTGATAGTATGTCTGACTTTGTGTGAATCAGACCTTGTACCCTCAGTTTGTCATGGCTACGGATGCGTCTGTCCTGTCTGAGGATGCAAAGAGCAAGTACAAGAGATCTGTGTTTCTCCTGCCTGATTTTTGAGGTGCTTATGCCAAAATATCCTGAAGGGGAAGCGAGTCCTTAGATCTTCAGAAATCCAGCATTCAAATAAAATCCCATTATAGAAGCAGTCTCGCAGCAATGTTTTACATCAGTACCCAAGGAAGAGCAGGGTCAGACATCTATTGTTGGGTAGCCATCACTCAAAAGTAGAAATTATGCAATGGACTCTGAAAGCCTCCTTTCCAAATCTTAATATGATAGGAAGATGAATACCTTGGCAGACACTTCATGGCATTCTCTCTGTTGTTTTTAGATTAAGAGAGGTATCGATCCATGTTTTCGTTGATAAGAAAAAATGTGACTCTCCGTGCCAGTAGTCTGAAATAGAAGCCAGTAATACTTTCCTCATGAAAACGGTATAATTAGTGCAATAGAAGTAGTCACTTATTTCTGTCATTTAGGAAAACAATTTACAAATAACTGTGATTTTTACCGATTTCATCAGGGAGCAGGCATTTAATTTTATCACGAATGGATCTGGCTGCAATAGGATGAGCAACGTTTATGAGTACAGTCATTCAAACCAGGGGAAGTACTCAATGGCAGTCAGGAATTTTTCATTTAAAAAAGAGCAGAGTGACCTGAAATAGTGTTTTTGTTAGATCCATATTTGCTAAAGCCCTTGTCCTTTGAGAATGTGTACAACACCCTACCCGTCATTGATACTACGGGTGAGCCCTACCCCGCTGTCGGTATGTTAGGCCTTTGGTTTATTGCCGTACTTGAACAGGGCTTATCATGGACAAAACCCCACAGATTTTGCAGCGCAGCCTTGAGGCGGGTGCTGTCTGGTCCTGAGGGGCTTGCCTAGAGGCAACAGTCTTTACTAATTGAGCTGTGACTTGCTCTTCTATTGCCACTCGTTGGAGACCACAGGAGTCAAGAGTGTGACTCCTCATTTCCTATGGCCTTTATGACAATACAACTACCAGTTAAACACTGCTCCTTTTTACCTTAGGAACAAAAGCCAAAAGAGTTAGGGAGGCTTTCCTGCAACGTTATGCTCTTTGGCAGGAAAACCTACAGATACATAGATCCTGTTACGAGTTTGTCCTCAAAAGCTTGTAATTACAATTTTTTTTTTCTCCCCCATGAAGGTAAAATATTTCTTTCATAAAAAGGGTGGACAATTAATAAGTTTATTATCTCCCAGATACTTTTGTCTCTTAATTGGAACAGGGTTCTTTTTTCTTTTTTCTCTAGCAGGAAGAAAGTCTTTCTTTTTAAGAAAGAACTAATTTAGCATAAAATGTATTTAGTGTCAGGGCTTAATAGAATGAGTAAATCATCAGCTAATACAATAATATCTTAGGCTAGTTAGAAAAATTGTCAGAACATGAAGTAAGCATTGGTATAGCAAAATCCCAGCAGAGCACATCTAACATGAAAAGCTGACTAATAAAATTCCTAGTTTGGCTAATAATTTTTCAAAGCATTAATACTGCAGCTAGTGTGTGGAGTCTTCCACCTTTAGCACCATGAATTATTGGAACTCTGAAAACACATTGTAAATAAGTTATAAATGTGAGTGTGTTCACAAGGATCTTTATGTTTCCTTTCATTACAATGAAAAATTTCACATAATTAAGAACCTGACTTCTACTGCCAAGGAGGAATAATGGTTAAAGGTGGATATGAAAAACGATGCTGAGTGTGTAAACATGGAAACATACTTTGAGATAAATCTTACTTCCAAATCTATCCCTGTCAGCTACCATCTGAATTCATATTGCACAGAGAGCGTATAGAGAACGCTGCATCCGTCTCCCTGAAAAGCAGGAATATAATGTACAAGCAAACCCAAAGCTCATTAGCTATTATAATTTCTTCTGAAGGTATGTAGTTCGCAGTGTCTTAGTAAAGTGCATTAGCTGTCAGGCTTTTTAAATGCCTCATAATAAAAGTGCCAGCTGCCGACAAGCTAGCCTTCTCTCCTCCCCCTCCCACTGCACCCAGGGTTTATGGTTGCTAACGCAGTTTTTATTAGATATTCCGATTTAACTAGCAGAAATTAAAGTGTGTAAGTTTTGAAAATCTGACCATGAGAGACAAAGAAGGCTGTGTGCTCTGCTGTATCTTTCATTAGGAACGTGAAGAAGTGAGGGTAGCCATGGAGGCTCTCAAAGGCATTCAGGGCAACGTAGCTACACTTTTTAGGCAGCGAGGAGCAAGTAGGAAAAACATCTTTAAAATTATGTAAGATGTTTCACTCTTTTAAAACGGCTGTGCTAGTATTCTTCCAGCTGTAACTTTGAACATCTACAGTAAAAGATCCTCCACTGGTACTGCTCTGCTTATAGCTATGAAAGGCAATAGATTTACGTGACCTTACGTTGGCTGAAGAAAACACTCTCCTTTTCCAAGCTTGTTTGTGTTTCCAGTGATGTTAATAGGAGCTGTGTTGTTGTTGTTATGCATGCGAATGAGAATGGGACTGTTGTAATTCACAGGCTTGTATCTCTCCAAAGTCAGCTCTGATTGAACATAACAGTAGAAAAATCAGTTTTCACTCATTAGTCTTCACATTTTAAGGCAAGAAAAGAGCAGATGCTTAAAGATCCTGTTTGGACAATGTGTAAATAACTGTAAAATGGCTAGAACAGGCGTCTGAGTGAATTTAAGTTAATTTCTTCTGATCCTTTGCCGTAGTTAAGGTGCATTGGTAGATTGGCAGAATTTACCTCACCTGAGATGTAAAGAGTTTTGTCGTTCCCAGATTAGAGTGGATGAGTGAAACAGTCTTGTGAAGCGTCCTGAGTTCAGTAATGCTTTTCACTGGATATGGGTTTTCCAGATCCATTTTCGATAGTGTATTTCTTATAAATTAACTTCTCGACAGAGTCTTGGCTCAGTTCCTGCCCCTGTCACCACCTCTTTTGACTAGGTTGGAAAAGACACGTATGGCTACAAGGTACCGAGTGGCCTTAATTCTGCTTGATCTCGGTAGCTATTCAGGACATATTTAGGAGGGTAGAGGAAATACACCTCCCCCTATCGATTGTCTGCGTCGATAATCCTAAGCCTAGTTCTCTGCCTCCTCTATAGAAGTAATAATAGCAGTAATATCTGGGTGTTTTGTGAAGGATGAGGTGTGATGCAGTTCATCAGTGTTTGAGAAATTCTTTGGGATCCTGGGAAAAAATTGGCTTCGTTAGGATTCAGTTTATTACCGGTGCTTTATTGTGACCGGTCCTTCCGCTTCCCTGTGGAAAAGGTTATAACTAGATCAATGGTTTTCAGCATGACCTGAGGGGTCTGGGAGAGGTAACAAAAGGCTCAGAAGGTCTGAGGAAGCCAGTCATATTATTGCTATGCTTAAATTGATTGTCCTGATATTAACATATGCACTGGGAAATTTTAGGAGTTCACAAATAGGAAAAAGTCTCTTGCTTTGCATTGAGGTTATAGGACCGTGTAGTGTTATCATAAGCATTGTTAGTTAAACCGGGCAGTTAGAGAAGATGTTTCTTTTATACAAAGGGCTCCTTTACTCCCCTCTGTCCGTGCTCAGAGGTCTTAAAACTCCTGTAAAAGAGTGTTATATTGCACTTCAAGCCTCTCTTCATCAACAGAGCAAAGTCCACGAGAATTCAGTCCAAAGCGACCGCGTGTTGAGTTTCGGGAGCTGCCTGTGAGCCAGGTGGCTCAGTCTTCGGGGACATTTCTTTAGGATGAGAGAGAGGAATTCTCCGAGCCAATCTAAGTGGCACCTGGGTAAGCAATAGACCTTGCAACAGACTTCACTACACAGAGCCCCGCTGCTTTACTGCCATCCTTATTGCCTCCAGTCATGTCCCACTGGGTTTCTGTGTGCCTGGGCCCTCGGCACAGGCAGAACAAAGAGTGATATGAAGTGGGAAAGGAAGGGAGGAAGAGGAATATATCAGGGGAAGGCAATGCAGTGTAAATGTTGAACAGTGGCGTCCATGTGACTCCGAAATAGCAATTGGTGGGCAACAAAAATCCACCTAGCATAATAGGCAATCAAAGTGCCGGTGAAAATCAAGCTCATTTGGAAGATGATTTGTTAGTGTTATTTGTGAAGAATTATTCAAAACCGCTGTGTACTTTTTTCTGTGCGTTCTTTGTGCTGCTTTTGTTTGCATGAGCTGGAATATGTTATATTATATGCCTGTGATAATGTTAGATCTCACAGGCAGGGGAAAGAAATGAGATATGGGACAGGAGGGACACCAGTAGATTTTATTATTATTATTGGTTAGAAAATAAGAAAGATGGAATTTGAACATATTCCCTATTTTTTGATCAAGATTTTTGAAGTGTAAATTTTCTCCCTCTGTTGTTCCCTTACAGATGGGAATAGTAAAGTGGTTTAAACCTTGAAAGCAAGCGTAAGTAATCTTAAAGTAAAAATCACTACAGGATGTTGCTCTATAAAACCAGTAAAACCGGGAAATCCAAGGTCAAGTCAAAGAATACCTAAAGCTTTATTCAGTTATAGAGATGTGCAATTAAAGCAAGCCAAAACAGCCTTACATTATCCCTCCCATGCTATCATTCAGTAATCGTATATTACAGGATGTGTAAGAGCAAATGAAATTACTGAGATTCTGACATTTCCCCCCCAGTTTTTCCTCCTCCTCCCGATATCACCAGAGGTCAGTTTTATAGTCTTCTGGACTGAGCTTTCTATCTCGGGTTGTCGATTACGAGACGAGTGGTTCATAAAACCATCCACTCGCTAGCATCCATGGTCAGCCTAAGGATGAGGCCACGGGCGTGACGTGCGTAAAGCTGCTGCGGCGATTGAACGCGCAGTTGCAGTATTAGCAATCATTTCAGCGGGGACTGAGGCGGGGTCAGGAAAACGTAAGAGATGTATTTTGATCCAGAATTACCTGTTCCCAGACCTGACCGGTTCACCTCGAGCGCGACAGGTAGAGGGTGAAAGTGGCAGCGTTGTTCGTACCAGCCGGCTGCAATGCGGAGTCACCGCATGAGCCGATAGTTCCCTCCCTGTTAAAGGCGGCCTGTTATCAAAGGGATCAGGCATTTCTCTCTTGTTGACGATAGAGGATATGGCCAGTTCCTTTCCACAAAATCGCTTCTCTTCCTCTTTGAAGGACGATCTCATTGTTACGTGTCCTCTCAAAGCTGACTTTGATCGGTGCTGTGTACGGTCAGGTTCAGGGATGTACGCTGAGAAGCCTGCCACTCAGAGCAGCATTCTGACCTTAATAATTTTGGCACACTGAATCCACAACTCACCATCGACAAATTAAACTTTTTTTCTCTTGGCAGGCTGTACTTTACTCATGTGAACTATAATTTTCTGCTGCTCCTTTTCCCCATTGTAGAGGTTTTTAGCTTTATAGATTTAAAAACTAGTCATGGTGTGGCTTATTTCGAAGGGAAGTTAGGATGTAATGAAAGCAGCTTGCCGAGGCAAAAAGGAGCAAAATGACCTGGCCCGTTTGTTTTAGGAAGAACATTAACAATTCAGTAAGATAAATTCAGCCGTGGATTAACTGTGTAATAACATTAATATTTCCCCTGCAGTTATACTCTATTGATTTGTACCGGAATTATATTGCCTTTCCTTTACTGCATTTTCATAGTTGGATTGATACCATAAGGCTTTATCGTCACAAATTCCAAAATTACTTTATGCTTTCGGTTCCGCATCACCTCATTGTCTGTTGAGTTTGGGAGTACCCAAAAGTCGGTCTGTGTGTCTCCTGGGTTGTACGCGGGCCGCTTCACCCTCTGGCAAAGAGCGGGGAGCTCAAGGACGGGGAGTTTGAAGCCCTGATTCAATGGCCATCGCTGTCCCTACTGCTGCTCCTTGAGGTCCCCGGCCCGTGTGGTGCCACTTCTGCCAGAGATGTTATTTACCGCAGAAGGGTCTGGCTGGTTGTGCTTGGGTCGGTTATCTTTGCTTCGTGACTTCTTTCTCCCTGCCACGTGTTGCATTTATTTTTGCGGCACTCCAGTGCCTATGTTCAACCCCAATTTGTCAGCGATCTCCACCTTTATTTCCTCCTCTACTTGCTTCAGCTCAGGTTCTTTGTGGCGCGATCAGGAAATCTCAGTATTTTCTGATGTCTGCCTATGTTAAGCCCACATTAGCTTTCAGGTGTCCCCCATTACTAGAAGGCCCCAAATTTAAAATTAAAATGTACAATCATCCTACTCAGACCTACCGTTATCCTCCTTTTTTATTATTCTACTTTATTAACATTTGAAGGCCTGAGAAGAATGCAGCGAGACAATAGAGGACCTTGTAATGTGATGACTCGGATGCAGACACAGCAGGCAGAGCTTCAGAAGATTAGAAATGGTAATTCTTGTAATTAGAAATTCTGCAGTCAAGTAATGTTAGTTAGGAACTCGCAAGCAGAATTTAAGTACTCAGATTAATCTATATGGTGTGAAAATAATTATGTCAAGCCAAGTGTTTCACCATCAGGCTATCTCTGGGATCAGTCCCTTGGATCGATCTTCATTTTGAATTCTAGCGATGCGGACACAGAGTGCAAGCCATTAGTGAGTAGGGTGTAGGGTGTGCCACTAAATACAGTGTGTACCTGCTCTCTTCCACAACTGTAAGGGAAACAGAACTTCCCAATTCTGGGTTTATGGAGTCGCATTTACATACTCAGCTCATCCCTGTAAACTGTGCTCAGAATCCTGCAGCATCGAAAAGCACTGGGTAGGGCAGAGAAATTCTTCTGTAAGTACGGATGAGTGCCCATTTTTTCCCAGCCGATTGCTAAATGCCATTACCGTTAGACAAGTATGTCTTAATTTTCTTCAGTGCTGAGCGCATATATTTCCTATCCGTGTCTCCAGGAGAGTTGTGGGCATTGAACACCTTGTTTACGATTTTCTTCTTAGGGTATTTGTCATTATATAAAGCAGTAAATATTGATTTTGTAAGGATCCCAAAAGCAATCACCTTTTAAGTAGTGCTAGAAATATACATGTTTTGGCAAAATAATGCATACTTACATTTTTTTTCCCTGGTTCAGTTCTCTCTCTGCTCTTGGATGTTACTTAGCAAGTCAGGGATCCCCATGCCTGGGTATGGCTTGTTCTCTGATGGTTGTTTTTTATTTCACGTGTACCTGCAGTTTCTCTGGTTTTGGCAGCACAACTTCACTCCTCAATATGCTCATGCTACATGTGTTCCTCAGGCTAGTTTTCCAAGCTCCAGCTTTTACATTGGCTTTTTTTTTTTTTTTTTCCCCCTGGGAAGACTACAGACAACACCCAAACCAACCCCTTCAGTCAATCCCCTGCAGATACTGTATGGCCAGGCTGATTTTCGCAGTCCTCGGCCGCTCCATCACCTTAAGTGAAACCACTTGAGGTGGAGCCATCAAGGTGTAGCAACCATTTCTTGTCTGCAGGCTGGAAGATGCATGAAGAGTTCTGCCAGCACAGAGCAGGGTCCGTATGCACCGAGGCACTCCGTGACACGGCAACGTCATGACGTATACCAGGGCTCTACATAAGCAGACTCCTGCATCGTCACGCACAGCAAATGTTTCTGTATATTTTAGCATTTAGAAATCAAGGGCCTCTTAAGTTACAGCAATTAAAAAAGGCTGCTGCACAAGATCACTTCAAAAAACCCTGTCTTTTCTAAAACATGGGAAACTACGAATATCAGCTCAGAAGCTGAAGGTGAAAAAGGTGGCGGATTTATTTTAATGAGCATTAAAAAGCGCCAGTCATTTAAATGCAACTGTAGACTCAATCTTTCACTGGCTAGGTTAAACAAACATCTGTGGGGGAATGTCTAGATACACTTGAGAGCATTTGCACCTCCCTCAGAGCAGGAGTGCAGAGATGACTGCCTGAGGTCCCCAGGACCCAGTATTTTCTGTGTTTCTGTTTTTTATTTCCATAAAGAATCTATGTTGAGCTGAAAACTGTACTGGAATATATCCAGAATTCTTTACTAGGTTATATCCTGGTTTCACTTCCACTGTAGATCATTGTATTTTTAATACTGTAATTGACATAATTAGAAATATTGATTCTATTTCAAATGAAGCAATTTAACTGTAAATATTCCAAGAGGCCAAAAAATAATCAATCTACTGTTGCTTTGCCTGCATGAATGAATCTCGATCTAGAGTCAGCAGGGTTTGGTTTTCTGGTTGTTGGTTTGTGGTTTTTTTTTTTTTCATTCTTTAGTTTGGATTAGTTGCCACTGATTTAGTATTGTCCCCAACTCATGTATTTTTTTTTGATTGCTTGGTGTCAAAGAGATGCTAAAAGGTATAAAACGAATGTGTTAAAATAATAGTATCTGATAGTATCATTAGAGGGACTCAGCACACTTAAAATTTGAAGCAATGTTCAGTTTTAGTGCATGCTTTTCCAGTGGGAGGTCGTAGGGTAAAATTTAAAATAGTGTGAGTACAATCTGGGTCCTGGAGAGTGGGGAACAATGACGTTCTGCATGGCAAGAGAAAATTAGAAGTTATATTACCTTTTGTCTAAATAAGGCAGAAAAGTGAAGTATTTGTATTGCATCATTTGCAAAATCCACTGTGTTTGACTAGATGCTTGACTTGTTTCTGAAACAAGGGCTTTGGATAAATGTGAATAGTGCACAAAGAAAATCTTGTTGGCCTCCAGAGTGGAAGGAACAGATTTGAGTCTACAGTTAAAAAAAAAAAAAAAAAAATCCACAAGAAACCTTTTAATCAACATATTGATTACCAAATTCTCTTTTTGCACCTGTAGCACAGCAGTGTGATTTTTTTTTTTTTCTCATAAAGCTTTAGGAAAGTTCCTGGATGGCATTTCTATGTAGTACTTGAAAAGAATGGAAGAAAGAGCCAGTGCTACTCTAGGTCTCCCTGGAGAAAATGCCCAATCAATTCATTCCAGTGGAGGAAAAACAGTGGAGATTCTTTCAGTAAAACTAAAGCTGTAAAAGTAATCTTTAACTATATTTAGCGTGGTAAGATTTGTTTTTTTTTTTTTTCCTTGGTACTTTTTAACTAAAAGTCTGAAGCTGATTTTTAACTTACTACACATTTCCAGTAAAATATGCTGTTCTTTCTAAAAATACGGACTTGGAGGAGAACAGAATGTTTAGTATCACTTGGCCAGGAGTTGGCTGTGTGCATAACTCCTGCTACAAATGTCTTTCCATGAATGCTGTTTGAAACTGGTTATATAGTTGGATTTGTGGCTCAAGAAAGGTTGTGTGGGCTATTAAATAAGCTGGGGCTTTTTCATGGAGTTAGGCTTAAAATAGTGGATGAATACTGTGAAGGAGAAAGGCAAAGAGTGGAGGAGCACTAGAAGGTTCGGTTTGTGCGTCACTGCCATTGTGGCACCGTGTCTTCTTTTGTAATGCTGTTGTATATAGAATCACAGAATGGTTTGGGTTGGAAGGGACCTCAAAGATCATCTAGTTCCAGCCCCCCTGCCATGGGCAGGGACACCCTCCACTAGACCAGGTTGCCCAAAGCCCCATCCAACCTGGCCGTGAACACTTCCAGGGAGGGGGCAGCCACAACTTCTCTGGGCAACCTGTGCCAGTGCTTCACCACCCTCACAGTGAAGAATTTCTTTCTAACATCTAATCTACATCTACCTTCCTTCAGCTTAAACCCATTACCCCCTGTCCTGTCACTACACTCCCTGATAAACAGTCCCTCTCCAGCTTTCCTGTAGGCCCCTTCAGGTACTGGAAGGCTGCTAGAGGGTGTCCCCGGAGCCTGCTCTTCTCCAGGCTTCACAACCCCAACTCTCTCAGCCTGTCCTCACAGGAGACGTGCTCCAGCCCTCTGATCAGCTTCGTGGCCCCCCTCCAGACTCACTCCAACAGCTCCGTGTCTGTCTTGTGCTGGGGCCCCCAGAGCTGGATATGAACTTGGCATTTCTCTTGGCATGACATTTGGAGGCTGCTTTCCCCCGCTTCCCTCCCTCGCTAAATTTATATGGATGTAAGGCCAATGAGAGATTTAAAAGGCCAGAAATAGACTATGTCATTCTTTAATATCAATCACTTTTGTTATGTTACACTGACAATAGTATCCAAAGGAAGATTGAGAAGTATAATGACATATTGCATTGCCTATTTTTATGTCTGTTGTTTTCCTGGGTTGGAATGTTCTTAAAATACAAATATGCAGTCCATTTTCAAAACACTGTATAAAATCTGAGTCAGAAATAACACATATGTTGGGGTCCTTTAGAAAAGTGGTAGTTTGACAAAGAGAAAGGTTCAGGGTTTCTCCATCCTCTATGTTTTTTTGCGATCCTTTGGAGGAAAGACGCTACAGAAATATGAAACATTTCTTCCATGAGTCTCACTTGTTTACTCCACAGATCCAAACTTTTTACTTCTAGAAGATTAAACTTGAGGGGAAAAAATCTTTGTATTTGAAGACCAAGTTTTCTGTTTCTTTCATTATCCTTTCGTATGAATAATATTTAAGTCGCTTGAGTAAGAAATTAATATCAGAAAAGCAGCCAAAGACAAAGTGAGGAGACATTTATCGAGGAACTGGTGCAGTTATAACCTAATTACTGAAATGATACTTAACATGTCAGGCTTAATTGTACAATTTTTTTGTAATATAAAAGAATAAAAAGTACTCAAAATACATTAAACCCCCCCCCCATCCTAGTACACATCAGTCAAGTGGTTCATTTTAGCATATACATGCACATATATACACATAAATATATATACACCTACATATGTATGCTCTCATATATATATATATGTGTGTATTTATCTCCATGATTTCATTATTTAATGTCTGTTAGAGCATTACAGCTTGTTTACACTTGTTTAAGTTAGGATGTAAATTCAAATTGCCACAGCTAACTGGAATAGTTCTGTACGTAGACAAAGCTTTTGTTTCCAACCGAGATGTTATGAGAAACGTAAAGCGGACTTTTTCACACTTTTCCTTGAATTTCTATTCCTTCACTTTCTGAAAGTCATTTTACCTCACAGGTATGTGCTGATGTTTCTTTTAGAAATGTGTCAAGAGAAAATCAATGTGTTGCATGTGGCTATGTAAGATGAGCACAGCAGATGCTGCTAACTTGTCACTTCATAGCATGCCTGTTAATAATTACATTACCTAAAAACACAGGGCGTTGAGAGTATTTAACTACTAGCCAATACTGTAGGGATGGTACACATTTGCCGTTTCATGTATAACTCCCTATGCGTTTTAGTAATACTCCAAATCTAATAGAAACATATTTATTAACTTTTTAATGGAGTAAAGACTGACCCTGAAGCGTTACAATTTTAACCATCCTGGTGCGGAATAGCAGAGCCCTGTCTAATGGCCTGTGAATGATCACGTGTATCACTCTATGGGAGAAAAAAAGCGGATGCAGGTGGTGAAGGTTCCTATCTGATTGCAGTTATTGATGAAATTCTGACTTCAGCAGAAGCAGAGCAGGGTCCTACAGCAGGATATAAGACATAGCCAGGGCTTTAATTGATTACAACCTCCCAATTCAGCGCAAGTCAAACATTTTGGTCTTTCCTGAGCTTGATTTAATTTGTTTAAATGTCGTGTGCTGAAATGGTGGGGGCTGTTGGCTTCTTGACAATCTCGTTGGCATTTGATCAAAGTCGAATGTTGCTTGCACTCACTGGGAAAAAAAATGAGGAAAAAATGGAGTATTCAAAGGTAGAACTCGTGCAGGAAATGTTACCATTTACTGTGTAGTTACAAAAGTCCCCCCCCGCCTTCACTGTGTCACTTAACCCCAATTTAGATGAGGAAAAGATTTGACACCTGCCAGCTGTATGCTACTGAAAGGACATTCAGTTTATTTCTGCTCAAAGTCTGTGTGGACAGCCCACTATGTTTCTGACTTCAGTTTCTCTCAGAAACAGAAGAAATGCCAGTCTAGTAGGAGAAAAAACAGTGACCCCGGTCAGCATGCAGAAGGTGCAGGAGTGGCTTCAAAACTTTTGCAGCTTACCGTTACTTTCACGCTCTCGATTCAGAAAGCACATCATTGCAGAATGGTTCTATCTCCTGCCAGACTCTTTTGCTGTTTCGGTGGGGTTATTTTTTAAAGTTCTGCTCACTGAGGTTAGGCAGAAAGCAGCGCAGTAACCAATGAGATAAAATATAGATAACTCAGCATTTGAGTGAAAGGAAAAGATTTTTCAAAAGTAATTAAATTAATTAGAAAACAAAGGAAGAATTTTTCCTTAAAAGAAAATGATTCATTGATTATTTTTTTTTCTGATTGACCATAATCAGAAATAAGCCTTTCTGAAAATTGCAGCTGTTGTTCCATTGACTCCTAAAATATTTTTGATTTTTCTTTTTCATCATCAGCAAGGACTGAACTCTTCCTCCTCCTCATATATCTTTTAAATACCCACATTTTAATCCTTAGAAAATGATTCAGAGTAATTGGCACCATGAAGTCCCATACTTATTAGCTCTCACTGATTCAAAATCAGGTTTACATCTGAAAAAAATGTTTTTCTTAAATATTATAACTTCAAAACTATCCTGCTTTCTGCAAATCAAGTTGAGTTCTTCTCAATTACATATCATCCACAAAATCAAGTTAAAAACCAAAAGCCTGATTACTATTATAAGAACATCATAATGGTTGCACTGAGTCAGACTGGACATTGGTCCACATTGGCATCCTGTCTGCATTAGCAGCCAGAAGTGAATGTGTAGGGACAAACAGAAGAGCCAGACAAGTCTATGGGATACTTTTTCAAAGATTCCCCAACCACCAACTTCGTCCCGGGTTTCCTGAGCCAAACATAGTCTCCATGTATTTAGACACCCTCAGCGGCATTCTCTACCATGAACATGTCTAGTTTTTCCCTGACCCTACGTGAGCTTTCAGCACCCACAGGGTCCTTTCGAAAGGCTCCTTCATGGGTTTCATTTGATGGCCCGTTGTTCTTACTGGATGAGACATAAGCGATGAGTCTCTACCTGCTTTCCCCGAGCCGCTCAAGATTTCTTCTGCATCAGCTCCATGCAAAACTGAAGAATCATCATTCTAGTCTTTCCTTGTGTAAAAGGTATTCCTCACCTTTGGTCATGAGGTGAAGCTATTTCAGTACCTTATTGACCTCTGAAGCTTTTCTGGTTCTAACAGTAACCTTTTGTGATGGAGCAGCAGAACGGCACTCAGGGTGCAGAACGTCAGGACTTGCTTCTCTTATCTATAATCTCCTTCACTGGTGTTTGGTTATCATGTAGAGAATGAAATTGATTACAGCAGAAGTTTTCCTTTAATTGTTTTTCTAATTCAGAAAGAAAACCCCCTCCAGTTAGGAAATACGGAGAACTTTAGAATTAAAGTTGCGGGACTTGGAGGAAGGGAGAGGGATTCAAGGTTCCCTAGGAAAAAATAAGGGAGGAGAAAGGCATGGTAGAAGAGCTGAAAAAGTGAAAAGCAGAGTATGTAGATGGCTTGATGTTGCATACTATAAATACATTGTTTCTCTTCTCTTTCCTCCTTGCAAAACTTACATTTGGAATAGAAATGATCTGCAAGTGTTTCTTGAGCTTCTTTTAAATTTGTCTTTCACGTTAACCTTTTTTTTTTTAGTATGGAGGAACCTTTTTTATCTAGATATTCACAAACTGGGATCTGTAGTTTTTCTCCTAGTACACAACTTTCAGAACTAGATAAAGTGCTCATTAAATAACACAAAATTTAGAAAGTTAGAATCTGAATGGTTTGTTAAAAGAAGAAAAAAGCTGAAAAAACCCTCATCATGCCCAAATTGTTAATACATGCCAAGATGGCCTCAGTGAAAGAAGGAGGCAATCAAATGAAAAAAGCACTTCAGATGTGCGCAGGCATGAAACACGGGCATATCAGGATTCTCTGGAATATCTGTTAAAACATAGCTCCCTCGAGCAAGCCGTGGCTCTGTGCTTTGAAAGATAACCATATAGCCAAATCTCCTATTAAATGGATAAGCCCTCAAAGATAAAGACACACCTCTAGGTTGGTCTCGCTGAGCTTATTATTTTCCAATTCCACTCTATGTCCTCATTTGACATACTCAGTCATGTGAGATGCTCCTTCTGATGTCTGGCCTTCCCTGCCAAGTTTTCAGACTTAGGACCGCAGTTGGAAACCATACAAATAATCTCATTTTATGAGCAGCAGATCCACAGATCCGATCCACGGCAGAGAGGGGACTATCCAAAATATCCAGTCTGCTTTATTTCACGTATCCTTATCCAGCTTTTTCTAAAACGCGTTGAGAACCTGTCACCCAAACCAAAAGCACCATGTGGTATTTATTAACCGGTTCAGCATTTCTGATAAAGCACTGAGACTGTTCCCTTTAGGACGGTGCTTGGAGGGTTCCCAACGGAAGAAGTGCAGGCACTTTCCCTGATTTTATAGTTCGGGAGCTGATGTTATTTTTGATGCACACCAAGGGAAAATATAGAACTCAAAGTATTATTAAACTAGATACAGTAAGTCATTCACTCCTCCACCTCGATTCCAGCACCCAGATACCTTTTCAAATATGATATCGTGAGAGGTGTAATCTGACTCACCCTATTCCAGACCCCCAAATCTTATCTGATGGTGAGACATGAGAGCACTTCAGTCCCAGCAGTTGTCCCCGGTGGCTGAAAGTAATGCCACCCAGAAAAAGACTCCTGCAGGCCTAGTCCTCTGCTAAAAGTCACCAGTATACTCACGTAATTTTAGCAGATTGATGAATTTGGTCTAGAGGATTTGAAAAGGATATAGTGAGGAGAAAAAGGAGAGCTTGAAGATCGTTACAAGTGCACAGCAAGCAGTCATAATTAAACTACTCTTGTCAAAAAAAAACCCAAAATACAACCATCAAAAAAACAGGAGACTGTACAGTGACTTGCAGCTCTCTGAAAGACAGTGCGTGTATTTCCTATCTGATTCACATTTATGTGTGAAGTATATTATGAGACAGCCCAGTGACTTAAACTATTTCATTAGAAACCAATCATTATACAGAAAGACCTACGTGGATGCAGTCACGGGCCCTTATTATATGTGCATTTCTATATGCTTGTGCTAGCAATGGGCTGTAGGAGTTAGTTCTGATAGCTGAAAAATAAAAGAACAGTAACAAACCCAATATTTTCTTACCTGGTGGCTCCAAGTTCCCTGTTGTGGATGCTGGCTAGGTTTTATGGAGAGGAGTTCTTAAAACTGTTTTGTATTCTTTTTGAGCTTTGCTGTAGTTAGCAAAACTCTGTAAAGCATAAAATCTGGCAATATTATATTTCTGTAAACAAAATGTCATTACTGCCCATATTTTCTTTTATTGTTGCAGTTTTGTTCAAACAAACAAGCAACCAAACAAACACCCCACAAGTAAACATACCTCTATGTTACACCGAGTTGCTGGTAATACAAACATTGCAATGCTCTGCAAGTGTCTTATAGCAAAGAAATTATTCAAACTGAGGGAGGTTTTTTTAATCATATAATATTAGTAATACATAATAGCACTAGCAGGTAGTTCTGTGCATTAAGCGCTATAAGAAAACGGGCCCAGAGTCACAAAAGCACTTAGGACTTTGGATTTCAGGATCCGCTCCATGTGAATCCAGGACATGGTGTCCTTGCTGAGACGTCATAAGCTGACAAACATTGCCGGGTGTAGTCACTAAAACCATGAGTAGCGTATGAGCATTGATTGTACGGGATGCAAAATGTGCTTTAGTTTACTTAATTCACCTGAATATTCACATTTATAAGCCATACCCAGTCCTTAACCCTCGTGCATAATCCTTCAAATATGCATGTGGGTCCTGGTGATTCGGAAACATTTGTGCCCCGTCACTGCTTACAGTAATTGAAGTCCTGGTCCGTTTTGATATGCAAATGTTAAAAGGGTGAAATCTGAAAAGCTTGTGACTCACCAAGAATGAGTAAGGACTGAAATACAAGTTTTGAACAGCAGCATAAGGAAAAATGCTGCTGGAAAATTTAGTTTCATTGTCCAGTTTGAGTACACAGCCTATAAATGAAGCACTGCCAACTCTAGCAGGGATATTGTGTGTCACACAATACTTGACTTTATTTTAAAACCCTAGCTGTTGGAATCCTGTGATTGTATGAATTCTCCACTTCGTATAAATAATTGTATTTCTAGTCATTATTCCTGAATGTTTGGCAATACCACTCCTATAGAATTAATTATTAGAGGGGGGGGAAAGACCTTATAATTTATTGCTTTTTAAAAAGTCTCATATTTATAATGTGATTAGTTGGAGTTACAATATTTGAATATGTGAGTTTTGTCAATATTCTGAATTTAAATGAAGTGCTATAAAGTTTTTGGGGTGTGTGTTTGTTTGTTTCTTTGTTTTAAATTCTGTTCACTTACATTCACTACTAGTGACCTCGTTCAGAAATATTTGAACGGTGATGTTACTGGTGGAGTTCTCTTAAAAATCACGTGTAGCCTTTGCACTGCAGTGTGTAAAGGTATCTTAAGAGTGGAGACATGGTATCTACTAAACTGGAAGGAGGGCTATGGTTTTCTTTCTCAACTCTCTCTGGTGAAGAACGATGCAGTTGTAGACCCTGCGCTCTGTTTCCACTACGGTTCCAAAGTTAAGGTACCACAACAGTGGGAAGGCATGTCGTAGCAACAGCTGATCTTCAAACTCTTCCAGGAATAACTGAAATAACTCCATTTATTCATTGAAATATTCTCATCAGATAATCTAATCACGGAACTTAGTCTCCTCTGCCTTTAGTTTCTCAAAAGCAATCCTCTGTTTATCAAGGATTATGACTATATGTTGAATACCTTCCCTGCCTCATACCTACACACATGCGAAACGTGGGGGGAGGAATGCGCAGTATGGCGCATCTTTTCCACAGAGGATCAGTTTGGTAATAATCCAGGATGCTGATCTCTCAGATTGAAAAAAACTAGTCATTCAGAGTGAGAGTTGGACACTGGATGTGTTTTTTAAATCTTGTTATTTTTGAAAAATAATTTGATTGGGGCCGCTCATCATAACTGGCACCAGAACTGATTTAAACCTGTAAAATGAGAGAGAGAGAGAAAGGGAGGTGGGGGCAGGGAGAGATTCTCTGGACCTTGAAAGGACAAATAAGTTCTTGGTTCCCATCCCTCTGGAGAGCCCCGGCTTGTTTAAAGGCTGAAGTGAGCTGTGGGACGGCTTAGCTTGTTTTTGACTTCACAGAGCTGGAAGCAGCATTGAAGGAGTAGGATTTCTCTGTGTAGCAATGAGCCATATGGGGAGTTTGTGTAAGATCTCCTTGTGGGGAAAGGAATGAAACAAGATCGTGATTCTCTGTTCCTTCTTTAGAAAGTCCCTCATTATAAGACTTCTGCTCCTGGAAAAAGCTCCACCCTCTGACATGCAGAACCAACCACTTTCTTAATAGCAGATACTCCGTTATAACACACACACACACAATGTTTGGCTCCATGCCAGGCTGTAATTTGTTTTTGACATCTATCTACTGACTAATGTGACAACCCACACAAGTATTTATTTCCAGAAGGAGGAATGCATAATGAGAGCAGTAGCTCGCCCAAGTTCTGAAGAGCCGTTTAATGAAAAGGAGGGGGAAAGAGCAGCCTCACACCCTTCCTCCCAAATGACAGGTTTTTCAAAGCCCAAGCCCCAAATTCAACAACTTTGAAGTTGGCCTTTTGCGTTGGGTTTTTTTGTTTTGTTTTGTTTTTTTGTTTTTTTTTTTTTTTTTAGCTACCATTTTCTCTNAGGGGGGGAGATTTAACTGTTTGAAGGGATGACCAAAGGAAATAGAGCGTTTGCTATTTCATGAGAACCTCATGTCAAGGCAGGATGCCCTCTCTGGAAGGTCAAGCTTTACCTGAAAATAAGTTATGAGTCTCTAATTGGTTGAATGCTATGGTGGTGTTATATGAGATGTCAGACAAGGTGAACTGGATCATCCTTTGTAGCCTGAGAATCTATGAATGGCAATGCGTTGGATTTTCTTCCCTTCAGCTGTACTACTACTACTACTACTACTACT
>VXBL01010262.1:301294-311393 GCA_013400195.1 Aramus guarauna
ATTTTCTCTCTGCTGTAGCTTCACAGAAGCTGGTATTTGTTCTTTGTTGGGCTGGGGGTATTTGGGGACTTAAAAGGGAGATGTTGCCAGAATGCGAATGGCTGAGAGCTAGGCGAAAGGCTGGATTGCATGCTGCATTGCACATGAGTGCCACATGCTCCTTGCACACTCAGCCTGCTTTGGCTCCCTAAATCTGGTTAAAATACAGAAATCCTAGAGCAACGAGGCAACCATTAGAAATTCTGGCCATACTAAAGCCCTAGCAAACCTAGCAACCACGGCAGGTAAAACTCCTGAGCAATTCAAGTCAGAAACCAGGCTTAAANTCTTTGCTTGGGTGGGAACTCACATAGTTCCAGCATAGGTCTGTAAGCGTACTGCTAAATCTTCAAAGTCTGCAGATTGTGCATGTTACAGGTACCTGGTTGATGTGCTTATATTCTTTTAGTTTGCTCCGAGTTATTATTATTACATTAGTAGGTTTAAAAGCAAAACCAGTGATAAAAGAGTTTGCAAAGCTATTTTACCAAAGAGCAATGCATCTTACTGAAAGTTTAACACAGTGCCACAGGCAAGCTTCCCTCTGACTCAGCTCTTTATTACAAATAACTGTACATTGAATATAGATTTAGTGTAACTGAAATGGGTTTTATTTACACACCATTAGTTAATATAATGGGTTAATTTTATTTGAGGCAACCGTCTCCTGGGAAAATCTCCTGACCTGAAGCAAGAGAATTTGGTTTCAGTGCGTAAAATTCTGAAGGTAAAATATAACTTGCCGGTGGGTCCTCTGGCCCAGTCCATTTTTGTCCTAGTATTGAGCTGGGTTCAGGGATCAGCAAGCATTGCATTCCCCGGGAATATGACAAGCTGACTTGGCCCCAGATGTAAGTCGAAGCAGCCAAAAGTGTTCCCTTGTCACCTACTCCAACTGCAGTGCCCTCTGTGGGGATGGGTGTCCTCATGGAGAAAAACAGAATTGTCATCCCTGTCTTCAGGGAAAGGAACGTCTGGGTTAGCAGGCAGCGATTCTCTGTAGCTGGGGAAAAGGCATAAGTGGCTAGAAGCTGAAGCCGCAAATAAGATGGGGATTTTTAAGAGTGAAAGTTATTAACCTAGTAAAGCAGTGGATGCTATTACTTGAAATCCTTAAATTGAGGTTTAACTTTGGTTTCAGAACGGCTTCTGGGAAGAAATTGTAAGCTTCGTGCAAGAATTCCTGAGTTAGGTTTTCCGGATGGCGATACATAATCAGTTAGTTGCATAATCCTAAAGTTGCCTTAAAACTTTTAGCTGTGCATATAGTCATGTCCAGAGCACTCCGCGATAACCAGCAGGATATGATAGCCCGTGAGATGCAAACCTGCTTTTCAGGGACAACAGTTCCTCAAGGTGCTAATGGAGGTGTACAGCTCTCGTTCATTCTTGCCCATGTGCTGGGCAACATAGCGAGAGGCCAAGGAAAATAGAAATGCTCTTGTAGCTTCCTGTTGTCTCCTATGACAGAAGTCAGGCGTGGTGGCAGGCAATGCTTAAATGCATCCCCATTCCTGCAGATGGCTGTGAAAAGTTTGGTATAGCCCTTGAAGAGTTTGTCTTTTTCATTAAAAAAAAAAAAAAAGTTTTCCATGGTTGCTTGTGGTCCAGCAGACACCTGCCTCTTGGTATTTTAGTATAACACAATGCGGAGTAATTGTCCTAAAACTCACTTACTTTTTCTTACTGTACCAGGCTCAAAGTCCTCTTAGTTAGTGGTCAGCTGAAAGAAACCAGGCATTGTGAGATTTTATTTTTTTTTTTTTATTTCAGAATGAAAAGGGGGCAGAAGTCACTTTAACAATATTTCTGTGTAAAATTGTAAGAAATTTGCTCTCATATTTCCACTCCTTAAAAAGACTCACGAGTGATTAAAAACAAACGGAAGTATCTAATTATAGTCACGAGTCTGGAGAAGAAGAGGCTGAGGGGAGACCTTATCGCCCTCTACAACTACCTGAAAGGAGGTTGTAGTGAGGTGGGGGTCGGCCTCTTCTCCCTGGTAACAAGCGATAGGACCGGGGGAATGGTCTAAAGTTGCGCCAGGGCAGGTTTAGGTTGGACATTAGGAAAAGTTTCTTCACAGAAAGGGTTGTCAGGCTCTGGAATGGGCTGCCCAGGGAGGTGGTTGAGTCCCCGTCCTGGAGGTATTTAAAAGAAGGATAGATGAGGTACTTAAGGACATGGTTTGGTGGTGGGATGGCAAGGTTAGGTTAGCGGTTGGACTTGATGATCTTAAAGGTCTTTTCCAACCTAGATGATTCTATGATTCTATGATGCGAGGGTGGATTTTTGTTGCCGTGAGCCAATTTTTGCTTGTTCTTGCGCTCTCTGCCAGGACACTGAGTTTGTCCGGTTCATTTTGCTCTGCTTTGGGCATAGTTGTAAAAATCCTTGTTGATAAGGTCACACCCAAGCTTCATTGCTCAGCATGAGCAACCTTGACAGTATCAGCCTACCTCCCAACCAAAATCGTTCTCATGTTACCTTGCAACTTCTCAAGGAAAGCCAGAACTTTCCAAGGTAGGAGGACTTCTATGCCAGGCTGTGCCAAAAAGATGCATGTTACCTGTGTAGCAAGGGGAACGTGTCTTAGGAGCTGTTTTGATTTTGCCTTTAATTTAAAAGTAGGAACATATTGTGCCCCACTAGTTGAATGCTGGCTGGCCAGCATCCCATGCATTTGTGGGGGAGATTATTGCCGCAGGTGCATGGTGACAGCAGATCCAGTTCAGGGATGGCAGGATATTTTGTCAGATGACAAATTATGCACCGTCATGACTGCACCAGTCTGGGTCCTGAACACTTGGACGGGAGACGTCTGTACCTGAATTGTCTGTCCCTGAGACCAATACACAAATTTTCCTACTTTTGACATTTAGACTAATTCTTAATATGTTTGAAGCCAAACTAAATGCTAACATCAGCTATTCAGGAGTTTTCTCTGAACATCAGATGTTCAAGGTCTAAGGCATAAAGGCAAGGTGAGTCTGATTTGTGGTTTGGGAACAGAACTCCTGTGGCTTACTCCCCACCGAGATATCCCAATTTTATACAAACACATCTCCCAAGATAAAGAACAGAGCATTTGCATGACCAAACATTGCACTGTTTAGTTTTCTGGGCTTGAATTCTCCGACCTTCATCACCTAATAGGGATGACTAGATTAGAAGCTCACATGCCCAATGTCAGTGGAGAGAGACAGACCTCCTCAGGGGACAGTCCAGCTATCAGGTGGGGTGATTTTCCCTCTGTGGTGCTCATCTCTTTCCATGTAAAGGACTAGTAGGATGTTCCCAGAGGGACTGTGGGTCTATCAACTCACAGTGGGGTCTGTAGGGTCCCCATGGGCTGCCTGAGGAGCCTCGTGCTTTGCTCCATGTTTGAGCTATTTCTCACAATTGACAGGGGGAGAGCCTCGCTGAGCTAGGCTACCTTGCTTGTAATTACTCTTTATGAAAATAGTGACCAGAGAGAAAGTAGCAGAATCACTTAAATACACATTCAGTTGGATTTCTTTCTGCTTTTACGCCAGCTTCAACGAAGACTAATTCTGCTGAAGTTGATAGGTGTTAGCCTCCTGTAGGGGAGAAGAAGAAAGCTCGGTGAGCATGTAAACTAAAGCAGAAGTTTCTTCTGACTGTGTGGTCCAGCAATGCTCTGAGCTGGAGGTGTGCCAGTTTTAAATCTGCAGTTACAAAGTTCAGCGAGGAGGGAACCGCAGAGGCATAAATCTCGGAAGATGGGTAAGTATCACAAAGTCTGAGGCCCTGTTTTCATCTCCTTGGCCCAGCAGCAGTCTTGCTGTGCGAGCGGGCACCTCATCTCCCCTTTATGCCAGCAGAGCAGCTAGTCTGGACATATACATCTGCCAGCCCAAAACAGTTGGCTTGTTTTTTGTTTTCCTCAGACCTAGAGTTGCTCTTGGAACAGCATGAAGACTGCACTGGCTGCTGTGAAGCCATGTTTGTCAGGATCAAAAGCCTGGTTTTGTTTCCCTCCTGTACTCCAGTCATTCCGGACTGGACTTGCCCTGGTTTTCTGCAGCTTATGCATGGGTGGCATTGCAAGTCGTATTATACTCACAGACTGTAAGTTAACCGGCAAACTCTCTTAGGAAATTGCTCACATGTCTTAGAGCGCATTTAAAAAAAACCCAACAAATCTCTCAGCTGAGAACATATGTGCCCTGTTTCAACATATGTGCTGTCTTTTGTTCATCCACACCCTCCCCAGATAAGCAATCAACTAATGAACTTCTATCATGTTGAGTTTTAGGATGGAAATGCCGATAAGCCCTTAAGTGCTGTAACGTTAATGGACGATACTGATGTAATAAATAGTAGGAGATTGAGTCATGCTCACTGCTAAAATACTTAGGAGCTTCACTTTCTTTCCAGCTTGGAAAAGTTTCCATTTACAGATTGCTTTTCCCATTTATAGATTTAGCTACCGCTGAATTCAGCAGTCTTTGTCTCATGCCATTTTGTCCATCTTCACATTAAGAAAACATCTCTGATGCTGCACGCACTTCTTCCTGAAACATTTAGTTAAAAAATCAAATGCATTTGCCTTTAGCCTAGCACAGCGCTGGATTCCAGCATATTATCTTGCTTTTGCTTCCTGGAAAGAATGCTGTCAAAAAATCTTGAGTTTTGAATGCCTTTCCATTAATGTCCCCTTTCTTGTCTGCTGTCTCCCTTTGCATTTGACTGATCTTTTTAAATATAATTTTTCTTGAGTTGTTTTCTTGATAGCTCCCATTCTTACAGTTTATTTCTTATTTTTCATGTCAGCGTAAGACTCGGTATAGCGTCTTGTAGGTGGACGTTGTCTACATGGGGGTGTTAGCGTCTATTAAGCAGAGGTGTGAACTTGCAGTGCACCTTTTTTGGTAAAGGTTGTTTGTAGGTAGAAATTGTTATTAGAATTATTAAATATAACAATATAATACTTTTATAATCAAGAAATTTATTTTCCTTGAAATGGCTGTTGAGAATACAGAACGAATTCCCTGGCAAGCTATAAATGCTTTAAGACAGGTCAAATTTGAGAGCTAAATGACTTGACAGAGACCTATAATCCTCCGAGGGTTGAGAGGGTAATTTACTCCCTGCGTCCATGTAGTCTTTAGCCTCTCTGCTGAGTCTGCATATTATCATTGGTTATGTTGTAGGCAGCGGTCTGCTGGAAACGGGACTGTTTCCACACAGGCTGCTGAACAACCAGCTGAAGAAGGTGAGCGTTGACTACTACCTGAGTTAGTATTACTACAACTTGTTGGCCTAGCGGTGAAAGGCACGGTGGCTTTTTGCTTGGTTCCTTTGGCCAGAGCGTCCTAATGGGCTCTTGCATGTGTTCTGCTTCTCGCTTTTATTCTTTAATCCCTTCTATTTCCTAGTTTTCCTCGCAATTCCCTGGGAGGTTGCCAAGCCCATGCCCACAGCTGCCCAAACACCGCACCAGCACTCTTCTGAAGGGTGCCTTTCCCTCCCGCTTCACCCTTCCTCCCCGCTGCCTCCTCCTGCCGCGCTGGCCCGGTTCTCTCTGCAGCGAGGGTGGGAACCGAGATGGGTAACCAATCTGTGTTTAAACCGAGAATTTTATTTTTCCTTTCTCTGCCAGGTTATCTTTAATGAGTAGAGCTCGCGGTTTATCGCACAGCTTTCTGAACGCTGGTGCGGTCACATAGGTCGGGACGGCACAGGAGGAGGATCAAGAGACCAGGAGACGGCTTCCTTTGGAAGCACTGCTGATTTATATCGGTGTACAATGTTTGGTAAAACATGGCCTGTTCCACTCACCTCCTGGAGGAGGCCATCGTTATTAGGCTTTATTTTATTTTTCCACAGTTT
This sequence comes from Aramus guarauna, assembly GCA_013400195.1. NCBI lineage: Eukaryota > Metazoa > Chordata > Aves > Gruiformes > Aramidae > Aramus > Aramus guarauna. The sequence goes on from VXBL01010262.1 coordinate 307,190, forward strand.
CTTTTAAAGGCTTTAGTTCTTCAGGAAGAAAAAGGAATAAAAGCAGGGGCGAAAGCAGACATAAAATGATACAGGGCTGGATGCAGCCACAGTATCGATAGAGAAGCTGTGCAGAGAGCTACTTCTTCCAGATTGAGTGCTGTTAACATCCTCACCTCCCGCTCGGCTGGAATCCACCGGAATGAGCAAAGCACCATTTTGCCCCTGATTTGCCCCATCCTTTTTCTACACCGTGCCTTTGCAATTCACACAACTGCGGCCCAATCTTATCCAGGGGTGTACGTGTGTGCGTGTGCGCGCGCGCGTGTGTTTACACCCAAGGTGATGTTGGAGCATGGGAACTAGAAGGCGGCCTTCATTTTTCTTTCCCGCTCATGGTTTGAGCTGCGCTTGAACTCGGATCTCTAGGGGCTGCTGCACAAACCTGCCCCAGAACTCCATGGCCGTGTCCTAATCCTCGTCTTCTGCTCTGAAGAGATGGGACGTGGTTCCGTTCTCGCAGAGGAAAAGGCTACCCCAAATGGAAATGTAAAAAAAAAAAAAAAAAATTTAAAAATAGGGTGCACTGCAGAAATGGAGAGCCAGAGCATCCGGTTTTTACTGACCACACTGTCACTTTTTGTGTTCAACTTCTTTGCAAAATGGCTTTTATCAGAAGGAAAGCTATCGGACTGCGATAAATGTTCCAGGCAAAGGATCTGAGAGGCTGATTGAGGTGGAGTTTGTATTAAGTGGCTGTGATGTTTTGCACTCCGTAACACACAATGGGAAATAAGGCCAAGAGGATGTTGTTTATTCTGATTCTTAAATGTAACAAAGTTGTGAAAAAGTTTGCTAAAGCTTCTCTCATTCTCTTCTCGCCTTTCTTTTGTGCCCTTGAATCCTTTCTAAGTATACACGCAGATCTGTGTCACTCTGCGCAGCTCCCTATATAGCTCTCGTGGCTGAAGTATTTAAGTGCTTTCCACCACAGCAAGAAAATCAGCACACAAAATGTCTTTCTTTCTCCTGTCGCTGTTCACGGGAGCAGTTTAGAAACTAGTTCAGACACTCACAACTGCAGACTAGTGTCTAAATTTTGCAGATAATTTCCCTTCTATCTGTGTGTTATATAATCATCTCCACGAGTGAAGGCGACGGCAGAGTTACCGTGTAGTGTGTCCTTGCTTTCTCCTTAGCCATTGTGTTCCTCCCCTATTGTTGTTTTGAAGTGGGCCCGGTCTGTTCTTTCCCGTTCTCTCTTCTACATCCCATTTTATTTACTGCCATTGGCATGATCTGCATTATTTATTGCTCGTTACTCTCTCTTTGGCCTCTGGAATAATGGTTGTGAAGTGTCTTAGTTTCATCCCAGGATCTACGCAGTCCTTCATTAGCAGCTCCTTTGTCTCTTTTTAATATTCTTTCCCAACATTGCTGCTGTATACCTTTCTTTCCCTTTAAGCATTATCTTATCATTTGCATTTCCATTAAGTTAGAGTGAAAGCATATCATTCCCTTGTTTCTTAAATTTACCCAATATTTTCAACATCTGCTAATATATTTGTACAGTTCAGTCATTCTAAATAGTTCTTTCATGCATTCTCTGAAGTCTCATTAAAAGAAAAATATTATGTGCCATATCCCCCTCTGATTATGACTGATCAATTATCTGTATCTAGTCAAGTGGTATTACTTGTGATTCTCAAACTGTAAAAGTTTGCTTTTTTTATTTTCACATGTATGTGCTCACACAGCATGCTTTGTCAGATTGGGGGGGGGGACTAGGGAGGGAAGGTTAATTTTTTTTTTTTTTTTAAATCTATCTAAACCACTCATGTCTCTAGAGGAACTAGGCCATTGTATGTCCCACATAAAAACAAGTAGAGCATTACATAGTGGTCTGAGCACACGACAGAGGGCTTGGAGTTCCTAATTTCCAGTATCGCCGCCTTCTGTAAGGAGTGATATTTCATCGGATGGTATTGACTCAGCCAGGTTTTGAAAATTACCTTGTGTTTTTGATAGCCCATTGTTTGATAATGTACCTTTTTGAACACCCACTTCTTGAAAGAGAAACAACCACTCACTGCTCTTGCTGCCTCAAGTGCTGCGACAGCCACCCTGCCGGCACATTCAACCCTAAGGTTGGATAAACAGGGCAGTTGACTATTCAACTTTATGTTTTGGATAGCCCTAAATAGGGCCTGTGGCAAACGAAGTGGTGCAACTAAAGCAAAGATGAAGGGTAGCGTGAGGATGCTGTCTGGACAACCGAGTTTTTGGGTTTGCGACGTTGAGGTTCGGTTTCCAGCTTTGACTCGATACCTCCTGAGAGCATGTCTCTGTGGCCTCAGTTTTAGCTCCCGCAGCTTCCTTCCACAGCTGCGCTCAGAGCTGCTGCTTCAAAGGGGTTTCTAGAAATGATGCAGGGATGTTCAGAGATCCTGGGAAGGGCCAGAGAAAGGCATCGAGACTGTCGTTTTACCGTATATTAAGGTGTCTTAGAAAGCAGGAAGTCTTGAGGTGGAAGTCCATGGTAAACTCATCCTTCTAATGTACACCTACAAAGCAGCTGCACAATTGTCCATCATTCTCATTCCATAATTTATAATAAATTGTTTTATCTTATGATGCAGGAGGAAAATCTCTCAGAAGCTTGCCGCTTCAACCCTTTTCTGTCCATTGACAAGCAGAGCTCCAAGAGGGCTATTGTGAGAAATTTGGCCCCCAGTGCGGCTCTTCTCCCATTCCTTCCAGCTCCCTTGAACATCATTCTTCTTCAGACTTGCAGCACCTCTGTTTAGAGGTGTAGTTATCAGTTTTTTGTTTGTCATCTCTGGCTCTGGGCTTTGCTACATTTCTGGATCTGTAGATTGCTATTTTATGCAACTTGTGGTAGGGAGAAGGCATGTAATTAACTTTGTGCCCGCCACTTAGTTCAGTATGCGGCCAGGCCCGCACACACAGACCCAGAAAAATACTTGGAGCTGTGAAGTCTCGTCTTCATCTCCACAAGGGTTCCTTTGGAGGACGTTAGAAAATATCGGCAGGCAAGATTAGATAAACAGTGCAATTTGACAGTCATAATCGTGTTGGATTGAGATGAGGTCATATGACTTAACTTGCCTTTAATATCAAACAAACAGCATTTAATAGATGCTAGCCAGTTAATTTTCTTGATACCTTCGCAAGAAAGACATGTTATCAAGATGGGAAACAGGCAAAGGGATTTATCTGAACGTTAGAAGACACCTCTGATTACATTTCAGTTCTGATGTGCTTAACCAGAAGTAGACACAAGTCCCGGCAGAGGCTGGGGTGGAAGGCCACCACGCACTCTGCTGCCAGGCCATATGGGTTTTTCATTGGGAAGGTGTGCTGCTAGCTGATGGGGTTTGAAAAAAGAAAAAACAAACCCTGTTCGCAATGTTGCCTTCCTCTTGTGTCCTCTGCACCAAGCGCTCTTTAGATTTTGTGGCAAAATCTAGAGCTCCATTTCATTCACATACCGACATTCCCTTGCAAAAATGAGCAGGGTGACTGGGGTTCGGGGTGCACGAGCACAGGGTGACTTTGCCTCTCTAGACGTAGGCACTCAGTTTGGGCTCTTTATTTCTCCTTCCACTTTGTTTGCTTTCGCCAAAGCTATACTTTGGAGTGTCGGAAAATTGAAAGGTTGCTCCCAGCAGTTTCATGACTACCATGCAAATATGCCTGCCGTTGGAAAACAGTAATCACTCCAGAGGAACACAGTAATATTAAAAGCTCGTGCTGTCGGGATGAATTGTGCATATGCAGAATCGCTGGGGAAACGTCTGTACAAGGTCTGGAGAGGAAGCAGGGATATTTTTTTTTTTAATTTTTTTTTTTCCTTTGCAACTTATCCAGAATTTCTGATGGGAATACTTCACAACTGAAGCTCTGCCTTCCCTTGGGGGAAATGCAACCATTTAACTTCTTTCTTCTTTATATGTATACCGAGGAACTGATGGTTTGATCCCATGGGAAGTCTGTATCTGTTCACAGTTACATTTGTTCATTTCAGGAGGATTCTGTGTTATCTGGGAAAAAGAGTGGGGGAAGAAAAGGATTTGGCTTAGTTTATTGTATTGCCAGTTCTTCCTGCCACGCCAAGGAAGATGTGCATATCCAAATTTGATTTTAAGCTGGGGTGAAGGAGGGAGAAATCAAAGAAATTATTATCAGGTCGGGGCGGGGGGAG
>VXBL01010262.1:322306-344941 GCA_013400195.1 Aramus guarauna
TGGGGGTACGGGGACTCCCCGGCCCTGGTCGGGGCGCTGAGCAGGCTGGGGAGCGGGGAGCTGGGCTGAAGCACGGGGCTGCGGGCGTCCGGCGAGTTTGGGGGACAGGCGAGGCCCCCCACCTCTGACAGCGTGGGTGGGACATGGGCCCTGGTCGAGGAGAGCTGCGCTGGCCGGAGGCGAGCTGACTGCCCCTTGTTGCTTGGCGCTAGTTACCCACCTTCTGTGGCTGCTTTTCTGATTAAGAAGGAGTTGTTAAAACCAGCAAGGCACACGTGAAGAAGTGTCGGCTGCCGATTGTGAGCTGAGCCGCTGCTTGCGGGGATGGAGAGTCTCCGGGCTGTGTCCGCGTTTCAAGCGCCCTTGGTGTGGTGCCGGTCCCTTCCTTCACTTAGGGAGAGGGAACAAAAGCACAAGCTGCATGGCTGTTGCCTCCAGGTGTATGTTTAATGCTTATGTTCACAGTAATCCAAATACTTAATAAACGGATCAAATTAGTGAAAGGAGGGCAAAAGAGGATGGAGCGCTCTTTGCCAGACGCGTTGTTTTGCGCAGTCTGTTTACAGCCACAAAAAGAGAAGTTTTTTACTCCGGTCGTGGCGTGTGTCAAGAGAGGGAAATGATGCTAATGAAGTTAAAATGTGAAGAAAGTGACAAAGCCTTCCTAAAACCTTGGAGAAGAGGATGTAAACTGTTATTGCTAACATTGGAAATGCGGATTTCTTTTCTACTTTCTGCACATAGAGGCTGTGGTAGTCTGGTTTTGTTCTTTATTCCCCCTTCACAAGCTCAGGATATGAATCTCTAATAGCCAGGAAAGAAGAACACAATATGGATAAGGGCCACAGGCAACCTGTACCTGAAGATGTTTGTAAATCAAGGTTATGTTGGAACGCATGAGGCTTTTTAATACCCAGGAAGCCCCTTCCTAAACATCGGACAGGGAATGACCGTCACCTACTGCATCCGCTAACAAATGGGAAAGCACATCCAGGCACTTCGGGAACCAAACCATCCTGTCACTTTTTCTGGAGAAATGGCGTTGTCTGTAGCTGTTACACTAAAGTCGCTGCGTGGGGAATTCGATTTTGAGTCACCGTTCTCTATTCATGCTGGGTAATTTCCTCTGTTGAAGGTGTTGTTTTATGCTTTATTGAGAAGATACTTGAAACTATCCCGGTAGATATCTCTTAGAATCCTGGAAAATAACTATATAAATGATGATCATATAAAAGATAAAAGTTTCAATGTTTCAATGGTCTATCATTTTGTGAAGGACTGTCTTTTTCTGTCACTGTCAGAAGCCATAGGAAGAAAAGAATCGAAACAGTGAAGGAAGAAGCTTGAAATAACATTTAATGTATTTATCCTGAATAGTGAAATAACATTCCCAGTTAGAACAGTTGGCCGCAAACTTGTAATTTCTGCAAGTGTTGTTAGAGGAAAAGACTTTCTAACCTGGTAAGCTGGCGAGCTGTTGATTTATCCGGGGTGCTTCCCATTTATCTTTTCAAAAGGGCAAACGGGTCCCACTGCCACCTTCCCCGTCCCCGGCCGGGCTGCAGTCAGCGATGTGTTGCAACCTGCCGGAGCAAAGCGCCGACGCTCGTGCACGTGTGTCTGTCCTACGTTCTCTCGAACCCGGAGCGGCGTTTGCCCTGGCATTACAACTTTTCTCGCAAAGAACAGCTTAATTTTAAGCAGAAGCTTGCTGTTACTGGAGTAGCGTGGGCATATTGTCCAGCATTTGGGGTTTGCCTTGGTTGTGCTAGAGGAAGAGGTCCGGTGTTTTTCCTTAGAAATGTCTTTGCATGGCAAGTTTTCAGCAACTGTAGTTTTGTGATTTAGTATCTCTGATTATGTTAGTAATTTATGGAAGAAGAAGCTGATCAATGGCAAGTTTCTGAAGCAGAGGACTGCAGCGGTTTCATCTTTTGAGAACAGTCAGCAGACATGGATAAAAACAATTAGATATGTTGAATTGTAAATGTAAAAAAATGCAAGCTGACCTTTGGTCGTAAGCTGTCAGAAAGCTTAGTGCTGGATTGCATGTTAATCAGCACTCCTCTACCCAAATTAAATTTGTTTTGCAAGGTTTCTTTTTCTGGTCCAATGAAAAAAAAATAAATCTATTCTTGCTTCATGCCCAGTATTCTTGATTGTTCCCGGAGTGGTGATTACAAATCAATAGCAGTAACACCTTAGCTACTAGCACTGTAGTGTCAGAGGGAAATCTCATTGTTGACATTTATTAATAAGCATTTATTTTCTCTTTTTTTTTTTTTTTTTTTTGTGGTGTTGTTATGGCTCAAAAAAGTATTTTTTTCTGCCGTAATGTATGAAGTTTGTGAGATGGAGGGTAATGACAGCTTTCTGCAAACTGGGTTAAGGTGGCAAGCTGATAGTAGTAAATGAGATTATTGGTGTAGTGTAGCCTATTCCTCTGCATCTGCAAAGTGAGGGAGAGGGCAAGGGCATGAAATGTACTGTTATGAGTTTCTGACCAGTGGCTTCTGCTCGAAAGCATTTAGGGGGATCAGGATGTGCATACGGTCGTCTCAAGTGGTATCTAGCAGGAGGAATGAAATGCTAAATGAAACTCAGCAGAAAAAATAGGGCATCAAACATTGTAATCTAAATACAGAACTTTCAAAGATAGATAGGATTTAATGTAAGTTTGTTACAGAATTTTCATTTGGGCAGCTGCGTGTCAGCACTTTCATCTTAGGCTGTTGTTTACCCAGCAGATTTTTCAAGTGATTTTGAAACGTTGACTGTAATGGAAGCCATATCTACATTGAAAAAAGTGCCTAAATAAATACATGCATGACAGATACCAGAGGATTGCCTGGATATTTATCACATGTTTTATTAGAAGGAGGAAACGTTGCGATATTAACAAAGATTGAAATCTGTAAGCGTTGGAAAACGTGAGCTCCAGAAGCTAGCGCTAGGTCTACACTATTCCTTGGCAGCCTTTCGGTGCCAATCCCGTGTATGAAGACACGACGGACAGAGCCACGTTGATGAAAGTGTACGTGCAGCGATGTCGTGAGTATAGCTCTTTCTCCGGCTTGGAGAAATGAAGCTTAGAGCTTCATTTGGATGATCTGGAGCAAGTTATGTTGGCAAAAGCAGAATTTTGCTGGCATAAGCTGAATTTTGCTGGCATATGCTGTATACACGCCAGGAGTGCTTTGCCTTCAGAGAATAGCTGTTGCTGTTCTGTGTAGAGAATGCCCTGGAGCTACTGGATAGGTGCAGGATATCAGCATGCCTGTACCTACAAAGCACTCTCGGTATAAAGAGATTTTCATATAAACCTCTCTAATTATATTTTTTATTGTAATTGTATTTATGTGGTATCCGCTATTTGCTATCCTAGCCACCATTTCATGACTGAAAGCAGGATCTGAGGTTGCTTTGCTGAAGGACAAAGTCCCATCTGCTGTGCTGGAACAACGTACCGGGTAAAGAAAATGCCTCTCTGCTACCTCCTCATTCTCTACCGAATGGCAAAACTGAGGGCCAGCAGGCATCCCAGAACCTAATTTGGGGAAAGCAGAAAGCCTTTTGGCCGTTCGAGAGACACTTGGATGCGCCAGCCATTGGGAGAACGAGCAGAGAGCGGGGAATACAGCTGTCAGACCACTCGGCTGCTTTTCAGGAGCTGTAGCGAAAGCAAAAAGCGCTGGAAGGGCGTATCTGCACTGGGCCGTGAAGCACCGTGATAGAGGCACACGAGTTGCTCGGCAGAAACGCGGGGCAGAGTGGTTCTGCAGAGGTCGTCGGTGTCCTGGAAGCAGGACACGGGGTACCGCTCAAGGTAACCCTTCCTCTCAGGCAGCTCCACTTCTCCAGTTCCGGAGAGACGTCGTTTGCAGCCAGCTGAGCTATCTCTGCGCAGCCCGGCGCTGCTGGCTTTAAACTTACCCGCGACGCTGGAGTGACAGTGCTGCCAGAGCTGGCTCTCGCTTTGTCAACGTAAGCAGTATTCCCAGTGTATACCGGTCGTGTGCTGTATGTGCACTGGTCGCCTGCCCGAAGTCCCAGAGGCTTCTAGAGCGCAAAGTAGGTACGAGGTGCAGGAACATTTGCATTCTGCTGTAATAAAAGAGCTGTCTCTTCACTGGGGTGATGCTCTGTCCCCCGGTACTCTACGCGGCTCTTAGAAAACATCTTAGCGAGGCGCTGACTGCCTGTCCGTCAGGAGTCCGCAAGGAACAGCGTAAAATCTGCCTCCTGCTCCTCTCCGTGCTTTCCTTCCCACTCACGCGTTCCCTGGGTCAGCCGGAGGAAAGTTTGGCAAGCTTCCCCGTGCACATGTGCTGTTGCGTCCTGGGGCTTGCCTACACAGGGAGGTTATTTCAAAGTAAAATACAGTATGAGGATTTATAGTGCTATAAATTCTTGGCAAGATAGTAAACTGTTCTCCACAAATGCTTCATTAACTCCACAGCTCAAAGAACTACTTGTATCCGTGTTTAGATTGAGCAGGCTGCATGGGTATCTGGGGTTTTTTTTCAGGAAACAGTGGCTTTTATACGTATAGGAGGATGCTCATACATACTTCTTAGCTATCTGTATATTCAATTTACTAGAAAAAACTGCATTCCAGAAGTTTAAGAACATACCTCTGCCTGTGATGGCCATTTTTCAGTATAATTTATTTGTAGAATGATTTATCACCTTTCTCTTCACCATGCCACTTAATGTGCTCCACTCTGCGCTCTGTAAAAGTGCTTCCTCCATAACTGGAAATTCACCTGCGTGTATGACTAAGTCTTTTTGGCTTTTATTTATTATTTGTATTGCAGTTATACTTAGAGGTATTATTTATAGACATTTTTATCTGTATTGGTTATGTGGTTATATATAGCTTTTCTTTCGATGATCCATGTTACCACAATGTCTGAGTACATGGCAATAGTTAATTTGTCCTGACAATATGGAGTTATTATGACTGAGGTGCTATTACTCCACATTTTGCTGTTGGAAAACTGAGAAATAAAGAATCCATTTATGCTTCTTCACAAGAAGCTCCCAAGAGTTGCCGTAGCGGGGTCCCTCTATTGGCAGCCACACTACTGGACTTTTTGGTCATTTTGAGAATGCCTCAGACATGTCCATGCTGTGCATGGTGTCCTGGGGAACAAGAACTGTCCCCCAAGTCCTTGGAGCATGCTACAGCCCCTTTTAGCTCTTGCCGTAGCTCTTTGCCCATCTGCCTCATACTTACTTCTTGATCTGCTGCTCAGTCTTCAGCACCCACGCTGACCAAGATGCAGGTGGAAATGGTAACTAGTGAGCACAGGGAAGGACAAAAGAAAGATCCAGAGGCTCTGCATAGGTCTAGGGAAGGGGAAAAGTGAAGACATTGCATTATGGGTTATGAATACCACAGTCATTTTGGCATTCTACAGAAGGACCAGCAGTCTTGTTGGCATCAGAAGTGTACCAGGCTGTCCGTAATGTACCAACAAAATTGTTGCGTATCTGGAGTCGATGACGGTCTTACCGTCACACCAGTTATATCCTTCTCCGGGTATGGGTTGAACAGCAATGCCTCATGAATTTCAAGATGTTGAAGAGTTGTGTTGAGGGCTTACTTGAACTTCATTTTATCTGGCACTGTGCTGGTTTCTGGATGTCTCTCCTGGAGGAAAAGAGCAATGACTGCTCTGTGTGGGTGACAGTTCCTATTGACTTTCCCCAAACTGTGCTGGTTTTTACGATATCCCTAAATGTGGAATGGGGGCTGGGTCTGCTGGGGCCAAATTAACACTCTGAGCAATCTGCTTCTGCCGGTTTATGAGGGCAACTTGGTGCAGTAACAGTGTTCTGTTAGAAATAACAATACAAGATAGAACTACAGAGAAAGCCTGTGGCAGGAAGATTTTGAACAGGCAGGCCCAAGGATGAGATGGTTGTGGTACTGCCCAGCGGTTCATAAACCAGAGTTACTGTAGACAGAGGAATTCTGAAGTATGGTCCCAGTAGACAGCGTTAGAGGAACCTGCGGAGATCTCCTAAGGACCAAAATCCTTCTGTGGGATCCCACTTGAGCTGCTGTGAAGAATAGTAACACAGGTAGGGAATTCTATGTCGAGAACTTTGCAGAGATTACAACAGGCAGAGGTGGAGACTGAGACTCTCTGAAGTAGCCCTGTCCTAAATCCCATTGGAAATTCTTCTTGTGGTACCTGGGGACACACAGATGCCCTTTTAGAGCAGAGAGCTGAAGCAGAGTCCTCTCAGCATGTTAACCACTCGATTGGCCTTCCCGTTTGGTCTCCATGGCAGACACTGAAGGCATACCTGTTGGAGGGAGCGTCTGCCGAAGAGTGTATAATGCAAGCAGGCAAGACAAAATATGTGGGGGCATCAGAGTGCAGAGAGATGAAGTGAATTCTGGGCTCAAAGCACAGGAGAGAGCCCCGATTCATCCATCACAGTCCTACTTTTCATCCAGTGGACCGCACCTCTCAGGCTTCCAGAAGGGTATCAACCACACCACGGGTATAAGTAGGAGAAAGACAATGGATTATTTTATAAATATATATTTTATATAAATATAAATTATTTATATAGAAATATATATCATATATGTTATTTATATAATATGATATATTATACAATATTTTATATTATTTTATATCTCTTGGATCGTTCTTTGATAGCTTTAAGGCAAGTTATCTTCAGGAGATATTTGTAAATGTAGAAGAGGAGATGTGGCTCAGCCAAATTAAATTAAAAATAATAATAAAGATAACAAAGAAAAAGGCAAAGGAGAGAGAGAGAGAGAGAACCCCAAGGATTCACAGCCCCACACACCATCCAGTGATCCATTCTGGCATTGGGGCTTTACTAACTTTTAACTCTATCTTTAGAATGTTGTAAAGAGCATGGTAATTTTAGGAGATGGATTATGGTGTATGTGTGACAGATTCTGCTTGTATTTACACCATCTTAGCTGCAGGTTTATTAAGGCGGGTACATGAATTTACTCCATATTTAAATATGGGTAGTTAAGAGCAGGATTTGGCCTTCCTACTCTGATATATACTGCGTAAAAGCACTTTAAATTTTGTATTTCTTGCTAAATAGCATAAAATTACATCCTTTCAGGTTAATTAAACTGTTTTGCAATGCTGGTTGCTGTTGATGGGATATTTAAATGTCAGAGTCAGAATAAGCACTTATGCTTCCTGATTATAAATGCTTTCCTTTTAAATATCCCAGACGTACGTATATGGTCAATACATGTAAAGTGCATGGATTTCTGCTTTCCTCAATCTGCATTTTCATTTGGTCTACAATGGGGTCAAACACCCACTGGTATCAAAGACTGAATAAAGACTCTCAGCGACTGAATAAAACCTGATTAGGCCCAATGTGGTATTCCTTCCATAGCCAAAAATTCCCAGAGAAGGCAGTGGAGTATTCAGCAGGAAAGGATAAGCAAAAGCGGACTCACGCTGACTGTCTGACGCTTCGTCGTGAGAATCTAGGAGCAACCTTTCCGAATTTGTTTCCGGGGGGGACTGGCAAGCAAACACCACGCTGCAAGAACCGAAGCGACCGGGAAACAAGAGCAAGTCTCAATTTTGGAGACGGTGCGATGGGTCTGTCCTCCGCAAGCTTCGTGCCGCTAAACGTCCCCTCGGCAGGTTCACGTGCAGTGGGTGCAGCTATGGATGCGCTACTTCAGTGTTCACGGCATGGAGTTCCCTCCTACGCGTGTCAGGGAAGAGTCTCTACCGAGGAACACGAGGGGAAGGAGGTTAACTAAAGCTACTTTTGTTTTGTCAGTGATTCCTGATACTGCAGGAGCACGACGGAGCTCTCGGCCTGTTTGTATATGTAGGTTCTTATAGCCAGAAGTAGTTAATTGGGCTGTGGATAGAGAACCAAACAAAAGAGACCAGGTTAAAGGAGGGAAAGGCATTTGCTTGAATTTCATGCCTTTCCTTGGGAGCTATTTTAACTTCCTCGTAAGGAAAGTCTTAAAATGTAGGAATATATAGACAGTCCCCTTATGGAAGTTTCTGTGCTAATTTTATACGTGCTTATATATCATCCATGCATACGAAGTTCTGAGTCCCTTGTTCTAATGCTGAGAGTTTACAGCGCATTATTGTTTTGACGCTAATCAGAGTAGCTCCCATGGAGAGCTTTGATTCACTTCAGAAAACCAAAGAATGCTCTAAAAACGGTAATACACTGGAGCTATTTCTTTGTAATTGGAGGCTGTCTGTGCCTTACGGAAATTACCAGGCAAGCATTCTTGAAAATGTCAGAATTTTCAGGTTAGTTCTATTTAAAATGGGGGAGCAAGAATGTGAGGGGATGGATAGAAAATTTGAGGGCTGTGTGAATCAGACTTGAAGTGCAGTTTGTAATAATGAAAGATGATCAACTTTGGGGGTGGGGAAATCATCTCTTAGGTTTTCTAAATTACAGGATGCATAAAAACATCCACTTATTCTACATGTACTGTTACTTTAATAAAAGGCACCACTTTAGGAAATGAAAGGCTTTGGACTACCGCCAAGCGTCTTAGTTCCGTTTATCGTCGAAAGGTGGGGTTTTTTCATTATCCGTGGAGTTGGTGGGGTAGTTGAATAATTTGCAGGAATTTGAGTGTTTGATACGAGACTGCAAACTCTGTATTTATCGTCTTTCAACGTTCATATTGCAAATACAAGCATGATAAGATTTCCTGTTGGTGTTATAACCGTATCAGGATTTGGCAATTGATCTGCTACTAATCTCATAATGTACATTTGCGTCTGTATTTAAATTAATTGGAAAACTGTTTCAGAAAATACTGCTCTTAAATTATTTTATGTATAAACGGGGAGGGGAGGGAGAAGGGGAGAGAGACTAGATGATGTAAATACAGAGTGCTGATGAATACTCAAGTAGTAAATAGAAATATCTTAGAAGTCATTCCTGACAGTAATAAAGGCAGCAATTTGATTTCATCTGTGGATAATAAACTGGTTTCACATGCAATAAAAGTGGTGCTTATGTTATATTAATATTTATTAGCACTTATTGATGCTAGGGTTGAGTTGTTATCTTTTCTTCACATCACAGCCATTTTATAAAAATTCCAGTTAAATTGCTACACAATAAGCAATTAAAAGTGTTTGTGTATGTGAGAGAGAGAGAGAAAAAAAAAATCTGTCTGTGGAGATATTCCTATATGGAAGGGCAGACCCTCGCTGCCTAGGAATCTAGAGTTGTGCTCAAAATGATGGAGTGATGCGAGTTTCCACTAGTTAAAGATTTGGCTCTCTGAATGCATATTTCAACACATACGCACTCTTCTGCTGTTTATATCGGAATTGTTTGTATGGGTTTCCTGTTTTTTAGCGATATATTTTTGTATTCCTTGCTTTGACTGTGTGCAGTGCCTCATCAAGGTAAGAGATTATGTATTACATTCAGTGGCCTTTTTTCTGTGACATGTGAAGGATTGCTAACTTGCAGGATAATGTGAGTCAGAAAGTGATCTGATCCAAATTTAACCAAATTTGTTCATCTCTAAATTTAGAGAATAGCTGAATGGCAAGACAGATATATTTCAATTTCCATCAGTGACAAGGACAGAGTGTTGGCGGATGCCTGTTAACAGCTATATCGTGTGTTTTTGATACTCATATATGTGTGTATGGGTGGGAAAAGACTAGTTACTAACTTTTATTTATCATGAGCCTGTTTCTTCTTTGACTGCTTTTAAATCACTCTTGGGCTTGATGTTCCGTCAGTGCAGATAATTCTTGTGCAGAAGGTGCGCTGTAGTCTTGAGTCACGGGTTTGCCCTCTGAGTACAAAGACTTGCATTGGACTTGGATTTTTATCATTATGAAAACTGAAACATAGACCTTTCTAAAATAAGCCAGGTACCAGGAAAGGTAAGCCAAACCAAAATTCTTTTTTGTTGATCTTATGATCAGGCTTCAATATCAGTAATTTCAGAAAACAGGTTCAAGTTTATCCTTCACTTGAGCATAACCCTGAGTTTAACATGTAGATAGTTCACATTTTCAGCAGGATTAATCATGTGCTTGTAACTGAATTTGTATTTACCTGCTTTTCTGTGCCGAGGTCTTAATCTTTTTGATTATTCTAATTCTTTGGCCAAATATTGCCTTTGGAGATTTGGCCAGTGAAAGCAAGAACATGTCCCCACTGCTTTTATACAAGACATTTAGTTAATGGGTACAACTGTTGTTTGGTTGGGTTTTTTTTCCGTCAGCGAGAGCCCTATTATAGACCTCTGTTTAGCCTGTTTCTCGTGTTTGATTTTATTAAGACCCCAGTTCAGTGACTGTGTCATCAAATTTGCACGTAGAGTGATGGATTGTGATACTACAAACAACTTGATTGTTGCACCCCTCATTGAATCAAACAATGAGACTGGCTGGATTGGAGATAAGTTCATTTTTATATACAAGATCACTGAACTAGCAGTGATTGAATAGGTAATACCAGAAAGGGCATGACAGCTTTGATAAGATTTAAGTAACATTGTGTTTCCTGTAGTTTGCTGAAGGACTAATGGTGATTTAGGGGTCTTACCTTAAATGTTTACTGTCCTTATGGGTGCAAAGTATAACCACAAGTCAGCCTTGTTTAATTTAATATAATATTCCTTTGTCTTTAAAGAATCAGTACACTAAAATATTTTTAAAAGACAGCTATTTTAGCGTAATGAGAATATTGTAGAAATTTGGCAGGGATACTGCAGGGTATGATTTTAGGAGACTGTATGTGGTAATTAATTAGCATTTGCTCTAATAAAATCCCACCACCCTATTCGCTGATTTCACAATGTTTTCTTCAGAGTGAAACGTTACTATATTAATTTTCTCCTGCACTCGTCTTTTCAAAATATAAGCCAATAATCTATATTCTGTCGACCAGTATCACTTTTTAATGTTTCTTGTTATACAGGAAATTACACACTGCATTTGTTAGTATTGCTGGAAAAGAAAAGCCCAACCTCCCTAATAAGTATGAGAAGATAAAAAGCTCCAGGTTTCTGCTATATCTGTGTTCTTAATGTGGGCTTTAAAGCCAGAGTAAGTGGCTTTGAACCACCACTATGATGGGTCAAAGTGTTTACACTTTGTTCTCAAGTCTTGAGGAATATGAGCTCAAACTCTGGCTCCTCTAGCCTAAGCTCAGAAATTGTTTCTGAATTTAGAAGTTATCACTTAGAACCAGAATCAACCTATGGCTTGAAATACACAATGCCCTTCAATAAGTTCAAGTTTGCAAGTCTTCTTAATAGCAAAGTAGTACTCAACAAATTTTATGAGCACTTTCAAATGTGTGAATTTGGAATATCTCCACTGAAGTCAAGTATAGCGAAGCTAGATTCATACCAGCTGGGTCATTCTACAAGATTACATCACTAGGATGTCTCTAACCTTTTTCCCAATAACAATACAATAGGCTTAGTATGCCATTAATGATTATTATTATTACATTTTCTTTGAAAAGGAACTTTTAATTTAAAAAAATAAATCTTTGTGGCCTGTTCATCCTGAGTTTTATGATTTTTCAATTTACAGTGTCAGGGTGTGGACTACACAGAACTTTCATGTCTGCAGTGAAAAGAAAACTGAAGACCTGAATAGCATCCCTTACCAACATTTTGCTTTTTGGGTCAATGGCGTGATATAAATAGCCCTGCTTGAGTAAGAGCCAGTCAGTCTAAAAAAATTAATAGAAATTTCAGGTAGTAAAATTCTCTTTGTGTTTCCTGGCAATTGTTTTGGATTTAAGACACCATTGTCCAATTAAAAAAAAAAACAACATAGTATTTCCCCTTTTAGCTCTAGGAATGGCTGGGTTGAAGTCCCGATCTCTGCAATGATCTCCGTACAGATACATGTACAGACCTTCACTGAGCTAAGACTCGTAAAGGTTCGTGGTTCTGCCTTTATGAAGACATTATTGTTGTGCCGTCTAGTTTGCAAAGTATGCGAACTGAAAACATAGGACATATTTTCTCCCCATGTCTTTTATTTCTAGCAAAAGAGATTTAGACTAAATCTTTGGAAGTACTTCAGTGTTGAAGTGCACCTAGCTGTCCAGAGTTAAAAACTTAGGTCCTCAAGCTCTTCTCAGTATCGTTCAAGTCTGGACCCAGGTGAAATCCATAAATGCCTCTATTTCTACTTGTCATATTCCTCGTGCGCCAAAATGTTTGCACTGGGGCGTTGTAAGAACTGCTGTTATATTAACAGGGTTGAACAACAAGGTGGCCAAAGCATTGATTGGAATTACCAGTTGGCTTTTCCCCCAAGAGTTCTCTAACTGCTGGGACACGAGACCACATTCTTTCTTCTCTCACTGACTCATTTAGAAGAAAAGCTTGGAAGATGAGTCTGTCTCCCAAGTATGTTCAGATAGTTAAATGGCTTACAGAGCCATGTGTGAAGTGTAGAAACTGAAATCTTTCTTCTCTGGAGTAGGTGATTGAACTCCTGAGAAACTGTTTGAAGGGGAAGATGGGAAGGAGGAAGAAAGGAAAGCTTTCTTGGAGTGTGGTTTGAATGAAAGTGGTTGAACACAGATTACTCTCCAGGAGGGGGCTCAGGGAGGTGAATCCCAGCCGGGAATGAAGCAGGTCTCCTCTTTCAGAGCAACGTACCAAGGCCTGGAGTCAGTAACACAATAAAACACTCCTATTGAGCATGTCTGTCTAGACCTCTGTCTTCTGCCCTTGGGTCCTGGTCTGCAAATTTCTTCCCAAGGTGCCCCATCATACTCTCTGCATGCCCTACACAGGGAAACTCGGATGCCTAATTAAGAACTGCAGTAAGGCTCCTAAGAGCTGGACATTGTACCGTGCAATACCTTCGAGCATTTGTGGATTCAGTTCTAGTCGTTGACATCTCAAAGGTGATGTTTCCAGGCTTGCCAAGAAGCAAACCTTGAGGTGTCCGGAGAATATTAATGGTTAAATCTGAGGATTTTACGGTCTTTAAAGCTTGACGGCAGCTAGGGTGGGGGTGTTGAGAAGGTGATTTTGAGCTCTTTAGCTGGAGCTAGGTTGGACACAGGCACCTTCAGGCTTTTTCTGAAACTCAGCCTACTAGGACCTTGGAAGATGTCCCAGTATCCATGTTTATCTGGGACTAGCAGGATAAAACATCCTAAGTAGGAGCCAGAAAAAGTCACATGGGCTAGATAGTAGACCAGAGTCGTCATTTGATTTTTTTCTGGTTTTCTTCTTATAATTTCTGCACTCAAGAAACCGATACATTTTCTGTGCTCTGAAGCAAAGGAACCTTTGCTGAGTTTAGTGTTTGTAAGGCTAGTTCTGCTGGCACTAATATTAATGCAGCATCACAGGAAGAAGAGGAGATTTTCTACTTACTAACTCTTAAGATTTCCTGGCTCTGTCATTGTAGGGAAACACTGGTACTCATTTTGGTATATTTACAGCTCTGGAAAAGTATTATGTATAATATATTATTATGTGTTCTGAAGTGTGTGTGTATTCACGTACATATAGTGTATATATATGTATCTTATGTATATAGTTATGAATTTATATAAGCATAAATTTGCCAAATCCTGTTACTGTCTGAACAAATCAACATAAAACATCAGCCTTTTTATTTGGATCATCAGAGAATCAACTACTTTTGTGAGTGAATACTGTAGAGTCTATCAGCCTCCAAAACTAAATAAGGTGCTGCTGTATTTCAGTATTTTCTTTTAATTAGAAGGCGGCACCTACATAGCAACATCTACAGTGATTTTTCACAGCTGCAGTCCTAGGACTGCGGAATACCAAAGTTAAGTATTCAATAGCAGCGATAATTCAGCCATGCTGTACTAAAGCAGTATTTCCCACTGGGTTTTGTTGATGGGCAAGTGGCTCAATTTTGCTGAGCAATCTGCCTAAAAATAAATAAAGCAAGCTTATGGGCTGTTCTGCACGTTCAAGTTAACGTTTCTTGGGAAAGTTATTGCTTCCTTTTTTCTAACTAATTATCTTAACGGTAGAATTTTAAGATAAGTCATATTTATACACACTTTATATCAAATTCAGGCAAAGTCTTCACATTCCTTCCCCAAGTTGTATACTCAGAGAAGTTACTTTTGCTGACAGCATCCAGTCATTATGGCTGAGCTGATCTAATAGCTTGCTTTCTCCAAAAAGCTTGGAACCATCATTCTGTTTTTCTGTTCCCTTGCCTCTGTGGGTTTTTCTCTTCCCCTCCCCCCCAGCTAAGAAATGTTGCTTTTTCCCTTGTATTTATTCTGTTGCTTGTTGGATACTTTCCTAAGCTAATTCAACTAGGAGAAAACTTTCTTCATCCTGGTTAGCAAGCTGAATTAGCCCAGCTCAGGGCCTGACAACAGGGACTGTGTGGCAGTGAGCAAGTAGATCGTCTCAGGCTGTCACTCCCCTCACGTTTTCCCGTTCTTCACAGTGACTAAGCAGCGCATAATAAAAACTCAGAGCAAGAACTGCAAAAGCAGCTCTGAGCCCTATGGGTGCTCAGGTGGAAAGATTTGGAAGATAATCTTAATTTTTGAGTAGCTCCTCATAGGCTGCGTGGGCCGTTCTGATAGGTGGCATTCCTAAACCATTAAGGAATGATGGTCTGTCTTCTCCTCCATCATTTTTCCTCCCCCCAGCATCCCTTCCCACACTCTAATCCTCATGTCCTGCAACTGGGGTAGAGCAGGAGTACTTGAGCAGCTGCTGGGGCTCTGTTGAAGATTTTTTACTCATGCTTAAACTCGCTCAAGAGAGAGGCTAGAATCTGCTTCCTGTGACACGCTGTGCGTGCATTTTCCTCTTTAGTCAGAAATATTTCTGCAGAAGCAAGAATAAGTAATGTAAAGACATTAGTCATTAAAACCAACCTCACCCTGGAACAGTTTAGTGGTTAAACAGCAAATCTTTTATGGATCAGCTGAGCAAGAGACTATAGGTGTGATCACAGCTGCTGAGCGGTGGTGTTGCAACTCAGTGAGACTATACTCATTTGTGCAGGAGGTGGAGACTTAATTAATTGAATTTGATTTCTGAATAAAGCTTCAAATCACAGAACAGGTATGTACATGCTAATGTAGTTCACACAGCCAAACTTTCTTCTTTCCCCACCCCCTGATCTTAGAGCTGATGACTAAGGGAAAATTCTGTTTCCCTTGAAAAAAATAAAGGTGCCTTAATGAAAATACTAACCGGTAAACAATGTGGTGGAAGCTGTGTTTAAGAAAAGGTATTTGGCACGGCTATCTGTCCTCTCGCGTAAGTGACCAGTGGGGTTTCCGAACTGGGGAAACTCATGAACTTTATTCATCGTGTTTTTCCTTTGCCAGAGTACATGCCCACAATGTGTTCAGACGGAGTTTGTATTTCTGAATTTACCCAGATGGGAACGTGCAAGCGGCAAGAAGTAGAGATAGTGGTCTGAAAAGTCTGAGAGCTGTGGTAAAAGCAGAGATAAATTAGACGGCGCTCTGAAAAGCCGAAGAGCCACGGTGAAAGCAGAAAATTGTTGGCTTTATCTCTGCATATACTCCTCTGATACCCTCATGAGCTTTGATACCACTGCGGATTTCCTTGCAGATGAGTGGTGGTGAAAGGGATGAGTAGGAATACCACAGCAGCAATTAAAAATTTGGTCACGCTGTGGGTTTTTTCAAAGCAGATTTGGAATTTAAGGTGGTACCTGGCCTCCTGCTGCTTGTTGCTACCCGGGTGCTGGGCCTGGCAACGGGCAGCGGGAGCAGCCGTAGGCTGGTTTCGGTGCAAAAGCATCCGGCGTAGTTTCAGTCGTTGGGAACTGCCTATAGCGGTGCTTGGTTTAAATGGTATTTCTGGCGCCTGCAGAAAGGATGGTTTCAAAAATACCGATAGTTTAAAAAAGCAGCAGGACTTGTTGTGTTTCTGATTGTCTGTAACAATAATAAATGTGCATACAGGAGCGTGATTAATGACTTCTGAGTAGGGAGAAAGGAAGTGGGTAAAAAACAAACACTTTTAAAAGCTGGAAGAGAAATCTTTACATTTCTATGAAATCCCAATTAAACTACTGTTTACACAAAATACGTGTCTGAATTGCAGTCTCTCTGAGATACAATCTGAGTATGAAACTAAAGCATACCATTATTTCACCAGACTATTAGAAATACCATGCACAGCGATTTCACAATACTTTGAAAATGAAGAATGATTTCCGCAGATTTTTGTAGAAGTTGAGTCTAGAGGGAAAGAAAAAAATACGCACGTGCACACGTCATGCAGGAGCCGCAAAGTTACATCTGAGTGCACAGTGCTTTTACTGGTGGACTATCTGGAAAAATAATAGCATTCAGATGTTTAGGTTAGCTAGAGGACAGCAAGCATCCTGGATTATTGAGGGAAGGTGCCGCAAGTTTTAAGTCAAATGAACTTGGAGGTTGCATATAGTGCTCGGCATTTATATAAAGCAAGCTCAAGGTTGAATGCAGCATTCAAGTTGTAAAATGGATGTAGAATGGGTAAAAAACCCTGCAATTACTTCAGTGACGATCCATTCAGGTTAAGAATTTTCATCTTTGCTGTTGCCATAGCAATCTGTTCCCCTGTCACTACCACATTAAAAATCCATTCTGTAAAACTGTTGTTGCCAATATTGAACACATAACAGACAAAAACATTTTTTTAATAGCTTAGGTGTCTTATTTGCAACACGAAGAAGACCTAGATCTTAGAGAGATGCATATGCACTTTAAAAAGAAAAAGATTAGTATTTCTATAATACATTGTAGGAACACAATATTTGTGCTGCAGTATTGATGTCAGTATAAAATAGTTTGCAAATAATACAGCAGTGCAGTGTCAGTTGAACTCAAATAATTGAACTGTTCTGCTAAGATATAACAAACCCATATGTTCCTTAGTTAAGTATTTATTTTGGTAACATGCTGCAGTGAAAGGCTTTTGAAACTATGGGGCTATTTAACCTTCAGCTCCTCATTGAGCATCATTCTCTTCAGTGATCGACTTCGGTGATTTTATCTGTACTGGTGTAATTCTGGAACGGGAGGAGAGTTGTGTCCCCTAACAGTTTTAGGTCTGGGATCTAGTCCTAAATTGCTCACGTACCCGAGCTCCACAATGAGCTTGTACGGATAATGAAGTGTAGGAACGGGCCTTTAAGCTTTTGTTAGTACATCCCAACGTGGGAAGGGGGGCGGGGGGGGGAAGGAATTTGTAATTCAAAGCAAACATAGCAATGCTCTGACAAATGGATTTACTCAAACTGAGTAAAATGTAAATATCTTTCAATGAAGTAGAGATACATATCTATATATCTCTCTCTATCTCTACATAGAGATATGTATTCAGGGCTGAAATGTGGAAGTTTACTAAAATCACAAATGTGTGTAAGTCACGGATTTAAAAACTCAGGCATTGACTAAAGAAGGCATACCATAATGGTAGGAAACTGAATGTATGGCCCTTAGTCTGATCATCGACGATGTAAATCTCCTCCTTGTTTCTGCCTCGGCATCCTTTTATCCTCTAACCATCTCTAGCCTTCTTCCTTCGAATTCTTATTCTCTGTCCGTACCATACTTCTTTGTTTCACTTTTTATGTCTTATACTTGCCACTGTCCCTACACTCCTATCCCTCGGTTCTCCTTGAGAGCCTTGATCTAGGGACGGTGTTGATTTAATGCAGCAGAAGCACAGGAGGAGAAAATATAGCAAATAGTTACAAAGCTATTGGGTATTAATAGAAGAGTTGAGGGCGAGAAGTGATTTTCTTTTTTAACTGCACTTGGCAATATCTCCTAAAATTTGCCTTTTCTTTTGGTTACACAGGAGGAACAGCTTTTTTGGCTTTCAATGCAATTGTGTCCTCCTGTTTTAGGGCTTTGGGGGTTGGTTTTTTTTTTTTTTTTTTTTTTTTTCCCATTTTTATATTTTCTTAGTGAGTAAACTGACCACTGAAAAAGATAATTTCATTTGCTTCTCTTCACCTGTTTTTGCCATTCAAAATGTGACCCTTTGGAGCTTGCTACTGGATGACATTTACCCAAGAGCTGAGATTGCAGGTCACCTGCACAGTGAGCCTGCTGCGGTCCCTGTCCGAGGGCATCTGTGGATTGCTCAAGCCAAAAAGGTGTCCCCTGACATGCCAGATACCTGTCTGCTCAGTCCAGGTCACTGAAGACAGGGGGTTGGAAGTGGTTTGTGTTACAGCCATATGCGTTCATTAGCCGTTAACTCCTACGATGGGTGACGCAGTGGCC
The DNA here is from genome assembly GCA_013400195.1 of Aramus guarauna. Taxonomy (NCBI): domain Eukaryota; kingdom Metazoa; phylum Chordata; class Aves; order Gruiformes; family Aramidae; genus Aramus; species Aramus guarauna. The sequence goes on from VXBL01010262.1 coordinate 340,598, forward strand.
GAGGGTCCTGTTCCGGGTGCTGCTGGATGTAAAGTTTAGTGAATCAGACATTAGGAAATATACCTGATGAATTTGTTTTTATTTGGGGAAAAAAAAAACAAAACCAACAACCAAAAAATCTCAGTATAAAGATAGTAAATCTGGCTTAAATGCATAAAGTCCAATCAAAACAATTCGGAGGCAAACTGAAACTTGGCTCTTCACTTTCCCCCAGCACTGCACATTTCAGTGCTCCCTCCATGTTGTAGGTGTTTCAGGGGGTCACCAGAAAAGCCCAAATAGACTTAGATAGAGGAGAGATTTGGAGTTATCTTTGACTTTTATGGACCTTTTTTATTAAAATGCTTAGAGCTGTAAATGTAGTAATAAGAAACTCATTTATCTTGACAAAAGTGCTGCCATAAACTATTCAGCACTCATAAAATAACCTTTTAAATTATTGTTTCTGCTGGTATCGATAAATTCATACAAAGTGCTTAAAGGTCAGGCATTGCCAGAAAAATGTCTTTTCAGCTTGTTAATTAAAGGTTTATAAGAATGTGCACCAGCTTGCTCTTTGGACAAATTGGAAAAAAAAGGCAGGAGAGAAAAAAAAAAAAGGCCTACGTGGATGAAAATGATGGTGTGGAATTAGTGAGTGACAAGTCTTTGATCCACCAGGCTCACCGTGGCAAGCCCGGACAGTTTGTGAGTGAAAATAGGTGGCACTGTTAACAGGAGGAAAAAAAAAAGTTGATTTCCCTTTTTGGAGGGGAGGAATCTTGATTATTCACCTCTCACAGCCCATGGGCTTGAGCTGAGGACCCGGGTAGAACTGAAGTATGAAGGTGAGTGTGAGCAGTATTTGTCCTGTTACAGCTCGAGCCACGGGGAGTTTCTCCAGTTTCATTGCCCGGCCAAGAACATTAGACTAGGACATTTACTTTTTTTGTTTGCCAGGCAAATGGTTTTCTCTGTTCATTTATTTACCACTTGAACTGGAACGAAGCAGCGCTCTGAAATGCACTGAAAAACGTGCCCAGAGCCAAACTGCCCAAACACCCCTTCTAGCACCTGCACCTCCTTCGTTGCAGAGACCGTAACTGCGATTCCCTCTCTTTTATACTTCATCTCTTTCTCCCATCATCATGGAGACGTCCTGGTCTGATCATTAAAATCTGACCTAAAAATCAGGTGACTCAGATGTGGTTTTACATCAACAGATGAGATGAGGTAGTCAGTCACGTGGATGAGGCACTGGAAGATAGAAGTCTGGCTGGCATTTCCACCTGCTCGACAGTCTAGCCCTGACAACGTTATTTTACCTCTAAATCTCGATTTTTTTTCATCACTAAAATGTAGACAATAATACTGACCTAGGTGAAGTGCCCTGAGATAACAGATGAAATGTGTTACAGGAAAAGTACAGAGGTTTCTGTCATTGAATTCTGCTGATACAACAGCTTGAACTGTTTATTGCTCAAGCTGGGAAACAATAACAAAACAATGTAAATAGTGAAAAGTAAAATAGATTCTTACATATCTCTCTGTCTGAACATACTATAGTGCTATTATTAATGTGAGATTAAAGTTTTGAATTTTCCCTTGGCCATATGATTTTTATACTGGGATTGTTTCCTTGAATATTAAATAACAGATCCTTACTATGAAAACGTTTGTAAACAGGAGGCTGCATCTTTGTCACTGACAATTTCATAACCTAAGAATGCCATAATTTGTTTTTGTTCTCTCGAGATCCCTGCAGAACTCCTGCTTCAGGAAAATAAATCCGACAAATTTTTTGAGAGTGCAGGTGACAGAACTAATGACAGTTCATTCCTCTGATACCCACAGCCAATACATCCTGGCTTTGTCTTCAAGTGAAGCTAAGAGAACAGTGCGGAGTAGTTTTATGGCATTTCTTGTTTCTTCTCTCATTTCCATTCCTTCTGGCTCAATTGTTCAGTGTTTTGAAAGATAAAGCGGAATTGGCCCAAGGATGCACCCAGAGGCTGAGGAGCTCCTTCCTCACGGGACAGAGCCCTTCTCTTCTAGACAGGGTTGGTTTGTTGTGTTTTGTTTGGGGTTTTTTGTTGTGGGTTTTTTTTTTGTTGTTTTTTTTTTTTTTTCCTTGTGATTGATATTTGAAGTAGTACAAGAAAGGTGATTTGTTGCTCGGACCTGGAGTTTTTGTGCATCCTACCAATTGATAACCGTATCTTATCTAACTTCTGAGTAATTTGGTTCTTATCTTTATAGTCAATTCCTAATTTCACTCAGTGTTGGCACTTTGGATTTTAATACGTAGTATTCTGTTGTGCAGTTTGAAAATCCTTGCAAATCCACTTGTATCTGTAGGAACAGGAATATCAAAATGTGTATTTTCAAGGTCAGAGATAGCATATATAAAAATGAGGAGAGGTGCAGCCACACTTTAAGCACAACCTTCCAGAAGGAAGAACTTCTTGTTCTAACTTTCTGTAGAGGGTATGTATGCCCAGGAGAAGTTGTGGTGCTCCTGGTGTTTCCAGGGGAAACTCAGGCTTCACGGCATTGTGAAAGAAATCTCATTCTATTTATAAATAGTGTTGGGATGGAGGGAAAATATAGGTCATACTTGCAATAAACTTTCAGTTCCTCCAGTGTGGCTTGGAATTTCATTTTGGTATTCACCTTAAAAAGCAAAAATAAGTGGCCTGAATTAATTTTAGTCCATGCTAATATAAAGCGGGAAGTTGTGATCTAAGTGGCAGCAGCAGCAGGTGGTGGCTCAAGTTCTCCTTCTCTCCGGACTGCAGGAATTCATCACGTGGTTCTTCCCGATGTGTGAGGCTGTGATGTGGTAGGCAGGGCAAAGAAGTCATTCGTTCAGATAGTTTTTAGTATCCTTCCCATTGCTTTTATTCCGTGTGTCACCCTATAGGGATAACTTACTTGTTCTGCCATCCGTGGGTGGAAATGCTGCTTTCTCTGCCCATGTCCACCCCCCCGCTCTGCCCTTAGCTCAAACCAGAATTTTAATGGAGTATATTTTTCCATGGATAATCCAGGGTATTGATAATCCACCAGTACTCAGGAAAAATCACCTTACATGTTTGTAACTGTACAGCTCTCGTTGTTTAACTCAGGCGAATCTTATGCAAATTTTAATCTTTACTGAATATATAATATCACACCCCCAAATGTCTCCAAGAGGAGTAGCAGAGTTAAAAATATAAACTCTGTAGGACAAGTTTATTAAAAATATTCTGCATGAAAATGCCTGGTATTCTTATCAAACACTGTAATTAGAATGAAATAGACTGTTTTACCACTCTGTTGTTGAGGGCTGAGCAGAGCATATCGGCATGGACCTGACACAGTTTTGCTTTCCTTGAGCTGATAGTTTCCTTTCTATTGACAAATTTTGTTGCCAGATTGGGGTAATACTAGCATATTTTATCTTACTGGCTGTGATCCGCTACTTTTGTTTTGAGGGGAGTTAAATTTAGAGAAATTCAGTTGAATCTATTTTTCTTTCCTTATTTGCTATTTCTAGCAGCCTGATAAGTTTTTGTGATCAGTGACTAAGTGTCTCTTGCTGTTATAATGACAATCATCTGCTTGCTTATATTGCCATGTCGTCCCAACAGCAATTAAGAAACGTTAGAAGTTATAAAACCTTGCCTTAAGAATATTAGCCAGTTAACCAAAATATGAACTGTAATCAGGGATGAAGGAATGAAAGAGGTTGAAGGGGAAAAGTTGGCTATGTACTTTAGACCTATGGCCCAATCTTAAATTTGTAAGATGTCTGTCCTTTTCAGTGGAGAAAATAAAGTGCAAGTTATTTACAACATCTCAGATCCAGTATTTTAGGAGGCTCTATGGGTGAGGTGCCGTTCAGACCATCTATAAGAGAACACATAAATGTACATCTATAGATATCTGTATCACTACAGATAGATGAAAAGTCAGCAAAGGATTGGAGCAAAACAAACACAGATTTTTTTTTTTTATTTTTTTTTTGGGGGGGAGAAACTTGTGTGTGCTTGACTGTAATACAGAAACATAATTTGTTTGCTCTTGTCATCCAACTATATTCATAAGGGTTAAAGATAATACTGGGCTAAAAAGTATCACTTCTCCATCTACAAAGTAAACTACGTAGAATGCAGCAATATATTTGCTCATAGAAGGAATTACCTCAAATATTTTATACCGGGTACTGCTGAAAGGCATTTAAAGAATAATGCAGTCATCAGGGACAGGCAACATGGGTTCACAAAAGGAAAGTCCTGTTCAACTAATTTGATATCCTCCTATGACAGGGTCACCTGCCTAGTGGATGAAGAGAAGGCAGTGGATGTAGTTTTTCTGGATTTT